>LPNX010252096.1:93453-190088 GCA_001517045.1 Pseudotsuga menziesii | reverse complement strand
CACGATAGCTTTGAAATAAAAGACTTTCTCGGGTTGACAATAAATCTTGTACACTCTGTATGTTGGTAATAATCTACTTGCATATTGGGTGCCCAACAAATACCACATTGAAGCTCTGTATAGAGCCTTTTTTCTTTCAAAGGCTCTTGGATGTTTTCCATAAATCATATGTGCACACACAAGGTAGTTACACATAGTAAAACTAAATGGATTGATATTGGAGTATGGAATCTATCCCAGCTTCCTTCGTGGTTCTAATCTCTACAACAAATTTTTGAAGGTGAATTCATATTATTCTCTATTCTATTTTTATTTTACTCTATTATTTTCCGTAGGTTTTTAAACATAATCTAGCTTTAAGTACATAAGGAGAAAAGTCCTAGATAAACCCTACTTGTGATAGCCTAAGGGATAAAACTTGGATGTTTTGTATAAACCCTATGTGCACACACATGATAGCTACACACATTTCAATTAAATGAATTGAACATACAACTTTGTCCTAGATTAACAAGTACAACACAAGAGTAAAGACTCGTCTACTGGAGAAATGAGTCTTCGAAAATCTTCCATTGAAAAACTATACCCTTCTACTAAAAAATCGAGACAGGTACTTTCACATTGAACACAAGGGATAGATGGATAACATACATCATCTTCAACGATATAAATTTCAATCAAAGAGTCAAGATCTATAAATTTTATAAAGAAAGTTCAACAATCCGTTGAAGATAAAGTGTTATTTGTGTTGATGCATCTATGGTCCTTTTGTAAGGAATTTCATACATACTCTTGCACTTTGCTTGAAAGGGTTAGTGCCAAAAATTAAATATAGAAGTAATCAATCATTTGATAGTCCAATAGATATAAGCCTAATGCAATTTCTCATAATAAATTTTGAAAATTTCGAATTAGGGCTTTAGTTTCAAAATTTTTGAATTAGGGATTTACTCTCAATTAGCCGACATATATCCAAATCTATATTATGTGTAATAACCTATAGAAAATATTATTATTATTATTATTATTATTATTAGAATATATAAGGAGAAAAATCCTAGATAAACCCTTCCTGTGATAGGCTAAGGGCTAACCCTTTCATGTTTTCCATAAACCCTATGTACACACACGATAGTTACACACAATAAAACTAAATGAATTGATACTACAGTATGGCTTTCATACCAACTTCCTTCGCGTTTCTGATCTTGAAGGTGAACTCATAATTCTATTATTTCCCATAGGTTATTAGACATAATCTAGCTTTAAATATATAAGGAGAAAACTCTTAGATAATACCTACCTATGATAGGATAAGGGCTAACCCTTGGGTCTTTTCCATAAATCCTATGTGCACACACATGATAGTTACAGACTAAAACTAAATGAATTGAACATGCAACTTCTCCATAGATTAAAAAGCACACGGCAAGAGTAAATACTCTTCTACTAGCGAAATGAGTCTTCGAGACTCTTCCATCACAAAGCTATACCCTTCTACTAATAAATCAAGACAAGTAATTTCACGTTGAACACAAGGGCCAAATGGATAACATGCATCATATTCAACCATCTAACTTGGAATCACAGAGTAAAGCTCTGGAAATTTTATAAATAAAGTTCAACAATCCGATGGAAGGAAATTTAAAAACGAACAATGAACCTTCGAGACTCTCTTGTGTAGGGTAAAAAACCTTTCGACACCGTTAACACGGTAAGTATGAGACTATTTATGAAATTACTTACAAATGGACCACACATGCATGTACAAAACTCATCCGAGCTAGATGAGTTATCTCGCAGAGTTAATTGTTGAGATTTACTCCATGTGTAATCACAATTAAAATAATAAAGAGTGTCATAATAGATTTAGAAAATTTTGTAATAGGGATTTAGTGTCAATTACTCGACATATTGAAAGATAGGTTATGTCTAATATCAATACAAAGAAATTTAGACATTACAGGTAGAATATAATATTTACTATTAGCAGGTATTTATGAAATTCCTTACAAATTGACCCTAGAGGCATGTACATAATGCATCCCAAGTACATGAGTTAGCTGGCAGAGTTAATTTTCGAGATTTACGCCATGTGTAACAAAAATTAGACTTGAGATTTGAGCTTGAACTTTGGATTAGAGTAAAAACCTCGGTCCATATCTATATAAAACTGACGAACACATGAAGGTTTAGAGTCGACATAAACATATAATACTATCTACAATTAATATATCACATCTTGGACTTCAACAATGGTTGTTCAATGACACCATGATATTTGTACCTTACTCGAAAGGCGTGTTCCATAACCGCTGCTGGAAAAGAAAGGTCGGGATTCTAGAAAATGGTTCTTTTCCTACAACAAAGTACAATAAAAAGAATGAACTTAGAATACAATCAAAATAATATACAGAGTAAAAATATAACAGATAAATGAATTGGAGCCTAATATTTAGAGCCTAGTTCGTCGATTGAGGAAAAATTGAAAGAACAAAGTAAAGTTAAAAACGAACAATGAACCTTCAAAATTTAATAATGCCATTTTACACTTATTGAAAAATTATTAAATACTAAATGAAATGTATACCCACATGGTACTATACAAAATTTATAATTGATAAAAAAGTATGATATATATACTTATTTACAAAAGTAAGAAAAGTATTATTTATGGATTAATAACCTACAGGAATTATTATTATTATTATTAGAATATATATACTTGTTTGTGTTAGTTTTTCAACATTAAGCTAGCATTATTAGGATCTTTAACTAAGAGAATAACAAGCACAGCAATCAAACACAAGATACAATGAACACAGTGTTTTTCCTTGGGGAAACCATAAAGGAGAAAACCCCGCAACTTCCTTAGATATAGAATCAACACCAAAATAGAAAAGACCAAAACAGTAAGTGATATCCCGACAACAATAATCTTCTTCTTGTCTAGCCCCAGTGTCTTCTCCTTCCTTAACTATGTGCTACACTTGAGTGTTTATGAGTTGTGTGATAAATAGAGACTCCAGTTCTCTATTTATACTAATCCCAGCATAACTAAAACCCTACTAGGGCCGACCTCTACTAGGAGAGTCTAATAACCCTAGTGCCCCGAAACTGCGAGGACTTTAACCCTTAGACAATTGGAGGGTTACCCACTATGACTTGACATGACTTGTTTGCATAATAGATCCTGCCGATCGAAACATCAGGGCATGAAAACATGACTCAATTACATAATAGATACATCCCGGAATAAACATTGGGTTACAAGACATGAGATACATAGATGAATACATTCCGAAGTTACAAATACATCAACACTCCCTCTTAACTAGGAAGGTATTATTTCTTACACAGTTTTCAGCACTGGTATTCTTCTCTGTATCAACTGGATCATCTCGTTATCTTCAATTCTTCTTAGTCTTCAAGTCTTCTTCGTCTTTGAGTCTTCAAGTCATCTTCTTCTTCTTCGTCTTCTTTGTCTTCAAGTCTTCAAGTCATTTTCTTCTTCTTTATCACGAGATCTGCATCATCATGACTACTGGCTGATCACTGTTGGATCATCACTCGATCTAGATCATCATCAAGTCTAGATCATCTCATCTAGATCACTTGATCTGGATCATCATCAAGTCTGCATCATCTCATCTGGATCATCGAGTCTGGATCATCATCACAACTGGATTGTCACTTGATCTGGATCGTCATCAAGTCTGGATCATCTCATTTGGATCACTTGATTTGGATCATCATCAAGTCTGGATCATCATCATATGCTATCTCATAATGGTGCTATCTCGATTCTTCTCATCATAGGAAGTTCTACAGAGTCAATCCTGTAGGCCTACCCTTCATGTAGGTCTTCATCAACGCTTATATCTGACACTTAAGTCAGAATGGCCTGCCCAGCTCTTACATCTGACCTCATCTTGTTAGAAAGGCATGCCCAACACCCACATCTGACCTCATCCTGTCAGAAAATCCCACCACTCACATCTGACCTCATCTTGTCAGAAAGGCTTAGCACTTATATCCGACCATGTGCAAGCACATTGCATCGAAAAGGCTCTACACTTACATCTGACCTCATCCCGTCAGAAAGGCATAGCACTTACAATCGACCATGCTCGAAAGCATTGCATTGAAAGGGCTTAGCACTTACAATCCAACCATGCACGAAGCACTGCATCGGAAAGGGCTCAGCACTTACAATCTGACCATGCATGAAGCACCGCATAAGAAAGGGCTCAGCACTTACAATCTGACCATGCACGAAGCACCGCATCAGAAAGCGATCAGCACTTACAATCTGATCATGCACGAAGCATCACATCAGAAAGGGCATGCACTCACATCTGATCATGGAGGAACTAATCCTACCATCGCATCAGAATGGCACCTAGTCCCACACTGAGCTACCTGGTAACTGACCAGGTGCCTCCATTCCTAGAATGGCAGTTGCCCTTACATCTGACCTACTCGTCAGAATGGCCAACACTCACATCTGACATGGGAGGAACCTAATCCTTTAGCCATGACAGAATGGTTCAGCCCTTACATTTATTCAAATGGGAACACATCCCTCTATCACATCAGAATGGCTTCTCAGTCCTAGACTAATTTTTCCTGGTAACTGACCAAGTGCCTCCATTCCGAGAATGGCAGTTGCCCTTACCTCTGTCCTACTCGATAGAATGGCCAGCACTCATATCTGACATGGAAGGAACGAATCCTCTCACCATGATAGAATGGATCAACCCTTACATCTGACCATGGAAGGAACTAATCCTCTCACCATGTCAGAATGGCTATGGGTCTCATCACTTTCTCTTGGAGGAAACCTCAATCTAGAGAACACCAAGCTTCTCCCTGAAGTACTCAAACTTCATCCTAGCCAATGGCTTCATCAATACATCAACTATCTATTCCTCCGTCGCAACATACTGGAGCTTCACTGCTCCCCTCTGCACCATATCCATGATATAGTGATACTTGATCTCGATATGCTTCGACTTGTCATGGAACACTAGATTCTCTTAAAACTCCACGCAACTCTGGTTGTCACAATGTATACAAGTAACATCCAACTGGAGATCAAATATATCAGACATTAGCTTTCAGAGCCATACTACCTCACAACTAGCTGAACAAGCTGCGACATACTCTACTTCAGCTGTACTCAGTGCCACATAGGATTGCTTCCTGTTAAACCAAGAGATCACACCTGATCCCATACTGAAGCAACATCCTGAAGTGCTCTTCCTATCGATGGCACTGCCTGCCTAATCTAAATCGACATAACCCTCCAAGTTAATCTTCTTATTTGAGACATACTTGAGCCCATAATCAACTGTACCCCTCAGGTACCTCAGAACATGCTTTGCAGCAATTAAGTGAACATTTCTTGGATCTGTCAATAACTGGGTCAAGGTGTTCACATCAAAGCAAATGTCTGGTCTTGTGTTCGTCAGGTACATCAATGACCTAATCATCTGACGATACATTGTAGCATCAATCGAATCTAATGAAGCATCACTCAATAGCTTCAGGTTTGATGCCATAGGTGTGACCATGGCTTTGCAGTCCATCATCCCAAACCTCTTTAGGATCTCTACTGCATACTTCCCTTATCCAAGGAAGATTCCATCTTAACTCTGCCACACCTCCATACCTAGAAAATAATGCATCATACCCAAGTCCTTCATCTCGAACTCGGCAGCAAGATTTCTCTTCGTATTAGCAATCAACCCATCCATACCTGTCACAAATAGATCATCTACATATAGTAGAAGCATCACTGGATTGCCATCTTCAACCTTGTAGTAAAGGTTGGAATCTGCTTTACTCTTGGTAAATCCCAAGCTGGATAGAAAGTTGTCAATTCTGCTGTACCAGGTCCTGGGTGCCTGTTTCAAACCGTACAGGGCTTTCTTCAATCTACAGACATGAGACTCTCTGTCATGTGTCTCAAAACCAAGTGGCTGCTCCACATACACTTCCTGTTCTACTACACCATTCAAGAAAGCAGTCTTGACATCCATATGGTGTATCTTCTATTTCATCAATGTAGCCAGAGCAAGTACTGATATGATGGAAGTGTATCTGGCTACAGGTGCAAAGGTTTCTTCATAATCAATTCCTTCTTTCTGAGAGAAACCTCGAGCCACAAATCTTGCCTTATATTTTTCAATGCTATCGTCTACAGCATGCTTGATCTTGTAGATCCATTTGGAAGTTACAACTGACTTCCCTTCTGGTCTTGGGACAACATCCCAAACATCATTCTTCATGATCAATTGATATTCTTCGATCATAGCATCCTTCCATTCTTTCCGTTCTGTTGCTTTCTCATAACTGGAAGGTTCTTTGTCAATGAAATCACATAGTAAAGCTACATATCCGGAGCAGGATTTGGTCCTCTTTCTTTCTCTGTGATTCTCTTCAAGAGCCCCATATCTTTCCACACCTTGGATAATTTCTTGTACCCAAGCAGGTTTCCTCTTATGAGGATTCTTCTCTAGAGGTGGATCTATAGGTCTTTGTGGTTATTCAAATTCTCGATCTTCTTCTTGAATTTCCTCATTCATGGTTGTGTCATGAATTCTGGGTGCTTCTGCTTCTTCAGGTTCTTCAATAGGTCTCTTTCTGGATTTGTTGTAAGCTGTTTCTTCATCAAATGTCACATCCCTTCTGATGTCAATCTTCTTGTATCCTGGGAAGTAGATTCTATAAGCCTTCGAGCTTTCAGAGTATCCCACAAATATACCCTTCTTTCCTAAAGGATCTAATTTTGTTCTCTTCTCTTTTGGAATGTATATGTATACAGTACAGCTGAATATTCTGAGATGGCCAACTTTTAGTTTCTTGCTGGAGAAGACTTCTTCAGGAGTCTTGTTCTCGAGTACTATATGTGGAGTACGTTTCTGTACATACACCATTGTTCTAGCAAATTCCACCCAAAGATGCATAGGAAGATCTTGATCATGAAGTATTTCTTTTGCAGCTTCCATGATAGTTCTATTCTTCTGTTCCGAAATCCCATTCAGTTGAAGATTGTAAGGAGTGGACAACTCCCTCTTAATCCCTAATTCTTTACATAGCTCTTTGAATTCATTTGAAGTGTATTCTCCACCATTATCTGATCGTAAAGTCTTGATCTTCTTTTCAGTATGGTTCTCGATCAAGGCTTTGAATTCCTTGAATTTGCTGAATACTTCATCTTTGTTCTTCATGAAGTAAACCCATGTCTTCCTAGAAAAATCATCAATAAAAGAAACATAATATGCATACCCGCTTAGTGAACTTGATGACATAGGACTGCATACATCGGAGTGGATGTTTTCCAATATTCCTTTTGCTTTTCTTTCGCTACTTGGAAATGTCTTCTTTGTGTTCTTTCCTTTCACACATCCTTTGTAGACCCCATCATATTTTGCTTGCATTTTTGGAAGACCTTCAACAACTTTGCTTGCAAGAGGTAGTGCTCTGTAATGCACATGTGCAAGCCTTCTATGCCAAACTTCACTTGGCTCTACTATGTCATGGACCAAGGCTTGTTCTGGATGGCCCTTCAATTTGTACAAACCTCCTTCTTGTTCACCAATCACTATTGCATCATCAATAGTCTTTCCTTTTGGACACATGATGACTTGACCATCTATGAATGCAACCCTCATTCCTTTTTCATCTAATGCTGATATGGAGAGAAGGTTCTTCTTGAGTCCTGGCACAAACAATACTTCCTTCATTGTTAGAGACTTACCAGAGTCTAGTTTATAGGAAGATTCCCCACTACCTTTTATTGGATATTGGTAGTCATCTCCTAGCTTCACCTTGTGAGGTGATTCATGTTCTAAGAGCTTCATAAAGGATTTCTTGAATCTAGTCATATGTTTGGAATCCCCACTATCTATAAGCCAATCATCACTTCTAGGAGTAATGTTACCTGTGAGAGCGGAGATCAAAACATATTCATCCTCACTTGAAGAATCTTCACTTTCATATCTGGATCTCTTCTTGGATGGTTCATCATCCTTTGCAGCATGAGCATGATGTCTTTTCTTGCTTCCCTTCTTGTGAGAGCTACTTTTTTTCTTAGTACAATCTCTAGCAAAGTGTCCTTTTACATCACATGTATAGCAAATGTATTTAAACCTATCTCTAGGCTTTCTAGAGTTATTCCTATGATGAGAGTACTTACTTCTGTGATGGTTGGATCTGGATTTCTTGGATTGTACTGTGAGAGCTTGATCTTCACTTCCCATCTTCTCTTCTCGAGCTGATATCCGAACTTCTTCTTGAGAACATTCTTCCCACAGTCTGCTAAACTTGACTAACTTCTTTCTAGCACAAATCCCTTGCATGAAAGAGTCCCATGTCCTAGGGAGGCCATTCAAGGTGGTCATCACAATTTCTGCATTCTCGTCTTCTTCATCTACTGCTTCCAATTGTTCCTTGATCTGAGAAACCCTTGTGAAGTAAGACTGGATAGTCTCTGTATTCTGGATATTCACATTCTTCAGTTGATTTCTCAGAGTCATCTTCAAGTTTATGTTCTTCCCTTCAAACAATTTGGTTAGGTCATCAAACATAGCTTTAGGTGTCTTGAGAGAGGACACATGTGGGATAAGGTGATCCTTGATGGAATCAGCAATGATCCTCTTTTCCATAACCATCTTCTTTTTATGTAAGTCCTTTGCCTCATCTCCCTCTGGAACTGGAACCTACTCATGGATGTAGGAGTCTAACTCATTCTCTTCCAGGACCAGGGAGATCCTATACTTCCAGGATCGAAAGTTATCAGCTCCCTCAAGCTTTTCATCAAGCTTGGTATGATGAGACATCTTAACTGAGAACCTCAAATGGAAATAAAAAATATTTTAGATCTTACCAGGTTCAAGATGTCGGATCTGAAACTTGAGCTGAAATCCTGGAGTACTAGATGAGGAGCAAATTAGGGTTTTGCTTTTCTGGAGTTCTGTCCACCCAAATGCCTTGAAATTTGTCCCTAACTTCGATTTTGGGGAGGATATCAATCCAGGCCTGGGATCACTGAAAAATTCCTCTTTTTTGAAAATCCCTAATTTTCGACAGCAGCGACAGGTCCAAAACTGAAAAACTTCAGAATTGGATTTTGCTTTGACAGAAAGATGCGCCCTAGGGAGGAGAGTTATTCCACCTTACTTTTGCTGAAAATCTATGGAGGAATATCCACAAAATAGGAAGCCTTAGTTCCCGTAGCTACACAGTGTCTTCTTCTCAGGTTAGCTCTAATACCATGTTAGTTTTTCAACATTAAGCTAGCATTATTAGGATCTTTAACTGAGAGAATAACAAGCATAGCAATCAAACACAAGAGACAATGAACACAGTGTTTTTCCTCGAGGAAACCATAAAGGAGAAAACCTCGCAACTTCCTTAGAGATAGAATCAACACCAAAATAAAAAAGCCCAAAACAGTAAGTGATATCCCGATAGTTGTAATCTTCTTCTTGTCTAGCCCCAGTGTCTTCTCCTTCCTCAACTATGTGCTACACTTGAGTGTATATGAGTTGTGTGATAAATAGAGACTCCAGTTCTCTATTTATACTAATCCCAGCATGACTAAAACCCTAGTAGGGCTGACCTCTACTAGGAGAGTCTAATAACCCTAGTGCCCCAGAACTGCGGGGACTTTAACCCTTAGACAATCGGAGGGTTACCCACTATGACTTGACATGAGTTTTTTACATAATAGATCCTCCCGATTGGAACATTGGGGCATGACAACATGACTCAACTACATAATAGATACATCCCAGAATAAAAATCGGGTTGCAAGACATGAGATACATAGATGAATACATTCCGAAGTTACAAATACGTCAATAGTTTGGACATCATATTTCTCGCAATGCACTATTATATATTGAATACTACATAGCAATTCGTTAACCTACACATTCCAACATCACATAACTACCAACATGTGTCATAAAGGCAACACATAACATGTCACATAACTCCAATAGATGGATCTTGGAGCCATGCGCCATTCTACAATGTAACATAATTCCAGCACTCACTGCCACACAAACCCCATGGATTGGATTATTGCTTAAATCATTAGTTAAGGATACACCGACTTTAATCAATGATACAATGAATACAAGAACCATCCTATCTGTATAGTTTTTCAAACTGTTGTCAATATTGTTAATTAGCTACCTCAAGTCCTATTCCCAAATATGAGTTATATAAGGATAAAACACCTAAATAAACCCTAGGTGTGGTAGGGAAGCGGCTACCCTGGGATGTTTTCCATAAACCCTACATGTACACACAGTAAAACTAAAGGAATTGAAATGATGTATATCGCCTTTTTCTTTAAAAGGCTCTTGTATGTTTTCCATAATGTCTCTCGGGGTGGTCCTGCTCACTCTGCAAAAACATATCCATAAATGTGGTATGCCTGAGAATGTTCCATGTGGCATGTCTAATGGACTCATGGATCTCATCTAGCCCGCTACCTAAACCAGGTGGTTGAGGAAGTAGGTTTGGCTCTCTCCTAAGTGCACGAGGTCCTCTAAGTGGGTTCCGATGGGCATGAGGTCGATCTTGGGCTGAGCCAAAACCAATGCCCTGGAACTCAGTGATGTCGAAGTAGTTCAGATGGAACCCTAACACAAACTCAGCCCATAGTTTCCTGAGAAAATACTGTGGGACCTCGACATTGTTGCATGGAGGCTTGTCAAAAACCATGGACCATCTTTTCCTCCTGTTTTCTCTCCATGGCTGGTAATTACACCATTCCATGCAAACTCGCCTCTTCCTCACATCTGGAGCCTGTCCTATTCTTGGATCTATAAATTTGCTCCACGGTTGGGATTTTGTGATATTCAGGTTTTTTATAACCTCTTTTGATATACCAGTGCCATAATGTTCTCTTATTCAAGCCTTATATTGGATCAAATTGGTTATCTCACTGTGGGAAATGTTGATGGACTCTATTATGTTTTGTAGTGATGAGGCGAGGGAACCCCGAGAGGGTTCCCTGGTGTTCTTTAGTTCATAACTCAACATTCTTAATTGGTTAAAATCCCCATGTAGTTCATCTTTGATTGTTTCTTCTTTTAATTTGGGGTTTTCTTTGTTTAATTCAGGGTTTATTGGGTCCTTTGATTGGTTTGTTTCACCCCTTTCCTGGGATGGTTCATTGGTATTTGTCATTATGTTTAGGTAATTTGTATTTGCAATATCAAATTATTTCCATTTCAATTCATTTGCAAATTTTTTAAATTTTGTATTTTATTTGAAAAACAATAAAAAACATTAAAATTAACAAAAAAAATGCAAATACTACTCCATCTACCTTACTCCAACGTCATGGGTGTCATTTTAAGCTGCTTGGACACTTCCTTTGGGCTTCATGGGTATTGTTCTGGCCTCCCTGGACATCGTTTTTGGTGGATTGTGTGCTCGCCTGTCGGTTTTGAATTAACAAAAATGTTCACTATTTTTTCCCAACATAGGGATGCACGAGCATCCCTGTATGCGAACGCGCAAAACATGCGTGCACATCCACATACGCGTGCGTGCATATACACACGTGCATGTCATTAGGGGCATGTGCGTGCCCCTATTGTCCACTCTGGAAATCCAGCATGGAGGTTCACCACTATTGAAGCAGGAGCGTGTGCATGCATCTAAGGGTGTGTGTGTGTGTTCGTGTTTTTTTTTGCTCACGTGCTCCCATTGCATCATAATTGGGTAGCAGATTCTTGCGAGCACCCTCAACTAAAATAGATCATAATAGTATGGATCAGATCATACAACATAGGATTTGTTCAAACAAATAATCTAGATATAGAAAACATATACGAATACATTGTTGCATTATATCTAACAGTCTCCCTTAATGCAGAAATGGATTCTTGAAAACACCCAGTTTCTATCTAATATACTCAAAATGGATTCTTCCAACTGGTTTGGTAAAAATATCAACAAAATTCATACTTGTACTTCAATAGTTCAATTCAATTTCTTGAGACTCAATATTTTCTCTGACAAAATGGTGTTGCAACTCAATATGTTTGGATATGGCATGATAGACTAGATTGTGTGCCAACTTAATTGAGCTTTGATTATCACACTGAACTTGGGTATCTTGTTCTTGTTGTGTTCCAACATCATCAAGAATGTGCCTCAACCAAATGGCTTCACAAGTAGCATTGGTTAAAGCTTTATATTTAGCTTCTATGAGTGACAAAGAAACAATTGGTTGTTTCTTACTACTCCATGAGACAACTCCTAAACCAATATTAAAAGCATATCCAGAAGTTGATTTTCTGTCATCAGGATTTCTTGCCTAATCAGAATTAGAATAACCCGCCAACTGAACATCAGATAGATCAGTATATAAAAGACCAAAATTAACTATTCCTTTTAAATATCTTAGGAACTTCTTTGCAATGTTCCAAGGTGTTTCACATGGCTTAGCCAAGAATTGACTAAGAATGCTAACAGAATATGATATGTATGGCCTTGTAGTTGTGAGATATTTCAAACAACCCACTAGTTGATGATACAAAGTACCATCTGCTTCTTTAGACCCATCACTGTTGTATAATTTGACATTTTGATCCAAAGGAGTTGATACAGTTTTGCATTCACTCATTTGAAATCTGTCAAGGATTTCCCTTGCATACTTGTTTTGAGTGATGAAAGTTTTACCATATTCTTTCCAAAAAGGAATCCCTAAACAATAATGCAAGTCACCAAGGTATTTCATTTCAAATTCCTGAGACATATTACTTTTAATATCTACAATTAATTGATATCCTCCACCTGTAATGATAAGATCATCCAGGATATCAACCAAACATTTCCCTCTTTATCTTTCTTAATATATAAGCTTGAATCATTTGTACTTTTAAGAAATCCTTGTTGTTTGAAGAAGGAATCAATCTTGATATACCATGATCTAGGAGGTTGTTTCAGTCCATAGATAGCTTTCTTTAACTCGCACACAAGATGCTCCTAAATTTTCTACACAAATCCTTCAAGCTGTTCTAAATATACTTCCTCTTTTAAATCACCATTTAGAAAAGTAGATTTAACATCTAATTGCTGTATTATCCAGTTATGTTTAGTAGCTAATGCAACTAGCAATCTGATATTTTTTAATTTAGCTATTGGTACATATGTTTCTTCAAATTCAACCCCCTCTTCTTGAGAATAAACCTTTGCAATTAATATTTCCTTAAATTTTTCAATACTGCCATCAGCTTTAATATTAGAGTTGAATAGCCATTTAGATCATATGGGTACTTTGTCTTTGGGCAATTCTACTAATTCCCAATTTTTTTCTTCTCATAATAGAATTGTGCTCCTCATTCATTGCAGTCACCCATTATTCCTTATCTTTGGCTTATTCACAGTTTAATGGTTCTATGACATTCATTACATAAGTCATCAAGGCATAATTTATAAACTTTACAGGAGGATGAGTTTGTCAATTTGACCTCCTAGGTTCTACTATACTTGTTGGAGTTCCATCCATGATTCTTCCACCTTATGCTATTTCTTCATCTGAGGTAGTATCACTCATGTTTGACTCTTGTTCTTGAACCTGTTGTTGTTCTTGCACTCGCTGCTATTCCTGCACTTTTTGAGCAATTTTATCTATTTTGACATGCTCATTTGGGATCTGTTCTTCGTCAACATTGTTCATCCTGTTACATATATATCTGTATTTTCATGAAATACAAAATCTCTACTAGCAATCAATTTGTGCGAACTAGGATGAAATAATTTATATGCTTTCTGATCATCGGAGTAGCTAACAAACACACGTTCAATGGATTTTGCATCCAATTTCCTTCTATCATCTTTAGGTATATATGCAAAATCCCCATAACTAAATATTCTTAAATGACCAATTTCTGGTTTAAAGCCATAAAATCCTTCAAAAGGGGTTTTGAGTTCTAATTTCTTTGTTGGGCTCATGTTCTTTAAATACACAACACTATTAATTTCTTCATCCTAGAAACCATTAGAGATTTTTTTGCCTTGGATCATGCTACAAGCACATTCCACCAATGTTCTATTTTTCCTCTCGGTAACTCCATTTTGTTGAGGTGTATCTGTCATAGTGAATTGTTGTTGGATTCCATTTTTTGTATAGTATCTTTGAAAATATCTAGAAGTGTACTCACCACCTTGATCCGATCTGAGGATTTTGATGTGTTTACATGTCTATTTTTCAACTTTGATTATGAATTCCTTGAAGTATTCAAAAACATCACTTTTTCTTCTTATTAAGTAAGCCCATGTGAACCTAGATCTGTCATCAAAAAATATAAGAAAACACAAAGCACCACCTAGTGATCTTGTTTGCATAGGTCCACATACATCAATTCCTATTAATTCAAGGATTTCAATTTGTCTCTTCTCTTCATGGTTAGGAAATTAATTTTTGTGTTGTTTTCCCAATGCACATGCAACACATTCTATATAGTCATCTTTGATGACAGGAAGATCTTCAACCATAGACTTTTTCTGTAATAACATGAGATCATTGTGATTGAGGTTTCCATACCTTTGATGACATAATTCAACATTTGAAATAGGTGAAGATGTTAGTGCTTGATGGTTTCTCTTGGTCACATCCATCTTGTATATTAATCCACCAAGTCTGGATCTTATCGCTATAACCCTGTAATGATCTTAAACATCTTTAACATGACACTTATATTTATCAAATTCTACTTTAATATATTATCAGTGATAGCAGAAACATATATTAAGTTATTTTTGATGATTGGAACATACATCACATTATGAATCTGTTTAAATTGACCATCAGGTAAATTTACACTTATTGCTCCATAACGTAGGACCTCATGTGACCTGTTATCACCCAAATAAATGTGTTTGCCATCATATTTTTCATGATACTAATCATACCAGTCTCTATTAAAGGACATATGGGAAGAAGCAACCGAATCTATAAACCATGCATTTTCGTCATTCGTTTCAGCAGACAAAGCATGTTGAGATATAAACAGTCTAAGATTCTTGAATCCATTGACATCGGGGGTGTATTTTCTTACATAGTTTCCATTATGTTTTCTATATCTGTTATTGGACTCATTGTTTATCTTCTTAAAACAATCCCTAGAAATATGACCTAATTTGACACAATAATAGCATACAAAATCTCTATTAGCATTAGAGTCATTGTGTGTCATACCTCTATGTCTTGCACAAAAATTTCCTCTTTGTGTGTTCCATTGATTTCCTCTGTGTGTGTCTCTGCCTCTTGCCATTAGTGCCTGATCTGCAGTGTGAGATTCCGGCTCATAAATATTCAGTCTCTCTTCTTCTTGTATTAGGATTCTACCAAGCTCTATAAAGGTAGGAGGAGTCTTTATTGCTACAAACGCTGAGATGAACACTTTATAATATGGTCATAAACATTTTAATGCAATAAACACCATATTAGTACTAGACACTTCTTTTCCAATATCACCTAGATTATCTTGTAAATCTTTGATGCGGAAGAGATATTTAGTTATGGGTTCATTCACATCCATCTGAATAGACAATACTTTAGTCTTTAAAAACAATATTCTATTTGAATCTGACGCCATATACAAACCTTTGAGTTTGTCCCATGTATCTTTGGACGTCTTAGAATTTCTAATATGAGGTATAATATTGTCTTTTACAGACATGCAAATTAATACCTTTGCTTGAACTTTCCGCGTATTCCAATCTGAGAGTGACAATGGATTTGAGGGCTTATGTTCATTTCCTTTCACAATTGACCACAAACTAAGTGCTTCAAGTACAATGATTAATTTGAATCTCCAGTTTACATAATTCTCTCCATTTAAATTTGATTATTCAGTGATATATAAATTGGCAAGGGACATGTCTGCCATCTTGAAATAATTGAAGGGTGATCAAATTCAACTAGAAAACAAGAGAATAACACTGGCTCACCTCTTTTTCTATCAAACCAATGGAAAATAGATCGACACTCTTTGCTTTCTCCTAATCGGCGTCAGCCACAATCGATATAAGAGAGGGCCTCACCGATGCTCTTTTCTTCTTGTGGAAGGGCGCTGTCGGTGCACAAATGTTTTTTGGAGGATGCGTCATCGGTGCTCTCTTGAATTTGGGAAAGGCGTCACCGACGGTCTGTTAATACTAAGGAGAGGCACCAACACTCTGTTGTCCCTTAGAAACAACGCCGACCAATACGTGGAGGAGGTGAAAAAATATCAGGTGTCGAGCTTTGTTCTGGCGATACTCTTTCATGCTGCTTACAACTGCTACAATCCTCCTTCAACACTAATCACAATTGGGCGAGGCTCCTCTACACACACTCACACCCAACAATATTTTGGTTCCCTCATAGCAACCCTGAACTTGGCTCTGATACCAAATTAGAGAAACCAAGGAAGGAACCAGCAAAGCACAAAGGCTCACACAAACAGAAGGAGATACACACTCAACTCAATTGTATTAATGAATAAAGCTTACATATATAGGAAAATGATCATCTAAACTAGATCCTAAAAGTATGGATCATATCCTACAACATAGGAGCTATTCAAACAAATAATCTAGATATAGCAAACATAGACGAATACATTGTTGCATTATATCTAACAGATTCTATGGTAGTCATTCAAAATTTGAAATAAACAATTATTAAAAGATGAGTATACGAAATAAACAATTATAAAAAATAAATACAAAAAATAAATGGTAGCTAGGTGATGAATGGATAACTTGTAATAATGCATGGAAAACTCATAGGTGATAAATGGATAACCAACATCATGACATATAACTAGAAGTTCATGTGAGATAAAAAGAAAAAGAATATAAAAAAAATTGATAGTTGATAAATGGATAACATAAATAATATCCGTGAGGATCCCTACTAGTTAAGCATCCCTATTAGTTATCCTTTCATCAACTAACAATTATTTTGTATATTCTTTTGTTTTTATAATTGTTTATTTTGAATTTTGAATTTCCAATTATACCATATAATCAATCTCAACTAGTCAATTATATCATCCTCATGTAATCCAAGCTATAGTCCACTTCAAATTCTCAAATAAAAATGTATATAAACATAAATAAATTAAATACATCAAAAGAAAATATTACATAATAAAGAGAATTTAACAATAAGTTAGATGTGAAAGTGACAAGATCCTAGCTCATAAGTTATTTTATTTTATAGAAATTGGATTCATTGTTTTGAAAAACACCTTTTATAAGGTCATAATTATGCAATGTTAATACTTATATTTACTTATTTATACTATTTTAATAATTAATTGGATTTTATAAGAAAATAATAAAAACAAAGAAAAATACCTAAATATCAACATCAACTATGACGTTTTTAAACTTCCAAAAGCCAAAGTGACTTAGCCTAGAGTCTCTCTTTCAAACACAAGTGTATGTGAATGCCCTTAGTTGTTGTCCAATTTTGGAATAAGCATTGGCTGGGCCATACCATACGGTCAACCTGTTGTGCCAGTGGAGTATAGTGATTGAAAGCAATAAGATAAATATAAAATAATATAAATATAACTATAACAATCATTCCTTCCATTAACCACTGCATCTACTTTACTGAGTGCCCTGCTTAATCATTGTTTTGTTGGATATTCATGCTGCCAATTAACTTTGCTAGGAAATTAAGTGAGATAGGATTACAATACCGCGTTTTAAGAGTCTGTTTTTATGTGTTCAGGCAGTGGAACATCATATAATACAGTAATAAGAGTCTGTTTTCTTTTATCTGGGGGAATAATTATTATATTCATCATATAAACAGTAATAAACATGGGATAATTATATGTATTTATTTTGATTTTCTAGTTTGAATGATGAATTTAAAATATCCTGCTGACCAAGACGCTAAATAGCTCTTTCTCGGTTGGAGGAAGGTATTTAACAGGTCCGATTTTATGTGCCTTACAATGGACACTGCATGAAGATACAAGGTAGATATGTCCCTATGTCCCTTTGACTGGGCAAATAAAGATTTCAATATTTAAAATGAAAGTTTATTAATGGACCATCTTCAAAGTAATTATTATTAACCAATAAAATTGTTATTTATAAATATAAATTTACTCATCTTTATTAAAATCTACTTTTAATCAATATCTTCAAATTAAAAAGCATCTCATCTACATAATAATAATAAAACTTTGTTATACTATAACGAATCAAATGTATATAATAAAAATTGTGTCTAATAATTACATTTTCATTTAATCCAATCCAATGTTCAAAATCCTATTACAGCAACGTTAAATGCTCTCGACATTCGTCATCATCATTTATAGTGAGAAGCATGTAGGCAATAAGTTCAAGCAGTTTTCCATAAGCAAAAGCAAGTTCAAGCTTGTCTCGGGAAGATGATTTTTTAATAAATTTTTTTCAGTACTTGATTCAACTGTTCATCATAATGATAATGATGATGATGATGATGATGATTAACGTTTATTGAGACTAATTTTGGTTTATCAAATCTTAAGAAAAATAATACTTGGTTTATTTTAAAATCTTGTTCTTGTACTAAAAAAGCTTTCCAAGCTCACACTAGTTTTGGCAAGTTAAGAGGATATAAATGTTTGTATTGTAGCAAATACTATGAAACTCAGATCTAATGTGGGTGTAAGCAAAGCACTCTAAGAGAAAATGATTTTCATCCTCAACGCTCATAAACTCACATAGATGGCAAACCCTTTCCGCCCATGGAGTTTTAGGAATAGACCAACGCCCTGATTCACTATGAAGTTCATGAGAGTTCGTTCAAATCTTGGATATATTAATTTTCTTTTGTGAGCTAGTTGCTATTGAGAGATACTTCTGATCTTGCAAGTTAGGATTAATGACCTCCTTATAGTATCTTAATTTTCTCTTAAATGCTAAATTTTCCTCACACCAGAGTTTCTCTTTAAGCTTAGAAGTAGTGATATTTTTGACATTATCAATGTTCTCCAAAATGTCGTTTTCACCAATGCCCTAATGGTTTAACCAAGCCATGGTATCTTTACACCAACACCGCTTGAGGCGTAGTTGGTTCTGACTTGAGTTTAAATCAATTTTAGGAAGTCTCTCGCTTCCCATGTTATTATCTTATGCGCTTGCTTCATGTATCCAGTCATAGCCATGTTATCGATAGGGGAAACATGCACTTATATGGGGAGAATAGGATAAGGTGTATTGCTTTTAATTTTGAGGTTATAAGTTATAAACCACTTTTGGATTTGCTCAATCTTCCTCCAAGATTCTCTAGAAATGTTGCACCCCCAAACTTCACAAGGTTCATACAAGCTAACAAAGATGACAAGGGTTTCAAAGAGGAACTTCATTTTATCCCACATGACCAGATTGACTAATTTACAGTTATTTTCAAGACCAAAATAGGCTTCCACCCTCCATAAATCTTTTTCTCAATGCGATAGTTCCAATTGAGTTTGTGATGAATATCAATTTCGATTCACCAAATTGACTAATTTACAGTTATTTTCAAGAACAAAATAGGCTTCCACCCTCCATTAATCTTTTTCTCAATGCGATAGTTCCAATTGAGCTTGTGATGAATATCAATTCCGAGATACTTGTAATAAGTCACTTCCTCTAGATTTGTATTATCATAAATAAAATTGGCATGTGTCTTTCTTATATTTTATAATCATGATTTATGTCTTGTCGGTGTTAACAGTCATACCCATGTTAAAGCAAAAACCTTTAAGAATTCTCAATTGCTTATCGAGATCAAAAGGATGCCTTGCCATAAGAACAATGCCATCAGCATAAAGTAGGACGATTATAACTATCCCAACAAAGATTGTACCGACGCAACCTGCTTTTTCGAAACTCTTTTCTAACTTATCAATGTAAATTCCAAAAAGTGTAGCGGAGAGGGAGCAATCTTGTTTAACTCCCCTTAAGCTCCTCTAACCTATTCCACGTATTATTTCTAACAACAATATCAAAAAGTTTTCTAAAAGTAGATCTCTAATTACAAACTTACAAATTTAGTTTATCAATTTAATTTAACTTTAAACCATTATTTTGTCAAATTAATTTAACTTTAAACCATTATAGTATCGACCAATTTATTTTTTTCATGACTGAGAGACCGAATTTCTCATCCAACCCAACCCAGCTGAAGGTGAAGCAAATCTTCTTCATTGGTTCTGGTGTGTCCACTGTAATATTGTGGATGATGATTCAGAATTGCATGATAAAACTTGAATTTGGTCAACGTTAGAAACACAGACATGAGATATTTTTGGAAGGATAAGGTGGGTAGACCTCAGATAGTTTTGGAACGATTAGGATAAGGTAGGTAGACAAACCGATCAAGAGGTGACATGATTTTCATGAATGCTCCACAATTGGAAAATCCCGAACGATAAGGATAAGGTAGGTAGACAGACCGATCAAGAGGTGACATGCTTTTCATGAATGCTCCACAATTGGAAAATCCCGTTTTTTAAAATGAAGGCACCACCCAAGTGCTTGGCACCATGATCAATTGTACACTCATAAGAGGGCCATCTGATTTGAATTAATTAAGTAGCCAATGTATTAAAAATGACCGTGAGTAAAATACGTTTGATATTCAACCAAAGCTAGTTAAATATGGCTTTTTTGAATGTTGATGGAAGACATCTTTTATTAAAGATGGAAAAGAATTTAATAATAACGACTATTTGTTTATGCCCATCTTTGAGGATAAAACTAGCAACAACCATATTAATAAGATTAATATGTTTGGAATACGTCAAGAGGAATATATCACCATTTGTTTATGCCGATCTTTGAGGGTAAAACTAGCAACAACCATATTAATAAGATTAATATGTTTGGAATACGTTAAGAGGAATATATCACGAGTGAAGTTAATTTAATAGTTGTATCATGATTGGAGTTAACCTAATAGTTAATCTAATAGTTATCCAATATAATTGCGAATAGAGTTAACGTTAAGCTAATAGTTGTAAAATCATTGGATTTAAACTAATAATTGTATCTAATAGTTAATTTAAAAGTTAATATATCAACTATGGAGTTCACTAGTGAACCGACAATATGCATCGATCGGACGACCGGCCGCGCGTGACCGGTCACGTCCGACGCGGCCGGTCGTCCGATCGGTGCATATCGTCGGGCAAATAGGTACTGGCTATCAACTATTATAGTTCAATTAAAATTTGTGATTGGAGTTGAAGTTAAGTTAAAGTTGTATCATCATTGGACTTAACCTAATAGTTATAAAATTTTTTCCTAAAGAATGTGTCAATTACTCATATCTAATAGTTAATCTAACATAAAAACCACTTAAGTTGTGGTTGTTAAGCTCATAGTTGTATCATCATGTTGGAGTTAAGCTAATAGTTGTATTTAATAGTTAATTTAAAAGTTAATATAAATCTATTGTAGTTAATAGGAGAGCTTCGATTTATCTTGAGTTCTAGCTTCCAAATGGAGTTGGACTAAGCCTTATGCACATTAACTGGACTCCCAATTGGTAGGTGGAGTTCGAGTGTCACATCAGTTGCACATTACCATGCCACTAAGTGCAGTTATCACATGAGTTAAGAGGAATTTAATAGGAGTTCAGAGGATTTTATTAGGAATTATACTATCACAGGAATACTTCAACTCCCAACTGTAAAATGCAGTTTGACTAATTAACTCGACTTTGAGGTGCTAGTTTATAATTGTTTATAAGGAGCTCAAACGATTAATAGTTAATTTAAAAGTTAATATAAATCTATTATGGTTAATAAAAGAGCTCTGAGTTATCGTGACTAAGCCGTATGCACATTAACTAAACTCCCAGTTAGTAGGTGGAGTTCGAGTGTCACATGGGTTGCACAATACCATGCTACTAAGTGTAGTTATCACATGAGTTCAGAGGAATTTATTAGGAGTTCGAACTATTTTATTAGGAGTTCAACTCTTACATGACTGCACATTAGCTAGACTCCTAGATGCCAAATGCAGTTGGACTAAGCTGTAAGTAATTATAGTTGAAGTTAAGCTAATAGTTGTAGAATCATTGGAGTTAAGCTAATAGTTGTATCTAATAGTTAAGCTAATATAAATCTATTGTAGTTAATAAAAGAGCTATGAGTTATCGTGACTTCTAGCTTCTAAATGGAGTTCGACTAAGCCTTATGCACATTAAGTGGAGTCCCAATTGGTAGGAGGAGTTCGAGTGTCACATGAGTTGAACAATACCATGCCACTAAGTGCAGTTATCACACAAGTTCAGAGGAATTTATTAAGAGTTCAAACTATTTTATTTGGAGTTCGACTCTTACATGACTGCACATTAGCTAGATTCCTAGATTCCAAATGCACTTGGACTAAGCCATAAGTAATTAGAGTTGTAGTTAAGCTAATAGTTGTAGAATCAATGGAGTTAACATAGTAGTTGCATATAATAGTTAAGATAATAGTTATCCAATATAACTTTGATTAGAGTTGAAGTTAAGGTAATAGTTCTAGACACATTTATGTTAAGCTAATAGTTGTATTTAATAATCAATGGAGTTAAGCTAGTAGTTGTATCTAATAATAGAATAGTTGAAGATTAATTTTAATTTTTACAACTATCACTAACTCTACTTATCACATGTCAATTAAATTATTTTTTATTTTTTTGAAATTAATAATTATTAATTTTGGACGACACTCATATAATCAATCTGGACAGTACACTTGTCTCATTCTCATTTAATATTGGATGACTACTATAGAATCAATCTGGACAATACACTTGTCTCATTCTCGTCGGTAGATGAAAAAGCATAGATGGTAGTCCACCCCAAAATTCTAACACATATACGCCTATCAACATAATAAACTTAAAAAAAATAAAATTATTTAAAAACCAATAAAAATTCAATTTTTTTTAATTATTAATAAATAATTAAATTGAAAAAAAGAAACACCATGCAATTTTATCAAAAATCAACAAATGACCAATAACTTCTTACAAGGGAAAGTAATACTTGCTCTTTATGATTATCCCATGATTTTGAAGTAATTGCTTCTTATAAGACAAAGGAGGTTGTTCTCTCCATTTATGGTGGTAGTTTTAGAGTTTGGAATAAAAATTTATTTATATATATATATAAAACAATAGAAGTAAAAATAATATAGTTTATGTAAATTTTATTAAATATAATTAAGTTTTTTTAAATAAATTTTTTATTATAAAAATGTTAATAATTAAAAATAATAATGATTGATTGATTTTGTTTAATTGTGTTTGATTATGGTTGAATTCATTGTTGACCATGCTTCATCATGTAGGACTATGGTTGACAATTGTTGGCCATGTTTGACTATAGTTGTCTACAAGTTTAACTATCATTGACTATTGTTGACCATCTATCACTATGATAAACCATGGTTGATTATGAATGATTGTGTTTGAATATTTCACTGTGGGCTATGATTAACCATATTTTACTATCATTGATTATTCATGACTGTGGTCAACCATTTCAAATTATAGTTGGCTGTGGATCACCATATTTGACTATGATTATGATTGATCATGGTTGTCCGAGGATGTCTATTTTAACTATGGTGGAGTAAGTTTAATCATGGTTAACTACAGTTTCCCATGGTTGACTATTTTTTACTATGACTTATAATGATAACCTTGATTAGCCATGTTTGGCTATGATTAACCATGGCTATCCATGGTTGACCATGTTCGACAGTGTTTGACAATATACAATATGGTTGACTATTCTTGATTATGATTGACCATGTTTGAACATGGTTAACAATGTACATTATGGTTGAATTTTGATGACCATGGTTGAACAAGGTCGAATAAGTTTGACTATAATTGATAATGCTAAACAATAATTGAGTTTGGTTGACCATTATTGAGTTTAGTTGACTTTTGATGACCTTGGCTCACTATGGTTCACATTGATTTAATGTTCTCAACAATGTTTAACAAATTTTGATTTAGATAATGGTTGACTATGATTGACCATTATTGATCATGTTGGAAACTCATCAATGGTTATGTCCCTTTGCAACATTCATGAAAGGTATATCATAGTGTAATGATTATAAATAGTAATGTTGCATTACAACGTTCCTCAAAGGTTATGTCTTAGTGCATCATTCAATAAGGGTTATGTTTCTTTGTGACATTCATAAATGTTTATGTTTATGATGTATTATGACTTCATAAAACGATTATGTCATGTGGGTGAGTGGAAAAAGTGGAGGGACCTTTTAGATGCAATGGTAGATTGAAGGAACTCATTTAGGTTCTATAAAAGATAATTGATCCCAAGCAATATTGACCTTGCCAAACCTAGTCCCAACCCTACCATAGTGAAGGACAAGTAGGATAGTTAAAAAAAACACGTACGCATTATGTAGTCCTAAAACATGTACGCGTTATGTGTTAGATTTTTATTGTTTAATGAATATGATCTATGATCTTATCTAAGAGAATAACATGCACAAAAATAATCACAAGAGACAAGAGACACAAATATTTTTCCTCGAGGAAACCATAAAGGAGAAAACCCCACAACTTCCTTAGAGATAGAATGAGCACCAATAGAAAAAGTAAAATCCAAGAGTACAAATATGATCTCCGACAGTTGTTCTCTCTCTCACTTGTTCGAGCTACTTCCCTCTCACTCATGCGCTACTATTGAGTGAGTGTGTGTTTCAAATAGAGAGTCTCTCTATTTATATGTGTTTTCCACTTGACATTTACTCTACATGGTTGACTTCTCTAGGAGAGTCTAATAACCATAATACAACTCAACTATGGGGACTATTGCCCTGACTTATAACGGAGGGTTAACCTCAATGACTTTACATGACTTAATTATATTAATGACTCTCTCGATCGGAGAAACAAACATCTCCGTCGAGGTACAATGAAATAAAATAAGAAATATACAAGTGAATACATTCTGAAGTTACAAATACATCAAGACTCCCTCTTAACTAGGAAGCTATTCTCTTGACATAGTTCATCAGCATAAGTCTTCATCACTGGATCATCATCAACATCATTGTTGCTACTATCTCGAGAAATGATGTTATCTCTCAAATCTACTCATCATAGGAATTTCTACAGAGCCAGCCCTTTTCCATGTTGGATGTAGGCCTAGCCTCCATGTAGGTCTTCATCGATAGAGCCAACCCTTTTTCATGCTGGATGTAAGTCTACAATTCCAACCCTTTTTCATGCTGGATGTAGGTATCCATCTACAGAGCCAGCCCTTTTTCATGCTGGATGTAGGTCTACAGTGCTATCCCTTTTTCATGATGGATGTAGGTCTCCATCTACAGAGCCATCCCTTTTTCATGCTGGATGTAGGTCTACATCTATAGAGCCAACCCTTTTTCATGCTGGATGTAGGACTCCATCTACAAAGCCAACCCTTTTTCATGCTGGATATAGCCCTTGCCCTATGCAAGTTATTTATCTACAGATCCAATCCTTGTTCATGCTGGATGTAGGCCTCACCCTCTGGAAGGTATTTATCTAGAGATCCAACCCTTTTTAATGCTGGATGTAGGTCTCCATCTACAGAGCTAGCCCTTTTTCATGCTGGATTTAGTCCTTGCCCTCTGCAAGATCTTGATCTAAAAATCCAACCCTTTTTCATGCCAGATGTAGGTCTTGCCCTCTACAAGGTCTTTATATACAGAGCCAACCCTTTTTCATGTTGGATGTAGGACTACCCTATGCAAGGTATTTATCTACAGATCCATCCCTTTTTCATGTTGGATGTAGGCCTCGTCGTCTATAAGGTATTTATCTACATAGCCATCCCTTTTTCATGTTGGATGTAGTCCTAGCCCTCTGCCAGGTATTTATATTCAAATAATCTCATTGTCACATAGAGCGCAACCTAGATACACATAACACAACATTTTGCATTCACTGGCATGGTATGACACACCCACTACCATCCGGGAAAGGATTCAACACTTACATCCACCGGCATGGTAGGATACACCTACTACCATCCAGGAAGGGCTCATGTGTATTACTTCCCTTTGGAGCGAACCTTGATCTGAAGAACACCAAGATTCTCTTTGAAGTACTCAAACTTCACTCTAGCTAATGGCTTGGTCAATACATCAGCTATATGCTCATCTGTCGCAACATACTGGAGCTTCACTTCTCCTCTTTGCACCCTATCCCTGATATAGTGATACTTGATCTTGATATGCTTCAACTTGTAATGGAACATAGGGTTCTTTGACAACTTCACACAAATCTGGTTGTCACAATATATACAAGTAGCATCCAACTGGAGATCAAACAGGTCAGATAGTAGCTTCCTCAGCCACACTGCCTCACAATTAGCTGAACAAGCTGCAACATGCTCTACTTCAGCTATACTCAGTGCCACGTAGGACTGCTTCATGCTAAACCAAGAGATCACACCTAATCCCATATTAAAGCAGCACCCCAAAATGATCTTCCTATCATTGGAACTTCCTGCCCAATCCGAATCCACATAACTTTCTAGGTTAATCTTCTGATTCACCTCATGCTTGAGCCCATAATCAACTATACCCTTCAGGTAACTCAGAATATGCCTTGCAGGAATCAGGTGAACATGTCTCGAATATGTCAGGAACTGGCTCAATGTGTTCACAGCAATGAAAATATTTGGTCTCATATTCGTCAGGTACATCAAGGACCCAATCATCTAACGATACATCATGGAATCAACCGAATGTGAGGAAGCATTACTTAACAGCTTTAGGTTTGATTCCATAGGTGTGGCCATGGCCTTGCAGTCCATCATCTCGAACCTCTTCATGATATCCACTTCATACTTCCCTTGTCTGGGGAAGATTCCATTCTGCACTCTACCACACTTCCATGCCTAGAAAGTAGTGCATCATACCCAAGCCCTTGATCTTGAACTCAGAAGCAAGCTTCCTCTTCATTTCATTGATCAACCCATCCTCACCTGTCACAAACAGGCCATCTACATATAGTAGGAGTATCATTGGGTTCCCTTCCTCAACCTTGTAGCAAAGTTTGGAATTCGATTTAATCTTGGTAAATCCCAAACTAGTCAGGAAGCTGCCAATCCTGCCATACCACATCTTGGGTGTCTGTTTCAAACCATACAAGTCCTTTTTCAATTTGCACACATGAGTCTCCCTATCATGTGTCTCAAATCTTAGTGGATGCTCCACATACACTTCCTCTTCCACTACACCATTCGAGAACGAGGTCTTGACATCGATTTGGTGTATATTCCATTTCATCACTGCAACAATAGAAAGTACTAATTTGATGGAAGTGTGTCTGGCTACAGGTGAAAAAGTTTCTTCATTCTCTATCCCTTCCTTTTGGGAGAAGCCACGTGCCACAAATCTCACTTTATATTTCTCTATGCTGCCATCTGCAGCATGCTTGATCTTGTAGATCCACTTGGAAGTCACAACAAAATTCCCTTTTGGTCTTGGGACCACATCATAGACATCATTCTTCATGATCGATTGGTACTCCTCAATCATCGCATCCTTCCATTCTTTCTTTTCTTCCGCTTCTTCATAGTTGGAAGGTTCGTTTACAATTATGTCACATAGTAGGGCTACATAAGTGGAGTAGGACCTGGTTCTCTTCCTTTCTCTATGCATTTATTTTGGAGTGATATATATTTCTACACCTTAGATATCCTCACATACCTATGTTGGTTTTCTCTTCTAAGAATTCTTCTCACGGGGTGGATCTATGGTTTCTGAGGTTCTTCCATTTCTCTAACTTCTTCTGGAGTTGCTTCAATCATTGTTGTATCTCGGATCTTGGGTACTTATGTTTCTTCAAGATGTTCAATATGTCTCTTTTTGGATTTGTTGTAAGCTGAGTCTTCCTCAAATGTCACATCCCTGCTAATGTTGATCTTCTTGAATCTTGGGAAATATATTCAGTAATCCTTTGAGATTTCACTATATCCCACAAATATACCCTTCTTTCCTAAAGGATCTAACTTTGTCCACTTTTCTTTCAGAATGTGTATGTACACCGAGAAGCCAAATATTCTAAGATGGTTGACTTCTGGTTTCTTTCCAGAGAAAAATTCTTATGGTGTCTTGTTCTCAAGTACTCTACATGGAGTACGATTCTATACATACATATTTATCCTAGTAGCTTCTTCCCATAGATGCATATGAAGATCCTAATCATAAAGCATTTCCTTTGCTGCTTCCATAATCGTTCTATTCTTCCTTTCTGCAACTCCATTTTGTTGTGGATTATATGGAGTGGTCAACTCGCTCTTAATCCTTGAATCTTTGCATAATTGCTTGAATTCATCTGATGTGAATTCTCTGCCAATGTCTAATCGAAAGTTATTGATTTTCTTTTCTGTGTGGTTCTCAATCAAGGATTTGAATTCCTTGAACTTACTGAATACTTCATCCTTTATTTTCAAGAAATATATCCATGTCTTCCTAGAAAAGTCATCAATGAAAGAAACATAATATACATACCCACTCAATGAACTAGATGACGTTGGACCGCATACATCAGAGTGGATGATTTCCAATATTCCTTTTGCCTTTCTCTTGCTACTTGGAAATGTCTTCTTTGTGTTCTTTCCCTTCGCACATTCTTTACAAATGCCTTCATGCTTTTATTGTATTTCTGGAATACCTTCAACAACTTTTCTTGCAAGTGGTAGTGCCCTATAGTACACATGTGCAAACCTTCTATGCCAAAGTTCACTTGGTTCTACTGAGTCATGGACCAAAGCTTGTTCTGGTTAGCCCTTTAATTTGTGTAAGCCCCCCTCTTGCTCTCTAAACACTACTACATCATCTATGGTCTTTCCCTTTGACCACATAAGGACTTAGCCATCTACAAATGCAGGGCCTCATACCTTTTGCATCCAATGTAGATATGGAGATAAGTTTCTTCTTTAGTTTTGGTACAAACAAGACATCCTTCATCTTCATATATTTTCCAAAGTCTATGTCACATGCCCCAATTTTGTAAAATAATGTTATTTTATTTTGATTTGATTCCAAGACATTATGTTAAATTTAATGCTAAGTTCAAACTAGTGACTAAGCAGAGTCAAAAGATGTGGAATGTAATTCTGAATATTTTATTTTTAAATAAATAAAAGTGGAGACAACAGCTTGGGAGAGTTGTTGAAAAGAGTGTACTGGTCAAGTTGGTGGAGGGAACTAGGTAGAGAGCAAAAATACAAGTGGCAGCATTCTTAAACACTTCCTATGTTGCAGGTGGCAACCTCCCTACATTCGGGGTCATGATCCCCCATTAAAGTGGGATAAGAGTAGGTGGCTCAATTAATGACAACTAACCCAAAAATACCTACGCAATCTTAATAAAAGTGCCCAATGTAGAGAGCCGAGGCTGCTCATTCCAGGAGAAGAATCATTCAGGTGAATGCACTTCAGGGAATTCGTTGGGAAAGGGAAATTTGAAGGAAGGTGTTTTGAGGGGTAAACTGCAGGAACTTGATCTAGTACAACTTTGTAGCTGAAAGATCTTACTGCTATATGCAGAGATGGTATTGAGTATCAGTACTAGTACTTTGTTGATTGCTCCACCTAGTTCTAGCCAAGGAGACCAGAGCAAGCTCGGGGGTCCTAAGAAGTCGTTGTTTGAGCGCTCTCGAGGAGTTGGTAGGAAGGAACGACCTCCCATTACTGTTGTCATCCAACTTTAAGAACAAGTCCTACTATCTTTTAATTTCCGTATTAAAGTTTATATTTGTATGTGAACAAAATGATGAATGTTATAGGTTATGATGTAAATTGTTGAGTGTAAAATATCTTAGTTGTTTAATGCTAAATCTAGTCAAAACCCTCATAAGATAAAACAATATAAAATATAGTAATACTTTACAATACCATATCTGATAGCATAAACCCTGTATATCAAAAGTATAAACAATATAATTAATTAAGTACAAATCCAAAGAATTAGATTACTTAAATTTATGAAGGTACCAATTATAAACTAATTATTACAGTCCTATAAGGACAGAGAAAAATATTATGGAAAGTATAAATACTCCTACTTATAATATGTAGTTATTTAACATGTATTACTTAATTAACTTGCGGAATGAAATAAAAACGTAATTGCTTACAGGGTTATTAACAGAACAAAAACATGCTCGATTAACCGAGCTTAATAACAAATTTTACGATATAAGAAATAGAAAAATAAACAATAATAATATATTTAAAAAAAAAGAGATAATTTAAAAATAGTAGATACATATTTACACAGCTGAGTTAGGGTGAAACCCTAATGTATCAAAAGTTACAATAGAAGTACAAAAATGATCAAGTCTAATCTCTAGACAGATGCATCCTTGCATTTAAGGTTAATAGAGAACAGCTCGACAGGCCTTACGTCGTTCTTTACATAACTTTGCACAAAATCAGAAATCAAATATTTACAAGTTACGGCCTAAGTCGGAAACCCTGCAAGTAGCAAGGGTTTGTAAACAAACTAAACAGCAAAACAAGATAACCAAGAAAACTTTAACCATGAGGGTCTTTTGCAGGCCACGGTGACCAACCAACAAATGTTCCATAAGGAACTGTACAAGGATGAACTGCCATGGGATAACCAGGGCTTACCTGTGAGCAAGATTTCGACCAAGCTTTGCATCGGCTGCGAAGGAAGACAATACTATCACCTGTGAAACAACCCACATCGTTGTTATTATTTTTATTTATGATATAACAGAGCTAAAAATGAATTTCAGAGAACAGATAAGCAAGAGTTTTTACCTGGTTTTAAAAGTAATGTAGCCACCCATGAACATGAGTGCGGCCACCAACACAAGGATCAGTAAACCCTTCATCCTTTACATGACAGAGGCGGGCTAAACAAGTGCAACCACAACCAGTGGCATTCAAAGAATGGGAGCGACGACCAAGCAAATAGTGAAGCATACGCTATCACCACCTTCCAAACTGGAGAACTCATTTTGCCAGAAACCCTAAGACAGACCAGACCGCAAGTTTAGAAGTCACGGATCTCATTTCCTTGCTGCCAGGATAAGAAAAAAAAATTACAATCTGATAACCATTCCAACGAGCAAGACGTGGAGGAATAACTCTAAGGAAAAACAACTACACACAATTTAAGCAGTGAATGTTTTGTCACAACTCTCCTCCCGTTATTGCAGGACAAGCTTACGATATATAGGAGGCAAGAACAATGATGGAAGGCTAAACACATAACCAGTCACAGAGTTTACATGGCGGTCAATACGTAGTAGCAGAGCGGCCGAAGGCCCGAAAACGATGGAGAAAATGACAAAGGCTAGGGTTCTCAATCCCATTTTATTGTCGCAACACTTGGCCATCGTGAATCCACATATGCATGCAAATAATTTACCATGTAGTGGGTGACTTACAAAGTCCCTACATGCAATCAAATAAACATCTTTTAAAATGATTTTCGCTCAATCATTTGGTTGACAAAACATTCTACAAGGTTGTACGATTCCGGAGTCAACCACTTGATGCATGCTGCAAACTATTGAAAGCAATAGTATAATAAAGGGTATGGTTATTATATTTCAAGGTTAACAATAGTTCATCGTGGATGTGGACTAATGCCACTACTTTCCACCTTGTAAAATATATATTATACATTGAAAACCCTTATCGTTCTATCAAGTTTACGTCAACGAGGAGATTATAGAACCCAATAAACTTAATTCATGCCAAGTAAAGTCCCATAATAGAAAATATCCATGATATGTCTTATGTTTACTCTTCGAACTATTTATATTTCAAAACTACAATTCTAAATTCTAAATTTTTATATTATTTCATATAGGCTTGTTAATAAATTTTTGATGGTCGTAATAACATAAGTTGATAATTTTGTTCCAAGCACGTTAGGTATGAAAAAATTTAGTTCTTCGCTACTAATTAGACCATTTGGTAGTATTGTAATAGTATAGTTACAACTGTCTTTTAAGCCTCAAGCTATAGAAGCTAGGATAATAACATAAAGTCTTCCTAATATTTGTGCATAGCTTATTACAATGTCACCAACATTTATGTTGAGACATGAAATCGTATAAGAACATAGTTTTGGTTGGAACCATAAACTTATAACCCTAGCTGTCTTTAACTCAAAACTACTGGAAGTTTAAAGGCATTATGTACATGATGAATTGCGTAGTTACTATTTAAAATCATAGAAGTTAGATCAGTGAGTGACAAATACTCGGACAATGTCTATAAAATCCTATACATAGTCAGTTCAGCAAGGTTAATGTCTTTTGGGCCGTTTACTAATTGTATGAAATACTTAAGCTATTTCATGATTGAAGAATAATACAATTTTTCAATACGATCTCAGTACTTACAGAAAATTAGTAACCAATAATCGCTTATACCAATCTTAGTAAGTCGATATTGTATTATACTGTTAAGAAAGAATTACAGCAAGTTAGGTTATGCACTCTAGGTGAAGTTATTTTACAACACAAATTATAGATTACAAACCAGAAAAATAATGTCTGTTGCTAATTATAGTCAGGATAGAATCTCTTCTATATATGTATCTTTGGCATTTTAGATGGAAGAACAAACTATTTGTTTTACCTCATAGAAGCAAATGAAATTGGAACAACATATATTTTACTGAGCTATTATTTTGCAATGTAAATATATCTGCATACTTTATGAATATTGATAGGCAGTACTAGATCTTTCTTACCTGTAAACCTGTGAAGACAAGTAAACTTTCTATGTTAGCTTAAAAGCTAAGTAAGCCCTAGAATCCAAGACAGTTCCACTTGCTTGTCGCAAAGTAAAACTCATCAGCAAACTGAAAAAGAAATTATTCTATAAGTTGAACTTGACCATGTAAATAATTTAGATTATGTATTAACTATTCTGTTAACCAAATAACTTATAAATAATTGTCACTGTTAGCAGACTGCATTATCATTAAATTTATGCATTTTCAAAATTTTAAATTTTTTGAAAAATTTGAGGTTTTGACATGTGGTATCAAAGCACAAGGTTCAAACACTAGGCCTTGATGCAGCCCAACTAGCTTTGATAAAACAATAAATTAAATTATTATGCTAACGTATTTTATTTTTAAAATGTTATTCAATAGAGAATTATCTTTTTCTGAAGTTTAATAGGTAGGTATCGAAAGGCTAGGAGAGTATGCACAGGAGGATTCTCCAGCTACAGAAAGAAGAAATTTACCCAGAGATCCTATACCAGAGGATGTAACTACAAATTCCTTAGAGCTGTTACAGACTGTAAAAGATTTGAAAACTGAAATGGAGTCTGTAAAGAGGGAGAATGAAAGGATTCCGAGGGCTCAAGAAGAGCTGAATTAAATCCTAATGGAAAAGTTTCAAACTAAAGGAAGGGGTAGAAGGTCAGAATCGAAAGACGCTAGTCATCAAAGAAAATCTAAAAAGATGAAGCATGCAAAAACTGAAAGTAGTTCGTTGTCTGAACGGTTTGGTGAATGACAAAGTTACCATACTACTAGTGATAGTAGTGATGATGATCTATATGACAAGAAGAGGAAATACAAACCTTATGAGGAGATTTCAGGGGAATTCAAAAAGATAAAACCACCAACATTTAATGGAGAGACAAAGAAGGGGGAGGAAGCCGAGTCCTGGTTGTTCGGGATGAAGAAGTACTTCCAAATATATAATTATTCTAACTAGTTAAAGACTAGGAAGGCTATATATAACCTCTCAGGAAAAGCTGACATCCGGTGGTAGGACTTGAAGAGAGTCAAGGGTACAAGAGAGAAATAAGTTAACTGGAGTACCTTTAACAGGTATTTCAAAAATAAATTCCTATCTGAGCAGTATTACGAGGAAAGAGCTAAAGAGTTTTATGAACTGAATTTAGGTTCAATGACAATGAAGGATTTGAACAGCAAATTCTTAATTCTACTTAGGTATGTACCTTACCTTGTAGATGAGAAACCAAAAGTACAGCGATTCCTTAGTTGTACACCATATCATATTAAAGAGAGAATTTAGTATGATAACACAAAGACCTTGGAGGAAGTTATGAGGAAGGCTAACTTTTGTTTTGAGCAAAATCGAAAGAAAGAAGGCTTGGCCAACTGGAAGGATAAGAAAAATAAAAATCAGTCTAAATTTAAGAAGAAGGACTTTGTGCCTAACAGGAATTTCAAAAATAATAAGGCCAAAAACTATTCTAACAACAGGAATTTCCAAGGAAATAGGAATAGTACACCCAACAATTGGAACAATTTTAAGGGTAAATAAACTGCAAATAATCATGGAAATTTTACCAAGAGTTTTGAGCGTAAAGAGCCTGTTAAGTGTTGGGAATGTAATGGCCCGCACTATGCTTCATTCTGTCCAAACTGAAAGAAGACTGTTAGCAACATTCATACCGTATAGGAGGAGATGATTGTTGGGGAACTAGCAAGGAGCATGCCCAGAATTAACACAGCCTTGAGAACCGACAAGCTAAATATCAGACTTCCATGGTGGAAGTAGAAGGTATGATTAATCAGACCCCTGTAACTATTTTAATTGATCCAGGAGCTAGTCTTAGTTATATTGCACCTCAGATAGTGGAAAAATGTAAATTAATTGTCGATAAGTTTGAGAATTCATGGTTAGTTAAGTTAGCCACTGGGGCTAAAAGAAAAGTAACTTGTTTTGTAAAAGAATGTGCTTTACTTATGGATAAATTTGAAACTGTTGTTAAACTGAATGTTTTTCCACTTGGCTCATATGATTTGCTGATTGGTATGGACTGGTTAGAACAGCATAGGGTAATTTTAAATTGTTACGATAAAACTTTTACATGCTTAAACAATGATGAACAACCAGTAAATGTTAAGGGTATTCCTAGAAAAACTATGGTAAGGTAGATTTCTTCTTTACAACTTAAAAGAGCTGTTAGAAAAGGATGTAAAGCTTATGCAGTAACAATTACAAATGAGGAAGGTAAAATTAAAACAGATAAGTTGAAAATAGAAGACATCCCTGTTTTAAAAGAATATGTTGATGTATTTCCAGAAGAAATTCCAGGATTACCTCCGAAAAGGGAATTGGATTTCACCATTGAGCTGGTACCGAGTGCAGTACCTAGCTCTAAGGCTCCTTATCGAATGAACATATTGAAAATTAATGAGTTAAAATCACAATTAAAAGAGTTGATTGATAAAAAGTATATTCGACCAAGTGTGTCTCCCTGGGGTGCACCTGTCATATTTGTTAAAAAGAAAGACAAAACTATGCGATTATGCATAGACTACCATCAGCTAAACAAGATGACTATAAAAAATCGATATCCGTTGTCCTGCATAGATGATCTGTTTGATCAACTATGTGGAGGCACGATGTTTTTGAAGATAGATTTAAGGTCAGGATATCATCAAGTGAGAATCAAAGATGAAGATATCTTCAAGACAGCCTTTAGAACAAGATATGGTCACTATGAATTTGTCATAATGCCATCCGGGCTTACTAACGCCTCAGCTGTCTTTATGTGTTTAATGAACAACATAATGCATAAATATTTAGATAAGTTTGTGGTCGTGTTTATCGATGACATTCTAATCTATTCAAAAACTGAAGAAGAACATAAAGAACATCTAAAAATTGTTTTGCAAGAGTTGCGAGAACATCAACTCTTCGCAAAGTTTAGTAAGTGTGACTTCTTCAAGGATAAGGTTCAGTATTTAGGTCACCTAGTGACCAATGAAGGAATTTTCATATATCCTAAAAAGATACGGGCAATCGAATATTGGCCGGTTCCTAAAGATGTGACTGATGTTAGATCTTTCATGGGCATTACAGGTTACTACTGGAGGTTCATTGAAGGCTTTTTGAGGATAGCCAATCCAATAAAATCATTGCAAAAGAAAGGAAAGAAGTTTGATTGGAACCAGAAATGTGAAGAAAGCTTTAAGAAGTTAAAAACTTTATTAACCAGTGCACCTATTTTAAGAATAGCATATCCTAATAAATAATTTATAGTATGCACTGATCCCTGTAATGAAGGCTTAGGTGGTGTTCTGACTCAAGAAGGGCATGTTATTGCCTATGAGTCTATAAAGTTAAAAATTCACGAAAAGAATTATGCAACATATGATCTGGAACTAGCAGCTATAATACACGCCTTAAAGATGTGGCGACATCACCTAATTGGCAGAAAATTTGTTTTAATGACTGATAATAAAGGATTGAAATATCTTTTAGATCAGCCTAATTTAAATGCTAGACAAGCTAGGTGGTTATGTTTCTTAAGCGAGTATGATTTTGAAATCCAGCATATAAAAGGTAAAGAAAATAAAGTTGTTGAAGCATTAAGTAGGAACGCAAGGCTGAATTTTGCAACAACAATTAGCACTTACGTTTCAGACTTAGATGAACAACTTAAAGAAGGAGTAAAACAAGATGAAATTTATCAGAAATTGCAAGCTAAAACTAAGGAAAACCCTGCAGAAAGCTTAATAAAAGGTTACAGTTTAAATGAAAAAGAATTTTTACTATATAAAGATAAAGTGTACGTACCTAACATACCTAAGGTCAAGCTATTAATTCTGGATGAAATCCATAAAACACCATATTCAGGTCATCCAGGTTATCAAAAGACTATAATTATGCTAAGAAAAGAGTATTTTTGGCCAAATATGAAAACTGAAGTAGCTGAGTATATTGCAAGGTGTTTAGAATGTCAACAGGTAAAAACCAAACACCAACACCCAACTGGTTTGCTACATCCTTTACCTATCCCTCACTGAAAATGGGAAGTGATTAGTCTAGACTTCATTACTGGACATCCTAGAAATCAGATTCTGAATGAATCTATTATGGTAGTGGTTGATAAGTTAAGCAAGGTAGCTCATTTTATACCTGTTAAAACTACTTACAAGGATGCCAATATAGCTCATATTTTTCTAAAGCAAATTTTTCGATTACATGGAGTACCAAAAGTCATAATCTCAGACAGAGATCCTAAGTTCACAATAAACTTTTAGAAGTTCTTGTTTACAGGATTAAATACAACATTGAATTTTAGTACTTCTTTCCATCCTCAAATAGATGGACAAACTGAAAGGGTAAACCAGGTACTGGAAGATTTATTGAGAATGTATGTGAAGGATCAGCCAGGTAAGTGGGAGGACTATTTACATTTAGTAGAATTTGTGTATAATAATAATTATCAGACATCAGCTAGGTTTAGTCCATTTGAAATTTTATATGGATGAAAAATGTAATACTCCTATCTCTTGGAGTAATCCAGTAGATAGATTGGTATTAGGTCCAGAATTGTTGAAAGAAATGGAGGAAATTGTGAAACAAGTGTAGGGAAATATGAAAGTGGCACAGGATCGGCAAAAAAGTCAAGCAGACTTGAAAAGAAATCCAAAGGAGTTTCAGGTAGGTGAACATGTGTTCATCAAGGTGAGGCCCAAGAAGAGCTCTTTAAGACTGGGGAGTTGTGCAAAATTGGCACCTCGTTACTATGGTCCATTTGAAATTCTGTCTAGGATTGGTTAAGTAGCTTATCAATTTGCATTACCACCTAACTTAAGAGTACATAATGTTTTTCACATTTCCATTTTAAAGAAATATGTTCATGATGCTACTCATGTGGTTAATTGGAATGTTGTACAGGTGGAACCAGAAGGAGAATTTCTGGTGGAGCCGAACTGTATCCTCAGGAGGAGGAAAATTACACTTTAGAACTGCACCATTGGATAGGTGAAGGTGCAATGGAAGCACCTTAGTCCTGAGCAAGCCACCTGGGAATTGGAAAGTAAAAAGCGAGATGCATATCCAATTCTGTTCCAGGGGACTTCAGAGGATGAAGAATAAATAACATCGAGGACGATGTTATATTCTAAGGTGGTGTGTATGTCACATGCCCCAATTTTTTAAAATAATGTTATTTTATTTTGATTTGATTCCAAGACATTATGTTAAATTTAATGCTAAGTTGAAACTGATGACTCAACAGAGTCAAAAGATGTGGAATGTAATTCTGAATATTTTATTTTTAAATAAATAAAAGTGGAGACAACAGCTTGGGAGAGCTATTGAATAGAGTGTACTGGTCAAGTTGGTGGAGGGAACTAGGTAGAGAGAAAAAATACAAGTGGCAGCATCCTCAAACACTTCCTATGCTGCAGGTGGCAACCTCCCTACATTTGGGGTCATGATCCCCCAAGAAAGTGGGATCAGAGCAGGTGGCTCAATTAATGACAACTAAAAAAAAAGACCTAGGCAATCTTAATAAAAGTGCCCAATGTATAGAGCTGAGACTGCTCATTCAAGGAGAAGAATCATTCAGGTGAATTCACTTCAGGGAATTCATTGGGAAAGGAAAATTCGAAGGAAGGTGTTTTAAGGGGTAAACTGCAGGAACTTGATCTAGTACAGCTTTGCAGCTGAAAGATCTTACTGCTGTATGCAGAGTTGGTATTGAGTCTCAGGACTAGTACTTTGTTGATTGCTCCACCTAGTTCCATCCAAGGAGACCAGAGTAGGCTCGGGGGTCCTGAGAAGTTGCTGTTTAAGTGCTCTCCAAGAGTTGGTAGGGAGGAATGGCCTCCCATTGTTGTTGTCATCCAACTTTAAGAACATGTTCTACTATCTTTTAATTTTCATGTTAAAGTTTATATCTGTATGTGAACAAAATGATGAATGTTATAGGTTATGATGTAAACTGTTGAGTGTAAAATATCTTAGTTGTTTAACGCTAAATCTATTCTTGATGAAAAATAAATCCTACCTGTGTTTTTCCCCATCTGGAGTAATCTAGATCATACCATAGCACAGGTAGTGTATTTAAATGAATGAAGTATGATGTAAATATAAAATAAAATGTTTGTTTGGAATATTGAAATGTTTTTCATTAGATAGTTGTTTTCTAGAAGAAATATTAATCTGTTCATAGAGTAGTTGTCAGATCTAAACTGTGTATGTTTAGTATGTGAATCATTCTTCTACACAGTACTTACTTCCATAAAAATTTTATCTATATTGAAACATAAGGAAAAGAAAATAGCAGTTGAATGCTTAATATTCAGGTTAAGTAAAAATGTCATTACAACTCTGTTAAGTTCATTTCTTTTCCTATTAATGACAGTTATTTTATTTGCAACAATCTAAACTATAAGTAAGGATAGGTAACCTGATTTAATTCTAAATAATAAAACTAATTGATTTGATAATGTTATCTAGGTTTATTTCATTTGTGTTGATAATGTAAACATTTTATTTATCTATTCAAACTGAACTTTTGCAATTCTGAAGTTACTAACCTGTCACCTAAGAAAATATTTAATTCAAAACAAATATTCCTATTTCTATGAAGAAAGGAACTAAGTTATTTATTTTTACAGAGTTATTGTATTATCCTTATTTCTTAACAATTTCTGTCGATGTTCATATTTTAAATAGGATAATATAGGTATAGTATGATTCTTTATAAATTATTTAGCTATAGAAATCATAATAGTATAACAATGAGATATTATCTCATCTGTACACTTTACAAACAGACTAGGTGTAAAATCAAATTGATATTTAAGGAAATAATATTTACTTATGAACAAACTAAAATTCATTTGAACTAACAAAAACATTTATCAAAAGTATTAACAGGGTCGAAACCCTCATAAGATAAAATAGTATAAAATATAGTAATACTTTACAATACCATATCTAATAGCATAAACCCTGTACATCAAAAGTATAAACAATATACTTAATTAAGTACAAATCCAAAGAATTAGATTACTTAAATTTATGAAGGTACCAATTATAAACTAATTATTACCATCCTATAAGGACAGAGAAAAATATTAAGGAAATTATAAATACTCCTACTTATAATATGTAGTTATTTAACATGCATTACTTAATTAACTTACGAAATGAAATAAAAACGTAATTGCTTACAGGGCTATTAACAGAACAAAAACATGCTTGATTAATCGAGCTTAATAACAAATTTTATTATACAAGAAATAACAGAATAAACAATAGTAATATATTTTAAAAAAGAGATAACTTAAAAACAGTAGATACATCTTTACATAGCTGAGTTAGGGTGAAACCCTAATGTACTAAAAATTACATTAAAAGTACCAAAATGATCAAGTCTAATCTCTAGACAGATGCATACTTGCATTTAAGGTTAACAAAGAACGGCTCGACGGGCCTTACACCATTCTTCACAAAACTTTGCACAAAATCAGAAATCAAAGATTTACAAGTTACGGCCTAAGCCGAAAACCCTAGAAGTAGTAAGGGTTTGTAAGAAAACTAAACAGTGGAACAAGATAACCAAGAAAAATTTAACCACGAGGGTCTTTTGTAGGCCACGGTGACCAACCAACAAAAGTTCCATAAGGAACTGTGCAAGGATGAACTGCCATGGGATAAGCAGGGCTTACCCGTGAGCAAGATTTCAACCAAGCTTTGCATCGGCTATGAAGGAAGACAATACTGTCACCTGTGAAACAACCCACATCATTTTTATTATTTTTATTTATGATATAACAGAGCTAAAAATGAATTTCATAAAACAGATAAGAAAGAGTTTTTACCTGGTTTTAAAAGTAATGTAGCCACCCACGAACAGGCGTGCGTCCACCATCACAAGGATTAGTAAACCCTTCATCCTTTACGTGACAGAGGAAAGCTAAACAAGTGCAACCATAGCCAATGGTAGTCAAAGAATGGGAGCGACGACCAAGCAGACAGTGAATCATACGCTGTCACCACCTTCCAAACTGGAGAACTCACTTTTCCAGAAACCCTAAGACAGACCAGACCACAAGTTTAGAAGTCACAGCTCTCATTGCCTTGCTGCCAGGATAAGAAAAAAAAATTATATTCTGATAACCCTTCCAACGAGCGAGCCGTGGAGGAATAACCCTAAGGAAAAACAACTACACACAGTTTAAGCAGTGAATATTTTGTCACAGCTCTCCTCCCGTCGTTGCAAGACAAGCTTACGATATATAGGTTGCAAGAACAACGATGGAAGGATAAACACATAACCAATCACAGAGTTTACATGGTGGTCAAGACGCAGTAGCAGAGTGGCCGGAGGCCCAAAAATGACAGAGAAAATGACAAAGGCTAGGGTTCTCATTCCCATTTTATTGTCGCAACACATGGCCATGGTGAATCCACGTATACATGCAAATAATTTACCATGCAGTGGGTAACTTACAAAGTCCCTGCATGCAATCAAATAAACAATCTTTTAAAATGATTTTTTCTCAATCATTTGGTTGACAAAACATTCTACAAGGTTCTACAATTCTGGAGTCAACCACTTGATGCATGCTGCAAACTATTGAATGCAATAGTATAATAAAGGGTATGGTTATTATATTTCAAGGTTAACAATAGTTCATCGTGGATGTGGACTAATGCCACGACTTTCCACCTTGTAAAATATAGATTATACATTGAAAACCGTTATCATTCTATCAAGTTTATGTCAACAAGGAGATTATAGAACCCAATAAACTTAATTCATGCCAAGTAAAGTCCCATAATAGAACATATCCATGATATGTCTTCTATTTACTCTTCGAACTATTTATATTTGAAAACTATAGTTCTAAATTCTATAGTTTTATATTATTTCATATATGCTTGTTAATAAACTTTTGATGGTCGTAATAACATAAGTTGATAATTTTGTTCCAAGCACGTTAGGTATGAAAAAATTTAGTTCTTCTCTACTAATTAGACCATTTGGTAGTATTGTAATAAAATAGTTACAACTGTCTTTTAAGCCTCAAGCTATAGAAGCTAGGATAATAACATAAAGTCTTATTAATATTTGTGCATAGCTTATTACAATGTCACCAACATTTATGTTGAGACATGAAATCATATAAGAACATAGTTTTGGTTGGAACCATAAACTTATAACCCTAGATGTCTTTAACTCAGAACTACTGGAAGTTTAAAGGCATTATATACATGATGAATTGCGTAGGTATTGTTTAAAATCATAGAAGTTAGATCAGTGAGTGACAAATACTCGGACAATGTCTATAAAATCCTATACATAGTTAGTTCAGCAAGGTTAATGTCTTTTGGGCCATTTACTAATTGTATGAAATACTCAAGCTATTTCATGATTGAAGAATAATACAATTTTTCAATACGACCTCAGTACTTATAGAAAATGAGTAACCAGTAATTGCTTATACCAATCTTTGTAAGTTGATATTGTATTATACTATTAAGAAAGCATTACATCAAGTTAGGTTATGCACTCGAGGTGAAGTTATTTTACAACACAAATTATATATTATAAACCAGAAAAATAATGTCTGTCGCTAATTACAGTCAGGATAGAATCTCTTCTATATATGTATCTTTGGCATTTTAGATGGAAGAACAAACTGTTTGTTTTACCTCATAGAAGCAAATGAAATTGGAACATCATATATTTTACCGAGGTATTATTTTGCAATGAAATTTTATCTGCATACTTTATGAATATTGATAGGCAGTACTGGATATTTCTTACCTGTAAACCTATGAAGACAAGTAAACTTTTTGCGTTAGCTTAAAAGCTAAGTAAGCCCTAGAATCCAAGACAGTTCCACCTACTTGTCGCAAAGTAAAACTCATCAGCAAACTGAAAAAGAAATTATTCTATAAGTTGAACTTAACCATGTAAATAATTTAGATTATGTATTAACTAATCTGTTAACCAAATAAATTATAAATAATTGTAACTGTTAGCAGACTGCATTATCATTAAATTTATGTATTTTCAAAATTTTAATTTTTTTCAGAAAATTTGGGGTTTTGACAGTCTAGCTTATAGGAATCTTCACCACTTCCTTTTATGGGATACTGGTAGTCATCCCCAAGTTTCACTTTGTGGAGTGACTCATGTTCGAATAGATTCACAAAGGATTCTTGGAATCCCCACTATATATGAGCCAATAATTGTTTCCATGTGTAACAGTTCCTATGAGGGCATAAATCAAAACATACTCTTCATTGCTTGCAGAATCTTCACTTTCTTTTTTGACTCTCTTCCTTGGAGGCTCATCATCCTCTGCAGTGTGAGCATGATGTCTTCTTTTGTTGTTCTTCTTGTGGGATCCACCTCTATTTCTGGGACAATTTCTGGTGATGTTTCCTTTCTCATCACATGTATAGCATCTGACACTAGATAGATCTCTTGTAGGGTTATCCTTCTGATTCTAGTGTGAATGATTACCTTTATTGGGATGATAGTGGTCCCTTCTCATTTTATTGGTGTGTGTTGTGAGAGCTTGATCTTAATTTCCCATATTTTCTTCTCGAGCGACTATTCGAGCTTCTTATTGTGAGCATTCCTCCCACAACCTACTGAAAGTGATTAACTTTCTTCTAGCACAAATCCCTTGAATGAAGGAGTCCCATGCCCTAGGGAGACCATTCAAGGTGGTCATCACAATTTATCCATTCTCTACTTCTTCTTCTACAGCTTCAAGTTGTTCTTTGATTTGAGAGACCATTGTAAAGTATGATTGCATGGTCTCTGCATTCTGTATCTTTACATTCTTCAACTGATTTTGTAAATTCATCTTCCGATTTATATTCATCCCTTCAAATAGCTTGGTTAAATAATCAAACATCTCTTTATGTTTCTCTAGGGAAGACACATGTGGTATAAGGTGATCCTTGATAGAATCAACAATGATCCTCTTATACTTGACCAAGTTTTTCTTGTGTAAGGCCTTAGCCTCATCTCCCTCTTGAACTGGAACCTCTCCACTTATGTAGGTGTCCAATTCATTTTCTTCAAGAACAACTGAAATCCTATACTTCCATGCTTCAAAGTTATCAGCTCCTTTAAGCTTTTCATAAAGATTGGTGTGATGAGACATCTTTAATAAGAACCTCAAATGGAAATACAATAGATTTAGATCTTACCAATTTGAGATTCCCAAACTGGATCTGAAGCTGATCTTTTGCAATGTTGATTTTCTGGTCTAGGCTCAAACTAGGGTTTGAATTTACTCTAGTTCTACCCAACCAAAAAATTCAATATTGGTCTCTAAATTTTGATTTCGAGGAGGAGAGAAATCCTATACTGGGCTCACTCAAAAATTCCCCTTTTGTGAAAATCCCTAATATCCCGCAATAGTGACAAGTAAAAAAACTGAAAATTCCTAAAATTAGATTCTGCATCGATAGGAAGATGCACCCTTCAATGGAGAGTTAGCCTAGCCTCCTTTTGCTGATGATATGTGGAGAGAAACCAAAAATTAAGAAGCGCTATCTTCTACAGCTGCACAATGTCTTATTCTCAAGTTAGCTATGATACCATGCTAGATTTTTATCGTTTAATCAATATGATAAGATCTTATCTGAGAGAATAACATGCACAGAAATAATCAGAAGAGACAGAAATATTTTTCCTTGGGGAAACCATAAAGGATAAAATGCCACAACTTCCTCAGAGATAGAATGAAAACCAATAGCAAAAGTAAAACCCAAGAGTACAAAGATGATCTCCAATAGTTTTTCTCTCTCTCACTTGTGCGAGCTACTTCTCTCTCACTCATGTGCTATTGTTGAGTGAGTGCGTGTTTCAAATAGAGAGTCTCACTCTCTATTTATACTTGTTTTCCACTTGACATTTACTCTTTAGGGCTGACTTCTCTAGGAGAATCTAGTAACCCTAATGCAACTCAACTGTGGGGAATATTTCCTTGACTTACAACAGAGAGTTAACCTCAATGACTTTAGTGGGTATTTTTTTAAGGATTCTAATATTATACTTAAGTATAGTATTCTAGGTGATTGATTTCGATTAAAAAAACATGTTTATAGATACGTAGATGAATATTAAATATGAAACATAAAATTAACACTGAAAGGTGTAAATTTTGGTGAATATTATGATAAAAAAACATATTTTATATAAATATAGGCGATATTAGACACTTAAAATTACCAAATAGCGAATTTATTTTTTGAAAAAAACCCCAAAAATAGCCAATTGGTTAAATTTTGCCACTAAAAATTACCCTGGGACTCAATTTACATGACTTAATTATATTAATGACTCTCACAATCAGAGGAACAAACATCTTCATCCGGGTACAATGAAATACAATAAGAAATATACAAGTGAATACATTCCGAAGTTGCAAATACATCAACACTATGTAGTACTAAAACAAGTACGTGTTATGTAGTCCTAAAACATGTATGGGTCTTATAAAACATTTTTTATGCCCTAAATGGGCTACGCCCATCATATTCTCCATGACAACGATTGAGTAGTAGTTTTGAGCAATAGAACAACTATTGGTGAACACATTTTGAGTAACTAGAGATGGGATCTTCCACCTTCTACATCAATATTCTCAATCTCAGGTATTCACATCAAATTCCATCCTTCTAATTTCTCTATTTTCTGTAATTTGTATGTCATAAAATGAATTGAAACCATAAATTTTTTAATTTGGATGCCCTAAAAGAAATTTAAACCATAAAACTAGTCATTTGTATGCCCAAAGGAAATTAAAACCCCAATTTACTCATAAAACTCAAATCAATTTCACTAGATGCATATATATTCATGAGCATCGTTATGGATCCAAACCAATATTCATAGATATGCAAAGTTTCTCAAGTATATAGCAAGGTAGCATATAACTAAGAAACAATTCAATTAAAATTCATATCTTCCTCAAAATGCATAAACAAAGATGCTAAATGGTTTATGGAGTCTAAAAAATTTCATGCCATAACAAATAATAGCATACCAAAATCCTTGCAAATTTTGGGATTTTATTCATCAATATCACAATTACCTCACCTCTAGGCTTTATCCCTTGCCTCTACCCAGAATATTGAAATTGTTCCTCCAAGGACATTAGTCAACACCTTATAGTTTTGATGAAACTGCATAATCCATGTGTTTGAAAATAATACTGAGAAGCTTCTGATACTTAATAAATGTTTTCACTTGAGTGAAGGGTATATTTTGGTTAGGTCACGACAGAGGATTTCAACAATAGGCTCTACCAAAATCAATATATATAGGGAGTTTGATGTGTTTGATTACATGCCAATTCCATACTATCATACATGATATAATCCAATGGAAACCTTGCAATCCTAAAATCTTAAAAACTATTAATTCTGTTGAACTCTAGATCCCAAACCACTAGAAAGAATGCACACAACTAAAATAACATCAAGTGGAATCCATATATGCCCCAAATTACATATAAACAAAGATTCTAAATGTCCTATAGAGTCCAAAAAATTCGTCCTACAACAAATAATTACATATATCAAAATCATTTCCTACATTGGGATTTTATTCATCAATAGCACCCTGTGACCCCTCCTCAGGGCTCTAGCCCTTACGTCTACCTAGAATCTCAGAGTTGGTCCTCCAATGGAATTAGTCAACACCCTACAATTTTGATGAAACTTCATAATCCAAGCCTTAAAATAAGGTAGAGAAGCTTCTCAATCAACATATACACATAGGACATTTCATGTAAGTATATTTCAATTGAAATTAATGCACATATAAGACATAAATTTAGGATGAAAATGTTAAATGTTTATTCTTTAGTGTAAAATTTGTTCAATTTTACATTTTAAATTATGAATAGTTCATGTTGTTATTTGTTGTACACTAGTTTTACATTTTTCATTGCTTAGATATGCGATTATACCATGTGTATTTTCTAGTAATGATATTTTTATTGTATTTATGATTGGAGTGCCTAGTATGGATCAACATGAAAATATATTGAGAGATATTGATGTGGCTTGGATGGTTGGAGATGAACTCCATTTCTCCCTAACAACACCATACGATGCTATTGTAGAAAATATCAATCACTCAAAGGATGTGTTGTACAACATAGTATCGTATTATAGAGAAATAAAACAACAAGAATGTGACGATGGATTGAGTTACAACGATGCGAAGAAGCTAAAAAACACCAAGGAGAAGATATATTCATTTTTTACAGCACCTGGGATATATGCCATTCCAAACAATTGAAGAGAACATATTTCAATTGAATGGTGCATTTCTCAACCAATCGGAGATCACTCGATGGATAAACGGTATATGATTTTTGACATTACCCCACACAAAAATAGGGAAGTACCTCTATACTTTCTTTAGAAACATTATGTTGAGTATTTTTATGGGAAACATGTCGAACATTTTGATATTTTGGGGTTCTAGGGCATTGGTATAGGGATTCCTCAAAACTATCCCAATGTTAGCCATATATATGCCAATCAACCAATACCTCCAGCATGTAGCCAGTTATCAATGCCAGACATCCCTCCTGCACATAATATGATTCCGTAGACATAGGAGGCATTTTTTATGCTATCTCAAGTGATTTTCCACCACAACACATTTATTGACTAGGAAGGGCCCTCTTCCTCTAGTGGGGTACAACCATAAACTTCCATGGCAGAGGACCATCTACTGGTGGGGATAGACTGAAATCCCATGATCCCTAGATTGATCCACACATGTGCACAATGTGTGGTCAATCCTTTTATGGTCATGGACAAACACATGTTACCTTTACAATGACTTTTGATTAGGTAAGGATATTGTTAAAACACTGATTTTGTTCAAATTGTTGTTTTTCATATAGTGCAGATAATAAAATATTGTTAATGTATACAATTTTTAATCTTGCAGGAGCTTGATGCCTCTACATGGGTTCATAGTGTACCTGATGTTGTCGTATATGAGGTGGCAATGACCAACACTAAGTTTATATTTCAACATGTCATTTTGTTAATACATGTCATTTCGCTAATACATGTTAGTTCATTAATTTGTTAGATGGTCTAATATTTTAAAAAATTTGAAGTTGTAGGCACTACATTTTCAACATGACATGTGAGACCTTGATATGAGTGAATCCCCCACAAGTGGCTTCTATGATTTTTTTAGGAATGAAAGTACATGGTTAATAACTTAATCTTGTTCATTTTTTTCTTACTGTACTCCTTTATAGATTGATAATATTTATAATTTTAAAACTTCAAGGTGTTACCTGGATCTACAGAGGGGCACAAATTTGCTAGTAGCGATCCCTCCCATGGGAGATATATGTCCTAGTAATAGGTATGTATTAAATATTGTTATTTTTTCAATACATTTTATTTCATCCATTCATGTCCATGTCTAACAATGAAAACACTTTGTGATTGTAGGCATCAAAGCAAATCACTGCACCACTACTTTGGTTTGGCTCTCCATGTCATCCAAATGTAGATGGGTTTTTTATACACCATATGTTCCTCTTCCATAAAAAGAGTGGGTTTACATGATCACAGACCTATTGATTCCACAGTAAAATACATAGACTTCAATGACAATTTTTTGGTTAGCTTTTAGTCCACTCCATAGCTTTTTTTTTTTTTTTTTTTTCCGCATGTTTACAACATCAGGTTGGAGAGTCCTCTATGATAGACCTTAGCGGGGTTTTGATGTTGCAGTTAATGTTGAATCTACAATAAGTCATGCATACATATCTACTTGAATATTTGTACATGTATAGTTCATTCGTATTGTGTATGAGCATGCATGATGTCTAAGTATTTTACCATTTGGGGAATGTAGCATCACTCTAGTCTAATAATTCATGTGACTGAAGTTCATGTTTAACCTATGACTATGATTGCCACAAAATAAACCCAATATCCTCTCCCAAAGCATATTTTTTTGATTAAATCTTCATTAATTACAAAATTGAATAGTACTTTCTCATTCATACATGTTGATAATTGTTGAGCTAATTAACATGGGATATTTTATTCGCAAAGCACCATTAAAGAGAGGATATCAGCAAGGAGGAGGATACCATAGGAATCTATACCTTGGATGGATTCAATGAGTGTTTTTTATAAGTAATTGAGTCATATTTTAAATTTGTAAGCTTGTTAGTACTTTAGTATTAGTTAAGATACTTTATCAAGAAATATGATTTTTGACTTGCAATTTCTAGAGATTAATAGTGGCCATGGACAAAGGAAAGATGCATCATACCCAAGGAAAAACAAGAGGAAGTTAGAGTTTTGATGTGTAGTATAGGACATATGAACTTTTGTTTACAAGAGGAAGTTAGAGTTTGGATGTGTAGTCTAGGATAGATGTACTTTTGTTTACATGTACATCATTCACCTTTTTTATACATGTACATTGGCATACCATCTAAGGGTCATATATTTTTGTATTATAACTTCTATGATATAATGTATACTTCATATTGTCGCTTGACATCTTCACAATACAATCTTCTGTGATCATACATGTGTGTCCAATAGTGTTTCTATGAGCGTTGTTCCCAATTTGTGATATCTTGGATGATTGCATGGATATACCAATTATAATTTTGAGAACAATGCACATTTACTAATGTTATTGACCATAATCCAATTACATATGCAATGTTAAATTGTATTCACAACAATGTACATTTACAACACGTTCTTGACCACAATCAAATTATATGAAATTGCATGTGAAATCATGTGAGCGATGCACCTAATCCACACAATATACTAACACACTTAACCTACAAAATAAGAAACTAATACAACTAAGTGATGTACATAAACTCCTAACCCACATAAAAACTTAATAGTTGTGACATACACACATAGGCTATGCATCTAGACTCTCACACACATGTCATGCACTCATGCAACCCATATAAGTAGGTTAAATTTTATTGTGATGGTCCACTCATATAAAAAATGAACATGGAAATACAAATAAGTTCAATGTGACACTATCCTACTAACATGACACTTGACCCCTAAACCATTAATCCCTTTATCATAAGCCCCATTCACAACTTGCCAACTACACCCAACCCCTTTTTATCCTAACCCACTAGCATCATTAAACCTAAGCACCTAATGCATCTAAATATTTACCTCAATCACATAAAACCACTTATACTATGAAACGAGAACTTTATACTAAGAACGAGAACTCTAGGGATAAAAAAGATGATTTTTGCAAAAAAAAACACCAAAAACACCCCCAAATAGAAAAGTGTTGATACCGGTATACATGTTTTTTTTTCCAGGGTTAAAAATAGAGCCATGGCCTAAACATCCCATACTGTTGCTTAATAAAACTTTAAAATCAACCCCTAAATTGGAAAAAAAAAAATTCTTCAAAAGATAAATTACAACTTTTTTGAAACTTGCATATTAAACAAACAACAATATTTCATAAATAATTTCACCACTCTAACCATATAAAATCAAAGAAATTATGATGTGATTCATAATGAAATCATATATTAGACCATTCAAGAACAAATGATTCATATAAATATTCAAAATCTCCTTCAGAGTTTCAATTACAAATGTCTCCTTTGCCTTCGCCTTCAGAGTTTCATATAAATATTCAAGATATTCTCCTCCCTTCCCCTCCACCCTCCTCCCCCTCCCCCTTCCACCTCCTCCATCATCATATTAAGGGGAGCATCACTCCCTCGGGTGCTAAATGGATGCCCCTCACTGGCGATGCAATTATCAAAATCACGCTGCCAATGAGGGATGACCCTTTGGCTCCCAAGGGAGCAGTGCTCCCTTTATTGCAACGAGGGAGAAGGTTGAAGGGGGAGTCGAAGGGGGAGGAGGGTGGAGGGGAGTGGAGGGGGGGGGGGGGGGGGGGGGGGGGGGGGGGGGGGGGAAGGGAGGATGGATGAGGTGGAGGAAGAGGGGGGAGTCTCCTAGGAAAACCCATGATGACTCGGTAAATAAAAACACTTTATATTATATTGTTTTATCTACTAGCACAACCACAAGTAAAGTGGTCGGTAAATGTCTATAAGCGCATCAAACCACTTAGTTTTGTCAAGATATTTGACTGTTAAACAAAGTCTAAAATATATAATTTTATATCTATTATTCATACAATATTCTTAGAGTTAATATACACACAAAACAAATACTATTTAATAATAAATAAAACTAAAAATCCGTCTTCTACAAATAATAATATTATTTTATTCTCTAAATATATAACTTACTCACGATATTGTTTTATTTTATTATCTTGACAAAACAAAAATATTGTTTTATAATAATATAATATTTTATTATCTAAATATGTAACTTATTAATAATATTATTTTTTTAACAAAGCAAAAATATTGTTTTATTTTATTCTATGGAAAAAAAAGAATAATGTTTTATTTAATTCTCTAAACAAAAACAAGAATAACTTACTAATGCTAAAAATATATCCTTCTCGGTAAACTTCCCTATAAATGCCTGATCTTCCAAAGAGAGTGTAACCCGGATGGTATCTTCTGGAGGCAAGGCTATGATAGGAACATATTCGAATCCTCTTAACAAACTTTGGTGGGGCTCTGTTGGTTGTCTTCTTCCTTTGTGAGGAAACTAGTCTCGCAAAATCATCTGTTTCAATTGGGATTGATGAAGAGGTCTCAGATCCTCCTTCTCCATGCGTCATTGGTTCCTGCGTTGAATAGATCAATATAGAAATCACATTGTAGAGTTCATGGTGGATCAGCCTTTGTCATACCTTAGAGACAACAGATCTGGTGCTTGCACACCTCGATCGTTACGTTTCCGGCAAATCGATGCCTGCAAATCAGATCGTTGCCTGCAAATCCTCAAATTGGATCGCTAACTGCAAATCGGATCACTGCTGCATGCAGAGGCTGTCGTCAACAAATATTATATTCACTATGTAGTATATATATTATTCAATATCTATATCACATTCCTTGTTATTATTCCTATGTTTCATTACTAGATATTGTAATTTTTATTAAAATTCATCTCCTTAATAATGCAAATTTTCATATGTTTAATTGAGTTTATAAGATTTCGTTATTTTTCTAATTGAAAATATATTTCATACGTGGCCACTCGTCACTATAACCAGTCTATATTCATCTTTATCTTTGATATATCAAGTGTCAAAAAAAATCAAATACATTAAAATGCAAACCCTTCTCATATTTTGCTCCCTAAAAAGTGTTTTTACTTTTACCAATTCAATTTCTTAAAAGATTTATAAACTTAAAAATCTAAGATTGAATCTAAATTATAATAACAAAAATGCATAATAATACTAGAGTATCCTAATTTTATATCCATTTTAAAATAATTTCTACTACCACACAATTTTCTTCAATTTTTTTTATATAATCTTATAAAATTTCACAATCATATCCTTTATTTTACCTTCAATTTTTTTCCCAAACTTTCTATTATTCCAATTCAAATCTTATAAATTTTTATAGATATATAAATTATATATAACCTTTACTTTCCCTTCTATTCATTCCAATTCAAGCCACTATCCATAAAAGAACAATGGACATGGAATCATTAGAGAAGGATTGGTCTTGTATGAGTCAATCCAATCATGTATGTATCAAATTGTACTAGTATCTAAGATCAAAGCATTGATCTTACCCTAATGAATTATTTGTAATGTAAGGTTGCTAAAGGTCTATTTGATCTATTTTAAGTTAAAAATATTAATTAATTTTCATTTTCATTTATTTACCAAAATCAAGATAATAATGGTTAAGAATATTAGTGAAGAACTTAGAATTTTATTAAAAAATTTATGTTAAAATTATGTGGAAGATTTTGCTAAAAATCAAATGCAAAATATTGCACTTTGTGTTAATGTGGTGTAGAGTTTAATTTATTGTAAAACAATTATTTAAAAGACTTAGTTAAATTACCCATTATTAATGTTATTAGGTACTTGATTAGTTCCATGTTAATAAGTATTTAATTAAAATATCATTAAGTGAAGTATACTAATACGAATTTATGAAGGAAATCATCCATGAATGTGAAAAGCATCCTTTCACTTTCTCATAAAAAAATTTATTTAAAAAAATCTTATAAATATAATAATAATGTCAAATTAATATAAACCAAGAGTAACTATAAAGATATTAAATTTTTATATAAAATATTATACTTAATTTTTATAAAAATAAAATATTGCATTTAGTATTGAGTTTATAATTTCTTCTAAGAATAAAAGGTTGTATCTAGGATGTCATAATATTGCTTTTTTATATGAGTCGGCTCTTTAGTGAAGCCAACCAGCTCTATTCTGTTTTGAATCACTCCATGCCTTCCTGTTATAGCCTATTATAGATAAAAGGCACAGGCAGTCTTTGCTATGGCCTCATTCCATAATTGAATACAGCCTATTATCATAGGATAAGAAGTAGAGCGGAGATTCACTTTCCACCTCCACCCACATCCTCCTCCACGGTTGCAATAGGGGACCGCCGCTCCTTGGAAGCCAACGAGCCGCCCCTTACAGGCGGCGCAATTCTGAAAATTGTGCTGCCTGTAAGGGGCGGCTCGTTGGCTGCCAAGGAGCGGTGCTCCCCTATTGCAACCATGGAGGAGGCCGTGGGTGGAGGTGGAAAGTGAAGCTCCGCTCTACTTCTTATCCTATGATAATAAGTAGAGTGGCTATACAAATTTTATATCCATATATGTCTGTGGTAATTGCAAGCAGCCATGTGTGATGTGAACATGAAACATCCATTGTTCCCATTGGGCCTGCAGTGAATCTCTCTCTACAGCCTTTGTCAGCCCATCCATGTGACTCGCCGTTTACCGCAGGTTAAGCCACCTCAGCTCCCCTGTTTCCAATACACATTACATTAATCCGCAGTTAACCCCGTGACCCAGACGTTCTTGTGACTTTTTGCCCAAAACTACCAAAACCAGCTTCTACTTCGCTTGCTGCCACCGGAGCAGTTTTTGTCGGCAGGATTGTTTTTCAAAAATAATTACCGCCCGCCCATATGTCATGTCATGTCATAGATGATGATCATGATGGGCATGGCTGTCACAGCACGGGAGCATGGCATGTGCATTTGCATGCGGCAATGGCCATGGTCACGAGTTGCGCACTGGCAACCTTCAATGGCTGACAGCTGGCACTGCCATCATGTGCATGTATTTGATGAACGTCTTGTTTTTTTTGGGCCTTTTATTTTAATTCTGTCAGGTGTAATAACTCCTGAATTCTAGTTATTTCTCCATAGAATTCCGTTATTTATACATCTACGATGAATCTTGGGATCACACATCCGAGAGTCTCTTCATATTCCTAATATTTACAATAACGTATAATCCCGATGGATTATACACTAATACAAAAGCGCGGATTTTTCCACGGAGGTTTTCCACGTTTCATACATTTTGGTGTAAAGTTGGAAGCAAAATGAACTTGCCGTCGCTGTATCGACGCTTACTCATCACTGCATCGACGAAGGTAATCACGTTTTGGGCATGGCAAAATTGATCACTTGTACTAGTGATATTCCAACAATCCCCCCCTTAATCCAAAGGGGTGTTAGTAAGTCCGAGCATGTTTCTGAATCTTTCAAACTTTTCTCGTCCAAGCGCTTTGGTGAAGATGTCTGCAGCTTGATCATTTGTGGAACAATGTCGAAGATGGACTATCTTGGCCTCTACATGATGTCGAATCAAATGATACTTTGTGTTGATGTGTTTGGTTCGATAATGCAATCTGGGATTCTTAACCAGCTTGATTGCAGAAGTATTGTCGATCAATAATGGAGTGGAGTTCTCTTGTTTTTCTTGCAAATCTTCAAGTATCTTCCTGAGCCATACTATTTATTTCATTGCTTCAGCTGCAGCCACATATTCTGCTTCTATTGTTGAATTTGCTAGAACTAACTGTTTGCATGATCTCCATGAGACAGCTACTGATCCAAGACTCATAGTGTATCCAGAAGGTGATACTCCTGTCTCCTTATCGCCATCAAAATCTGAGTCTGAGTACCCAATAAGTTTGAAGTCATCCACCTTAGAGTACTTGAGTCCAATGTCTTGAGTCCCCTTCTAGTATCTTAGAACTCTTTTTGCAGCTAACCAGTGTCCTTCACAAGGTTTATGCATGAACATTGAAAGTATGCCAACAACATAATAAATATCTGGTCTAGTTGTTGTAAGGTAGATAAGTCTTCCTACAAGTTGTCGATACTTGGTCGCATCCTCAAATTCTTTTCTTTCGCTTGATGTGAGCTTCATTTTCTGTTCCATTGGAGTAGAGATAGGGTTGCATTCTGTCATGCAAAATTTGTCTAGATGTTCTCCAACATATTTTTTCTGAGATAGGAATATGTACTTAGGATGTTGAGTGACTTCAATTCCTAAGTAATAGTGGAGATGTCCCATATCTATCATTTCAAATATCTTTTTCAAATCTTTCTTTATGGATTCTATATAGCTCTCATTGTTCCCTGTCATCAAAATATCATCTACGTACACCACAAGATACACAATAGATCTTCTGACTTTCTTTATAAACAGTGTTGCATCATCAAGATCAAAATGTTGAAAATTTAACTTCAAAAGATGCCCGATTAATTTTTCATACCATGCGTGAGGCGCTTGTTTTAGGCCATACAAGGATTTGACAAGCTTGCATACCTTTTGTTATTTTCCTTTCACAACAAATCCTTCTGGCTGAGACATGAAGACATTCTCTTTCAAGTCTCCATTCAAGAAAGCAGTCTTCACATCCTTCTGATGAACTTTCCACCCATTCTGAGCAGCTAAAGAGAGTAAGGTACAAATGGTAGCCCATTTTGTTGTAGGAGAAAATGTTTCTTCATAGTCAATTCCTTCCTTTTGTGCATAGCCTTTTGCTACAAGCCTCGCTTTGTGCTTGTCAAGTGAGCCATCTGATTTGTATTTGTTCTTGTACACCCACTTACAGCCAATTGGTTAGGTTCCAACTAGAGGGTCAACCAGATTCCAAGTTCCATTCTTCATGAGTGCATCATACTCATTCTGCATAGCTTCTTTCGACTCAACTTGAGTAGAAGATTCTTCAAAGGAAGTTGGTTCAAAGTTAGTAGATAAATTAAATTCACAATCAAATGATACATCCATGTCATCACCTGAATTATCTACTTCTCCTTCATCTTCATGTCTTTTTGAACTTCTCATTCCTGTCTTTCCAACTTCATCCGGATGGACACTTTCAAGTGTCTTTGTGGCCCATTTATGAATCTTCCGTGATGGTCCTGGTTGATCAGCTGGTGGTGCTTCATTTCCTTCAAGGTTGAGTCTTCCAATTCTCTCAATCACATCATCCAGTTGAATCTCTTGTTTAGATGAAGTAGCAGGAACTTCTTCATGCAGGGGAGTTGGTGCTTCATATGGAGATTCCAAAGGTTGATCCAAAATAGGAATCCCCCCTTCAAGGTTTGGAATTTCATATTCATTTTCAGAATATTTATTTGGATGAGGATATTTTTTCAAACGATCAAGCTGTCTCTCAATGGACTGGTCATTTTTATTAGTCTCAAGAAAAATGACATCTCTGGAAATAACAAACTTCTTGTTTACCTCATCATACAGATGGTATGCCTTGGAGTTTTCTTTGTACCCCAGGAAAATGCATTTTCTGCTTCAAGCACCAAGCTTGTTTCTTTGCTCCTTTGGAATCAAGGCATAACAGGTGGAACCAAAAACTTTGAGATGCCTCACTAAAGGGAGATGGCCAAACCACATTTCATGTGGGGTCTTGTTATCAAGAGCATTTGAGGGACTTTTGTTTCTCAAATAGGCTACACATTTCACTACATCACCCCAAAACATTAGTTTTACATTCTTAAAAAACATCATTGAGCATACCATATTCATTATGGTTCTATTCATTCTTTCTGCTACACCGTTTTGTTGAGGATTGTAGGGAACTGTAGTCTAATGTGCAATTCCATGTTGGAGAAGATAATCTTCAAAAGCATTTGAAGTGTATTGTTTCCCATTGTTAATACGAAGTGTACCAATTTTAGATTGTGCTTGTTTTTCTATCAATGCATGAAAGTCCTTGAATGTTTGAAATGCTTTTGATTTTGTCTTTAATGAGTAAATCTAGCACATTCTTGAGTAGTCATCAACAAAGGTCATAAAATACTTATTCCCATTGGCAGAAGGAGTTGGCATTGGGCCACATAAATTAGAATGCACTAATTCTAATTTCCTACTTGCTCTGAAATTAGATTCATGGAATGGCAGCTTACTATGTTTCCCTAATATACATGCATCACATTTGCTCTTCTCTTTGGGAATGGTGGGAAAACCAAATACATCATTCTTTCTCAACAAATGAATACTGTTATAATTCAGATGACCAAATCTTGCATGCCACAATAAACTTGATGGCAAATTACCTTCTCCATGCTGAGAGACGTAGGCATAGTTCTGAACCCTTGCAAATGAACCCTTTAGCTTTAGCAGCTTCCCATCTTCGTATCCAATCATGATGACTTGGTTGTCAGAAGAATTTCTTATTTCTATGATTCCATCAAACATGTAGATGGAATGGCCTTGCTATCAAATCTGCACCAAGGACAGCAGGCTTCTCTGCAACTCTGGAAGATAAAGAAAATTCTTCAACAAGAAATCAAGGAATCCATGCATCTTCAGCCAAATGGTGCCCATTCCCTTTGGTTTAAGACTTGACTTATCTGCAAAGTAAACTATGCCATTTATTGTTTCATTAAGTTCTTCAAAATAGTCTTTTCTAAAATTCATGTGTGATGTTGCACTAGTATCAAGTAGCCAACAATCTGTGTAAGATGAAAGTGAAGTCATTTCATTAATACCAAGATTACAATGTGCAACAATACAATGAGCAGAATCTAAAGATTTACTAGCAACTTGGTTCTTATTGTCATCTTTCTTCTAGTTATGTCTGTCTTCGATGGAGTCCCACGAAGCCCAAAACTGATCTACTGTGTGTCCAATATTTCCACAATGCTTGCACTTCAAATCTTATCTTTTGCTGGAGTTGTTTCTGCCTCCTCTACCTCTGAAGTTTCTTCTTCCTCTGCCTCTCTTGCTGCTTTCTCCTTTGGAATGATCTTTGGATTGGTCTTTGGTGTGGTTCTTTGATTTTTGAGCAAATCAAAGTGATTCTCCAGAATTCTTGGTTGTCTTCTTACCAAAAGATTTCTCTCTGTTAGCTATCTTCTCTACCAGGGTGTCAAATGTCAATGATTTGAACTTGTCACTTGCTTGCAACGACTCAAGATAGTTGGAGTGAGAAGGATACAAAGATTTTACAAATGTTGCAAGGGGAAGATCTGGTTTCATACCAGTGGCTTGAATCTTGTGCATGATAGCTTTGATTTCAAAGGCAACTAACATGGGATCATTGTCTTTTACTTCTAAACTGAATAGTTTTAGCATTAGTTGAATAACTTCCATTTCAGAGTGAGAATCATACAGATCTTTTAATGTTTTTAGTGCTTCAAAACATGACTTTGCAGGCAATATGTGCTGGCTCACCGCTTCACTGACTGTGGCAGTGATTACCGCTAAAGATTTCTTGTCTTTTGTTTTCCAAATGGCCTTCTCTTTCTCAGATTCTGGAGGTCCTGGGTCTCTGGTTATGGGCCCTCCAGCTTCTGTCTATATTGTGGTGCCTTCGCAAATACCGTCCCAAAGGTCATTGTAGATGAAGGCAGATTTGATCTTCCTCCACCATTCTGGATAAGTGTCTTTACCAGTGAGAGTGGCACCAACTACAGATGCTATAGATTGCATCTTCTGTGATTGAATCTTGCAACTAAAACAATAGGAGAAAAAGAAGAAAGAGTAAAGGTACAGGTCTAAGTCTCTGCCACCTTCCTCAAGCTTTACAACAATGTCAATGTCTTTGCTATTGTCATACAAACTTTGAAATACAAACTTAATCGTCTCAAGCCTACAATACCAACTTTAAATATGCTTTCAATGGATTTCAAACTAGTAGAAAACAATCTCTCACCAACACAAAGGAGTAGGTCGTAGGTCAAAGAAAAGTAGGCTTTCTTCAAGACATTAGAACGTAGCCTTTTTGTCAACGCAGTCTTCACGATCTATAGAAATACACTTCAACGTAGTCTTTACGGTCTTCAATGCAGCTATGCAGAAATAAATTAAATTCACAATACACTTAATACACTTCAACGAAGAAAGCTTAGAAAACGAGGCGTAGGGTGCAATTAATCAACATCGATTGTGAGATTGAATCACTACAATGTGAAATCAAGGGAAACCACAAAACGCATAGCAACCACATGTACGCATTAGCAACGAATGCAGTAGTAGTCACCAAGTAGAGAAACACCATAGGAGAACGCACAGGCAAAACGGGACCAAACCAAAGTCACCAACGCATGCAAAGAACGGAAGCTTCTTCAAAGGAACCAGGATTTCAACACAGAGAGAAAACCCAATGCATATGAGCAGCACATCATTGAGCAGCACCAAAACATAAAGTTCCACCAACACATACGAGCAACATGCAGGAGACAACCGAGCAGCACAACGTAGAGGGTTGGAGGCTCCAGGAATACGGGCTGCAGAATACGAGCAGTTTTATCAGTGTTAAACTGGAAGCTTCATTCTAAGGATTCGATACACGTAAAAGGATTCCTCTGATAGCAGTAGCTTTGGTTTGTAACAAGTTATTAGAATGGCCTCAATTGGTAATGCAGAAAACGAAGTGAAAATGGTTAGTGCGGAGGGTAGATCTCTTTTGGACGATCTCAAGAAATTTGATGGGCAGTCTTTTTTTTTCGATTTCAGTGATGGGATTATCACATCACGCAGTAGAGAAAGAATTTTACTTAGAGAAATACTATCGCATCACTCTTGAACGTTAGAGCCGCTAGCGCATGCAATCTGTAGACTGAGGAAAACCCAGGGTGCAGATAGCAGCAGAATGCAGACTGTACATGAAGGAGTTATGAATCACTCTAATACCACTGTCAGGTGGAATAACTCCTGAATTCTAGTTATTTCTCCATAGAATGCCTTTATTTATACATCTACGATGACTCTTGGGATCACACATCCGAGAGTCTCTTCATATTCATAATATTTACAATAACGTATAATCCCAATGGATTATATTCCAACAAATTCAATTTTAATAAAAACAAACATACCAAAAAAGATCTCAGATCTTGTTTAAAAAATTGCGAAGGTTGGAAAACCTTACAGTTTTCAAGTGGGTCATAACTAATTGATCTAACTCACCCTTTCTCATACCCTCATTTATTATTATTAAATATTGCTTTCTTTATTTATTTTAAGGACTTTATCTGATTACCTCACCTCCACCCATCCTTACCTACTTCTCCTACCAACTTCAAATTGCATAGGTTTTTTTAAGTGAAAAGTTATCATCTATTATCCCTCCCCTTCGTAACCTAACGACCCCATCTCCATATGATTCAAGTAATTATGATTGTTAAATTAGTGCAATCATGTGCCAATGTTAGTACTCCTCCTTTTCAAACATTAAGTGGCCATCCCTTTCATAACTACTACTGCAAGCAATTGCCCTCCATTTAAATTTGAAATGTAACTTTAATGAAAGTAAACCTAATGACCTCATGCTTCCTCCATATGCCAAATTTTGAATTTTGAAAAATATAACATTTTCTTTTCCTACCTCACATAAAGTAGAAAATGGATAACGAGTTTATAAAGATTAAAAAACATAGTATGTTAAGTTAAGGCTTTTAATTTGGATATGGTAAATTAATGGGGTCCCGTGTATAAATAATATATAAAGTTCTTTTGAGCCAAAGTTTATAAATAATATAAGATGCTCACTTTGATAAAGTAGGAGCATTGGGAAAAATAAAAATATATGAGCCATGACTTAAAAAATAAAGTAGAAAATTAAATATATGAATCTTTTTAAATGAATATTCAATTTAGAAAATGGAATACTCAACGAAAGGAGTTTAATGGTTATGGGGTGATGGTAGTTTCCCTTGGAAAACTTCTTTTTCTATAATTATTGATTAAAGTATATTTCATAAATAAGTTGTTTTGGTCACTTAAGGTTTCTTTGGTCACTTAAGATAGAGACTCCACCAATTGAGTTGTATATTTTTAAAGTTAAAAAAAAGAAGGTTTTATGGTTTTATAATGAATTGATTCAATGAAGAAAGGCATCACATGCTTTCTTCACTTCCATATTAATATAAAAATAAATAGGTACATTGAGTATGAAATAGGTAAGGAAATTAAATGTGTGATAGGAAGGTATGAGTAATTATTATATAGGAGAAACACACCTTAAATTTAATTATGTAATTTTTTTTATTATTATCATTGATAGTGACATTTAAAGCATACACAATTCTTGCATGATTTGTTGAATGCATGAAATAAAAATGGATAGTAAGTTATCATAGAAATGTGAGCAAGAGATTATCATTGCATAAATTGTTGAGTTTATGTTGGGAAGTTTATGAATATTTGTACATGGACATGATTAAGTATACATGAATATGTTTGACAATTTAATTATGACGTTTGTATCAAATTGATTTAAAAATGTTTGTTATATATATAGATTATGTAAATAAATGCGAGATTATCAAGGGTGACCTAAAGGAGTAGAAACAATATGAAAGTTGTTATATATACCCATTATGTTTTTTAATACTTATAAAGTTAAGTATATATATAAGATTTCCTAGGACGACCTAAGTTATTGAAAATTATGGGGGGTAGTGTTTAAATATTCATTATGTTATATATGGTTCAAAATTTTATATATCCATTGTGTTTATTAAATGGATTGTACAAAGTGTAAATAGTTTTTGTGGAAGGATAATGCAATATATAGTATGACTATATATACATGAGATTCACACCAAAGTTAATGATTCTGAGAATCACACTGCCAGTGAGGGGCGGCCCTTTGGTGCTCAAAAGGAGCAACGCTCCCCTTCATGCGATGACAGAGGAGGTGGAAGGAGGAGACAAAGTGGGAGGAAGGTGGACGGGAAGGGAGGAGAAAGTGATGGAGGGTTTAAGGGGGTTTTGTTTTTTTAAATAAAATGTTAAATTTGACAATTTTTTGATAAGATATATTAGTACTGTTTTGAATTTCAAACTTTATTTTAGAAATAAAATTTCTATATATATTGTTTTAATATGTCATTTACAAATATATGCTATAGGTTTTCATGAATTTATGTGAACCGTAACATTTTGGAATATAGTATGAAATAGTATCATTTTTATACAAAAATTCTATGAAAATCCGTTGAAAATGGTTGTAAATGTCTTTATTTTCTAGAATTTCTTAGAATTTTGTCAATGAAAAAGTCTTAATTTTCCTATAAAAATGTCTTATTTTAAAGAAAAAATTGCAAAATGTATATGTTTTTCAATATAACTTGCTTTTAAGTGTATGTTATTTTGTTAAATGTCTAAAAAACACACTTGAAAATAGAAAGTAATAATATTTTATGACAAATATGATTCAAATGCCCAAAAAATGCCTTAAAATGAAAATGTGTGATACTGGTATCAACCATTTTTTAAATGGAGGTAAAAATAGCTCCTAAAATTAGGAGAGAGAAAAATGAGAACTGTGTCGAGTTCTTGTTTCATAGTATAAGTGGTTATGAGCACCCAATGTACTCAAGTGACACACATAAGGAACAAACCAATCTAACTCATGCACATGAATACCTAACCTACATAAGCACATGTTGGAAATATAAACGATTCACATAGATGGTGCACCTATGAAGCACACTTATTTATCCTAGATAGGTGATACTTATATTTTACCTTGACCCACACAACCCTTATAACACTAATCCATATAACTTCAACCCCATTTATGGATAAAACACTACCCCCAAAACCTCTAACAAATAACTTACTAATGATCCTAACCCTAACTACCTAAGTCACTTTGCAACATAACTAACATACATAAGCACCCAACACACCTAAGCAACTGACCCATCTATGTGGAACACATCAGCACCATACTATAACATACCCAATACCCTCGATAGCCCTTTGGGATCTGGTGTATAAAATCTTCCCTATAACATTGTCTTAATCAACCAAATAAATTAGTTGCAATGGTTAATGAATCATTATAACCCAGTATATTCCAATAATATTTCATTTGTATATATGCACAAACATACAATCTAATCCACTAACATGTAATACTTGATATCTTAAACTACACTTATAAACTACTAGGTTAACATACACTTATAAACTACTAGGTTACATATCCTCTGAATGCCTATGTCTCTGACTAATGATGCATAAAGAGTATGTTCAATCCACATCAATAGCATTACTTTCACAACCAATAAACTATTTTCTTGTAAATAATTCCATTAAACATAACCCTTATAGTTAGTGATATAAACATGATATGCATTCCTTTCATAGGATTTTCTAAGCATAACCATTTCTAATTTTGTAATAAATTGTCTTCCATAACTCAACTTAAAAACAAGTATGTTCCCCATTAAGATTGTGTAAAACATATAAACCTACTTTAGACGGACGAGAAGGCAGCCACATTCATTCACCATTAGCCATAAATGTCATTGTTTAGTTGGAAACCTCACTTACACAATTTCCACACTCGTTTAGTCAGTATTCAGGAAACATCTTTTAGTCTTGAAGCTTATGGGAATATTACACAATACTTACTATTTAATCAAACTAACTACTACACAATATTTAATATTTAAACCAGATAACCAATCCTTTCACACAACAAGGACTTAGTACCAAGCTCAGTTGACAAAATAATGGATTATTAATTAATTATACTGACCCAATCAATCATTTAAAGGGTTACCCTTATACATGATAGCAACAATACACTTTCACCCATATACAAGAATCCAATCATGATAATTACTATTATTTTGAACAAAGCGTAAAATGATCTTTTAGTTACAACCTCATTATTTTAAGTTCCTATACTCATTTAACCCATACAAATGCTAACAAACAATATCAGAGGAAAGGCATATAAAAATTTGCACCAAGGGAAATCTCAACATGACAAAACTATAACTTAACACCTTGAAACAAAAATGTTACAATAATGAAACATACATATCTGAATGAATTGGTGACTAAAGGCGACTAAAGAATTGAGTACAACATTCCACCCAACCAATTGACTCTTTTTCCACCATTTACTCCTTGTTTTGAGAGGCCACCCCCTAGCTAAGTAGAAATCTACTAAGCGAGATATCTCAGTAGAAAAATCTATAGGGTTTCTTAACATATCCAAGAAGAAAACTACCTTTTCTTGGATGCACAAGGCTACATGAGGAACTTGGTTATATAAATAAAAAACTTGCATTCAAAAAGGATAGACTCATCCTTCACTTTACATTGTGAATTGACTCTTATAATTGACATAAGAGAGCGTTCAACTCTTAAGAGTATAATAATATTAATGGTGATCTAATCTTACCATATGTTCATCAAAGATATATGACAAACAACCTTATACATTAATTTTACATATATATGTATATATATATGAGTGAAAAGGAGGAAGTCCTCATACTATCCTTCTCTCCTCTTCATGTACTATATTTTTCTTGGGCATCGACTCTCCTTATGGGACTCAGTCATCCATGTTCAATGAAGAGGTAAACCTCTAAGTATCCCTGAAAACTAACTTTGAATAAGGTGATAATATAAAAAGAGGAGGAAAATATGTGTTAAAATGTACTTAATTGAAATGTTCAATTCTCTCCTTATGTGAAGGAGTGTTATGTCTGTAATCAGCCATCCTCATGCTTACACAATGTCATTTTGATGGGGTATATTCTCCCATCACCACGCATTAAGAAAAATTATTTGTGTTAAAACTAAAGAAGTTCAACCTTTTCATTATCACCAAGGAGTGATGTATATTTATATAAATAAGTGGAGAGTCATCTCTCTGAAACGAGAGAAACTATTCTCTCTTTCCCCTCATGACCTAAAAAAAATAAAGGATGCACATAGTTGACACACTTAAGTGATGCACCTATGTGTCTCACATAAATGAAATTGGCATTTGGCATGATGAGTTTCATTTAAAAAATATATGGGATTCACATTGATCATCTACAAAAATCCACAGAGAGGTCATGCATGATCAGCAACACATAATAAGACATGTGTATGAATAATTGTATAGCTCCAAAAAATTTACAAATGACTTGAATACTTGTCCAATTCAAATGAAATATATTAGCAAGCTCGAAACGTTATTTTTTGCAAGTGGATCCTAAGAAATGACAAGGACAAGTCAAGGAAAGTGACAAAGCTAGCAAGGATCATAGGGATATAATCAATGAAACATCACCTCCATTTTTTATTTGGAACTTTGAATTCTATAAAACGACATTAATTCCTCAAAATTAAAAAGGGCATGGAACACTAAAGACATGTTAAATGATGTGTCAAAATAAGGACATAATGATCTATTAAGAATGTGATGTGGTAGGTTTGAGTGCCACTCTTTGAATGTCTATTTCTAGAATCAAAATCAAAATTTTGTGAAGTTGACCCCTTTGTGCAAAAAATGCATAGACCCATACTCAATAAAACCCTAGTTTCCAAAATCAACCTATAAGGTTATCTCTATGGCATGGAACCAAAACAGAGGGGTATCCATAGCATTAATGCTATCTCTTGAGTTCAATAGAGTTGACGGTTCATCAATCCAAGCCATGGTCCTCATTTTAAGGCATGTTGAAGCTCACCTCTTAGAGGCTTTCAAGGACACATGTTGAATCCCTACTAGGGGGTATAGAATTACAAATATGAAACAAAACTGGGTTTCGGAAGGTCCTGCAAGTCTGTCTAGCTTGGTCTGATGTGGGAACACTAGCCACAAGTTCTGTATTGAGGAATTTGCAAAGTTGACCCCTATATGCAAATATTGCATAGTTCCTTATTGAGAAAAATCCTAGTTTCCAAAATTGACCTAACGGATGATCTTTATGCCATGTACCCAAAGGATATGGGAACCCATAGATCTATCCTAATTTTATGAATCCAATGGAATCAATTGTTTCATTGATCTGATCTGTGGTCATCATTCTATGAAATGTTGAATCTCACCTCCTTGAGGCTTTCATCCACACTTGTTGAATGCCTACCGAGGGTATAGAATCCCAACCGTGCAATAAAATAGAATTTTGGGAGGTTTTTCAAGTGTGTCTAGGTAGGTTCCACATGATAAAACTAGTGACAATTTCCTGGTCAAGGAATTTGCAAAGTTGTATTAATTCTTGCACATGATCTAGGAACTAGGAATCAAAATCATCAAAGAATAATAAACAAATACTCATGAATTGGAAATAATCGGAACTAGAATTGGTTTCCTCTCTGTATATTTAATAAACAATAAAGGGTTACAATACCAATGTTGAGCAATGGCTTAACTCCATGAAGAATTCAAATACCTAAGGAGAAAATTTGAATTCAGTGAGTGAGTCTAGCTTAACTGACTCTCAACCATTCAATCTCACTCAGTTAACCACTTGACCAAAACCCTAATTGACTCACCAAACCCTAACTAAAGTCGGAGTGCAATAAATGACTGGATCTCAACTAAAGGAGATCAAACACATGTCATAGCAATCCAATCATCAAGTGCTAGTGCTCCATGACTCTAATGAACCCCAATGAGGTTAACTGAAGCTAAACTGACCATCAGAAGTTGGTGGAGGCGCCTTGTTGACTCCAGTTCATTAAATAATAATAAATAATCATTAAATAATATATTTAATGACTGGAGGCACCTTAACTGACTGTAACTAACTGGTTGAACTGATTGTAACCACCAGTTAGCAATTAGGTGCATTAATATCACTCAGATCACCCCCGGAGTGCTCCAGTTAACCTCCTTGACTATAGGAGAAGGATAAGTTAGCCTCCTTGACTATAGGTAGGCATGGGTGTGACTGGATGATGGCAATTAATGCTCCACTGATGTCAATTAAACTTAGGATAGTGGTTTAACTAGGCCAATTTGACCAAAATAGTGTGTATGATGGTAAATGTCTCCAACACCCCCCCTTAAGCTATACTCAGGAAGAGTTAGAAAACATATATTCATAAATATGCTAGTTCCCTGCAAACTAAGGCCATAGGTCACGCTGTACAATGCTGAAACTGAAACAATGCTCAAAACAAACTAAGTGAGGAAAAGAGGGAAAACCCCCCCTCAAGCTGAACACTGAAAGCAGTCTGGATCACCCTGATGAACTCACCCCCAATAGTGAACGGAGGTAAGTGAACTTATTTTCTGAAAATCTCTTGGTGAAGATGTCTACAATCTGCTCATCAATCGGGCAGTATTGCAGAATGATGGTCCTGTCATGCACTAGCTCCCTGATGTAGTGCATGTGAATCTCTACATGCTTGGTCCTCTACCTGGTAACTGGATCCATGGATATCTTAATAGCACTCTAGTTGTCACAAAAGAGGACAGTGGACAAAGTAATACCAAGATCAAACTCTGAAAGAATGCCTTGCAACCAAACTGCTTGGATGCAAGCATTCACCGCTCCTCGATACTCGGCCTCTGCTGAAGATAGTGCTATGGCAGCTTGATTTTTGCTTGACCAGAAAATAGGGCCACCACCAAAAATGAATACATATCCAGAAGTTGACTTCCGATCAACAAAATCACCCACCCAATCGGAATCTGTGTATCCAACCAGCTTTAGCTCGGAGTCTGCAGCATAGTGAATGTCGTAGGTCCTGGTTCCCTGAATGTACTAGAGGATCCTCTTGGCTACCTTCCAATGAATATCATGAGGCTGCTGCATGTATCTTGATATAGCATTCACGGCATAAAAAATATCAGGCCTAGAATGTGTCAAGTACAACATGATACCAATCAGTTGTCGATATATAGTGCAGTCCATGGGAGGTGTGCTTTTTCCTTCTTTAAGGATGATCCCTGAAAGGAAAGGGAATGGTGCAGGCCTAGATTCAGCCATGTTAAACTTGAATAACAGGTCTGAAATGTATTTTTACTGAGTTACCATAATCCCATCATAATTTTGCTCGATTTCGAGCCCAAAAAATTGTTTTAGAAGCCCCAAATCACTCATTTCAAAGGCATTGTGGAGAGCCGTTTTGATGGCTGAAATGGAGTCAATTGTGCTACCTGTGATCAGTAAGTCATCCACATATAAAATAATGATAATTATATGACCATAATGCTACTGTAAATACACATTTGGATCTAATCTACATCTCTGAAAGTTTTGCGAGAGAAGGAAGGCATCCATCTTGGAATACCACTCTCTTGGGGCATGTTTTGACCCGTATAGTGACTTCTTTAGATTGCAAACCAAATATGGATCAGTGATGTAGCCCTTAGGATGCTTCATGTATATGTCCTCATGAATATCTCCATGCATAAATTCTGACTTAACATCCATGTGATGCACCTCCCAGTGCTTGGATGCGGAAATAGCCAAAACAAGGCGGATGGAGTCCATTTTTGCAACCGATGCAAAGGTCTCATGGTAGTCCACTCCTTGGACCTAAGAGAAAAAATTTTATACCAGAATTGCCTTATATTTTTAGTTGCTTCCATCAGCAGAAACATTTGTCTGAAACACCCACTTTCATTGAACCAATTTCCTTCCCCAAGGAAGAGAAACTAGCTCCCAAGTAGAGTTTTTCTGAAGAGAATTCATCTCTTCATCCATGGCAACTTGCCATCTCGGATCATTCCAAGAATGGTAGTAGGATTTTGGATCTGAACTAATCATCAAATATCAATTTTCGGACAGCAAATTATCATAACAAGAGAGCGCAATACCTGCTCTTCGGAAATCAGATCGGGTTCTCCTTGGATCATCCGGATTTCCAATGTTGTCTCTTGCGGAGGAGAGTGTCTTTTGGGCCCATGTAGGAAGATGATTTTGCACTTCAGGTTCTGATTCAGTATCTGATAATTTCTGCACACTAATATCATAAATCATAGGATCCAAATCAGGGTCATCACCCCCAATTTCATCATCCAAATATTCAGTGGAATAGGAAGGAAATTCAGCAGTTTTCTCCTTCACTAGTTCCACCTCTTGAAGAGGCTCATCGAACTTGACACTTCTCTCGATGATGATCTGTTTGGTCTCCATATCCAGTAGCTTGAATCCTTTAGATTCATCAAGATACCCAATAAATAGACATTCTATGCTCTGCGGTTGCAAAGCCCTTCTTTTATCAAGCAGAATTTGGGCCCACGCAGTGGACCCAAACACCCGTAGGTTCGACACATCTGGCTTGTGTCCGAAGTATGCTTCGAAAGGAGTCTTTCCTTTCACTGATGAATGTGGCACCCTGTTCTAAATGTATGTTTCAGCATGCATTTCTTCATCCCACAAATTTGCAGCAAGATTCTTTGACTCCAACATACAGGTGGTCATCTCTTTGAGAGACCGGTTCTTCCTTTCCGCTACTCCGTTCTGCTGGGGAGTGTAGGGAATTGAATGTTGGACCTGAATACCACTTTGGGAGAAAATTTATAGAGACTCATTACTGAAATACTCCCCTCCATTATCATATCTCAAGATCTTGATCTTAATCCCAGAGGCATTTTTGATCAAGGCCTTCAATTCAGAAATTTTTTCACATACTTCTGATTTCTTTTTGAGAAAGAAAACCCATGTATACCTTGAAAAATCATCAATAAAGGTAAGGAGGTACCTTGATCCATTCATGTATGTTATAGGCATTGGACCATTGATATCAGAATGTATCAGCCCCAATATGCTTGTAGCTCGGTTTGCCTTCCCTCGATCGAACTTGTGCTCAGAGTGTTTTCCAATCACACAGCCCTTGCAGACTCCCGTGGTTTCCTTGATGACTGGGAAGCCTTCAACCATGAAGTTTTTCTATAATTTCTGCAAATATTTGAAATTAAGATGGCCAAACCTCTCATGCCACAACCTACTAACCTCATTTCCATGAGTTAGCAAAGCGGTGGGCTTTGCATCTGCAACAAAGTGAGAGAACTCATAGGCTTTTGCATGATGATTTGCAAGGCCTTTTGCAATGAGTTTCCCAGATGCAATTTCTGTTATCTCAACATCATTTGGTTGAAAGAGACTCTCTTAGGCATTCCTGTATGTGTCATCTGATAGACACTAAGGATATTTGCTTCTAGATCTACAGTACCTTGTCCTTCGGAAATGATGGTGGAGTCATCTCCCATGTGGATGGGGATGGATTTGCCAGTCTCCAAGGATGAAAAGGAGTCTTTTTCAGCCATCATGTGATTCAAAGCTCCACTGTCAATCAGCAGTGATTTGGACTTCGAAGTGCTTGCCATGAGGGCATGACATTTCTCATGATGTGGTTCCCGATCTTGGTGATCTCTCCTCCGAAAGCTCTCTGGAAGATTGATGTGATTCCTCTCAAGGAGAGAGGTTGCTTCATCAAGATTTTTTTTCATGCAGGCATGTTCAGGGTGAAAACCCTTCTCGCAGTAAGAACACCTGACTTTTTCTTTCCCATTGTGCCCTTTTCCTTTGTTCTTCCTTGAGCCGAAAGATTCATCATGCTGCTGATTTTCAACTCTAGGCTTGGGAGCCTCAAATTTAGTTTTCTGATTTTTCTGATGCTTTCCTTTACCCTTCACATATTTGGGCCCCTAGACATGGAGGGATTGATCACAGGAAGATCGAATGATCCCCATCTGGAAAATCTTGTCATGTTCACTAGTTAGGGACTCAATGAAGGCATTGAGTGTAGGAATATTCCATCCAGGGGTTGTGAGCTTCCCCGCACGGAATGTAGAAAAAAAAACAAATAATCAGCCCCGAGTTTGGAGAGGATGGCTAGGATGAGCTAATCATCCTCCTTCTCCACTTTGCATTGCTTCAAGAGAAAAACAGTATGCTTGAACTTTGTAAAGAAATCATTCAAAGTCTCAAAATTGGAAGGCTGGAGAGACATAAGTTCATTTTCGATTTGGTAGACTCTCAAGTCATCATACTTTCCATACAGAGATTCCAATTTGTCCCATATTTCTTTCGGTGTCTTCAGATCCGTAAGATGGAAGAGAAGGTCATCGGAAATAGAGAGGCACAAGAATCACACCCAGCATAGTCAATCAAGCAAGCTTGATCAACAAGTTCTTTACTTGGGGTATTAAGTGGTAAGCCTTGGCTTCTGGTGCAGTGCTAGAATTTTGAGCTATTGCTCACTTCTCATGGAGAAATCTGTCAAAAATCTTGTTTTTGAGAGATTGTTCTTCATTCTGCCGTATGCTTTGATACCATATTAATTCTTGCACATGATCTAGGAACTAGGAATCAAAATCATCAAAGAATAATTAACAAATACTCATGAATTGGAAATAATTGGAACCAGAATTGGTTTCCTCTCTGTATATTTAATAAACAATAAATGGTTGCAATACCAATGCTGAGCAATGGCTTAACTCCATGAATAATTTGAATACCTAAGGAGACAATTCGAATTCAGTGAGTGAGTCTAGCTTAACTGACTCTCAACCATTCAATCTCACTCAGTTAACCACTTGACCAAAACCCTAATTGACTCACCAAACCCTAACTGAAGTCGAAGTGCAATAAATGACTGAATCTCAACTAAAGGAGATCAAACACATGCCATATCAATCTAATCATCAAGTGCTAGTGCTCCATGACTCCAATGAACCCCGATGAGGTTAACTGAAGCTGAACTGACCATAGGAAGTTGGTGGAGGTGCCTTGTTGACTCCAGTTCATTAAACAATAATAAATAATCATTAAATAATATATTTAATGATTGGAGGTGCCTTAACTGACTGTAACTGACTGGTTGAACTGATTGTAACCACCAGTTAGAAATTAGGTGCATTAATATCACTTAGATCACCCCCGGAGTGCTCCAGTTAGCCTCCTTGACTGTAGGTAGGCGTGGGTATGACTAGATGATGGCAATTAATGCTCCACTGATGTCAATTAAACTTAGGATAGTGGTTTAAATAGGCCAATTTGACCAAAAGAGTGTGTATGATGGTAAATGTCTCCAACAAGTTGACCCCTATGTACCAAAATTGCATAGTCCCTGATTGACCAAAAATCTAGTTTCCAAAATAGACCTAAAGGATGATCTTTAAGCCATGTACCCAAAGGATACGGGAACCCCTAGATATATCCTAATATTTTGAATCCAATGGAGTCAATTGTTCATTGATATGATCCATGGTAATCATTCTATGGTGTGTTGAAGATCACCTCCTTGGGGCTTTCATCCACACTTGTTGAATGCCTACAGGGGGCATAGAATCCCAATAATAGAACAAAACAATATTTTGGGAGGTTTTTCAAATGTGTCTAGGAAGTTTCCACATGAGAACACTAGCCATAAGTTCTCAGTCAAGGAATTTGCAAAGCTGACCCCTATGTGTAAAAATTGCATAGTCCCTTATTGAGCAAAACCCTAGTTTCCAAAATTGACCTAAAAAATGATCTCTATGTGCTAGACCTAGAGAAGAGGTGCACCCTTAGCACTATATTGATTTCCTAAATCCAACAAATTTGATGGTTCATCAATTCAAGCTGCAATCCTCATTCTATGGCATGTTGAATCTCACCTCCTAGAGGCTTCCAGGGACACCTGTTGAATCCCTACTGGGGGCATATAATTCCAATCTTAAAAAAAAACAGGTTTTTGGAGGTCTTGCAAGTGTGTCTAGGAATTTTCCAAACGGTAACACAAGCCACAAGTTCTCAGACAAGAAATTTGCAAAGCTGACCCCTATGTGAAAAAATTGCATTGTCCCTTATTTAGTGAAACCCTAGTTTCCAAATTCAACCTAAAAGATTATCTCTATTCCATGGACCTAGAGGAGAGGGGAAATCATAACATTTCTTAGATGTGTTGAATCCAATGGGGTCAATGCTTCGTCAATATTAGCCAAGGTGCTCATTCTATGGCATGTTAGAATTTTTCATGGACACCTGTTGAATCCTTATTGGGGGCATAGAATTACAGCCTCCAACAAAAATAGATTTCTGGAGGTCCTACAAGTGTGTCTAGGAATTTTACACATGGGAATACTAGCCACAGGTTATCAAATAAGAAATTTTCAAAGTGGAACCCTATGTGCAAAAATTGCATAGTCCCTTATTGAGTGAAACCCTAGGTTCTAAATTTTACCTAAAAGATGATATTTGGGCCATGGACCCAAAGGGGAGTGGTTATCTTAGAACTATTTCGATGTATTGAATCCAATGGATTATAGAGTTTATCAATCTGAGCCACCATCATCATTCTATGGAATGTTGGAGCTAACCTCCAAGAGGCTTTCAGGGCAGTTGTTGAATCCCTACCATGGGCATAGAATTTGAACCTTGCAAAAAAACTAGGTTCCAAGAGGTCCCGCAAGTGTTCCCATGCAGGTTCCACATGGGAACATGAGCTACAAATTCTCTGTCGAGGAATTTGTAAAGTTGACCCATGTTTGCAAAAATTGTATAGTCCCTTATTGAGCAAACCCTTAGTTTCCAAAATTGACCTAAAAGTTTATGTATGGTTCATGGACCCAAAGGGGAGGGGTTCCCCCAGAAATATCTGAATGTCCTAAATCCAATAAAGTCAAAATTTCATTGATCCAAGCCATGTTCGCCATTCGATGGCCCATTAACTCGCACCCTAAAGGATTTCGAGGGAACACAGTGAATCCGAGCCCGTTAGAGCCATACAATTTGAACTGGGAAATAGAAATAAGCTCTATCAGTGTGACCACATATAGAAGGTCCAAAAAAATTTGTAGGAGATGAAAAAGCCCACTTATGCTGCTTGGTTTGTCTTTTGGGCCCCCAATGTAAGAATTGCTATGTGTTCCAATGAGAAAAACCATATTTTCCTTTCCAACCAAACAAAAGGTGCCTTTGACCATGGGACTCACAAGATTTAGTCACCCCTACTTGTAATCCAATGCTATGAATCCAATGGAATCAATTGTTTCATAATATAATACTTAGTTTATGTTCTATGTATGTTAGCAAGTAGCTCCCAGTAGCCATTTATGGACACATGCCAAATTTGATAATGGACAAAGTTGTAAAGGTTTGATTTTTTGATACTAGATATTGGTCAATGATGACATTGACTAAATGATATTAGTGATTGGTCAACAATACTTAGTGGCTACAAACTAGGATTTCTATGATTTTGAACACAAACTAGGTTCTAGGCTACAAACTAGGGTTTATAGAGTTTATAATTCAAACCAAGGTTTAAGATACAAACTAGGGTTTTTAGGCTTCTCTCTAGGGTTTCTAGAAAAGGATTAATAGGATAGGGTTTCTAGGATAGGATTGGATAGGGTTATTAATCATGGGAAGCCTTTAATACCTTATTTTAAAACTTGCATTAGGAAGTTTCATGAAAACTTAGGGTGTTGACTATTGTCCTTAGAGGACCAACTTCAATATTCAAGGTAGAGGAAGGGAATGTATCGTAGAGGAGGGGATACAAAATAGGGTTTCCATGGTTTAGAATACAAACTAGGTTTTCTTGGAATATTGTGCATATTTGTATCACAATGGTTTAGACACAAATGGATGCACATGAATATATGAAGTTTTTTTGGCATGCATATATAGTTGCAGCATGAATTTTTTTGGACTCTTGTGCATATTTGTGCATAATGGTTTGGATTCAAATGGATGCAAATGAATACACAAATTAAGTTTTTTTGTACTCTTGTGCATATTTGAAGCATAATGGTTTGGATTCAAATGGTGATGTAGGTTTCTAAGGCTATATTAGATTTCCATAATTATATATTAGGTTTCTAGGTTATATTTGTGTATCTAGGGTAAATTAGGTTTGTAAGGCTAGATTAGGTTTCTATGTTTCTAAATTAGGTATCTAACTGTTATATTTGTGTGGATGATGGATGCAAATTTTATATTGAAAAAGGGGATGGTGATGGTGACAATGGGCATGGGAATAGTGATAATGAGGATGGGGATGATGATGGTGACAATAAGCATGAAAACAAGAATGGCAATGCATAGCTTATGGTGTACTTAGATTGGATATAAAAAAAGACAGCAAACCCATGACAAATATTGTGCAATTTATCAAGTTGTATAAGTCTATGGAATTTATCAATCTATCAAGATGTCAATGTCTGGATGTTATAGTGAAAATATTAATGTTAATCATCGATGAGACTATGAAAAAAAATAATAACATACATATACACCACATATCTGTAACATAGTACACAATATAACATTCATACCACATACTTGAATACCTACCTACAGTCATTTGACTGGACCATCAGGATCACCTCTAATAACAACGATGTCCTTTAACCTCTTGTTCTCAAAGTAAGGCAAGAAGTATCATGAATTTGATGAATTCTTACTTTCCATTGTATGCATCTGTAGTTTTTTTCCAATAACTAAGTTTCTATAATTGTATAAAGTTTGACTTGGTCTATAATATTCAAAGACATAAGATTTTTTATTTTATGCATGGGAAACTTGTGTCAAATATTGTCCTTTGATAAGCATCGAACCAATAAAAAAATAATTTCCATAGAGTACCTTAATGAGACATTGAGGGTCTACTTCCCACCCAAGCAATATGCCAACCAATAGTCAGTGCCCCATTCATTTCCTCTCAAGGAAACCATTGCATATATGTGCCCTGCATAAGATAAATTCCCAACATAGGAGTCAGCTAAATAAACATGACTAGTTGTCAAACATTTCAATATTATGAAGATATTAATCAAACTTGGTCATACAAGGTCTTAGATGTGGTTATAGTCTCATGAAATAATTGATTGGTCCTCCTGCAATTGGGATAATTATTTAGTTATGTGTCAACCAACGTGGAGTTATACATGATCCTAGTTGTCAACTCAATTTGTGGATTCACAATTATTGCATTAACCACTACTACATGGAGAACATAAACAAGAGAGTTTCCTTGTCGACATTTCAACTATAGCATTGCCAAACATTCTAACTAAACAAATTGCATGATTTCCCTGGACAATGTTGTACTCATATAGGTGTGATCAATCTACATCGGACACCTCCTAAAACAATTTATGTACACATGCTTTTTGAGTTTATTGGTCTTATTTCCTTATTACTCCCTCCCCCATGAATCAATAACACCATTCAACAATGGTATTTTCATCTCATATGAGTGAAACAATTGTAAACTTCATTTCTTGCATATGTAATGTAGTCTTGATGCATGCACCTGCTCCATCATGTTCCCCTTTTGTGTATGGTCTCACAATAATTGTAAATATGTGGCACCTTGTGCCTTTTATGGAGTATCCACAACCATTGGAAGACATGGGAATTTTTTAATTTCCACGCACAACCATCATACCAAATCCAATGTTGTTCTATCTGTATATTGTTATCCTTTAAGTGATTGTAAAACAATTGAAAGTTGTGTTGTACACAAGCCTAGTCACGACACCTATCATCACTTATGTAGAAGTGATACTACTTCATTATAACCGTTTTTTCTTCAATACTATTTTCCCCATGTCTGTAGGTGATATGGACCATTACGTTGACCTAGTCTTAGTAATAATATTGAATTTGAATCTTGTTATAGTAATGACTATGAATCTTTTTTTGCGGTTGAAGAGTGTAGTTTTATGCAAAATCAACCATTAATAAGATAGTCCCAATATGAAATGTATCCCTACATTTTCTAAACTACATATATTTCTAATGAGCCACATGTACATACATTACATACAATTTTTTCTAAATTCATTTCTAATGAAGTTTCAAACTTGTACCTAGTAGAAAAACAATAAAGACATGGATTAATAGATTTTTACATATGAAATTGCACTCTGAAGAAAAAAAAGTATTCAAGAACTCATTAGTCCAGGGTAATTTTTAGGGGCGAAATTTCACCAATTGGCTATTTTTGGGTTTTTTTTCAAAAAATAAATTCGTTATTTGGTCATTTTTAGTGTCTAATATCGCCTATATTTACATAAAATATGTTTTTTTATCATAATATTGGCCAAAATTTACACATTTCAGCGTTAATTTTATGTTTCATATTTAATATTCGCCTACCTATATATAAACATGTTTTTTTCAATCCAAAATAATCCCCTAGAATACTATACTTAAGTATAATATTAGAATCCTTAAAAAATACCCTGCGAGTCATTACTAACCTGAGAAGTGGAAAATTGTTTTTTTTTCATTCATTCCCTCCATCAATATCATATGTGACATATTTGAATGACTATAATTTCACCTCCTACTTCTCAAGTTCATGCTCATCTTTCACATTTATGCATTTTTCCAATAATTCCATTCCACCACACCCTAAGCACGTCCCCTCTACACGACATCTTTGATAAAATGTGCAACCTTCTTCCCTTGTGCACAAAATGCTATGAATAAAGTCTCTAGATGACATCAATGGAAAAGGTAGCTGAGAATTCATGCACAAGAGTGTGTGTGTGTGTGTGTCATAATAATAACCATACTCAATGTGGTATCAACAATAGCATGTGTTACAGGTTTTGTTTATTTTAACATAGCAGGGTTTGGATTTCTCGGAAGATATTTAGACCAAGTTAATTTCATTATGTTAATGCCTAAATATCTCATATAATTATGTTTGTATCATATCAATAAAATGTTTAATGTGGGGTTTACAATCCCTTGAACCCCTTCTCAATTATATTACATCGTTTTGGTTGGAACAAGGTCTAGTATTTCCATGCCAAAATTATTACACCATCCCCTTTACCACATCAATGAACTTCATATTAGAGCATGGAATTCTTCCAATGAAGGCCCATACGTCTATTTGAATAGTTTCAAGTTTTTCTCTTCTAATGTAATACCTATTGAGTGTTTTGACATCCAAATTAACAAGTTTGGATGTGGGCTTAAGAATACGAAGGGCCCTAGTTCTTTTGTTCATGATTGATTGCGACAACACATGGTGAGCCGCATTGCGATCTTTTGAACAAAATTTATTTCCAATTGTAAAAAATGTGTCTAGTAAAATTCTAACAAGATGAGAATTTTGTTAAGAACTATTTATCATATTTATATGTTTCTCCTAACAATAGTTATACTCCTAGATTTGAGTAACAAAGGGGGTAACAGTGTGTGAAAGAGAAGGGGGTGTTAGATTAATGTGGGGGTCTTTGGGAGTTGTAGAGGGGGTGTATTAGGTAGTTTAGGGGGTTAGGAGCATAGGTAACCATAACTCATATGCATTTGTGTTCACTAAAACACGTACACATTTTTTCTGTTAAAATGTGTACACGATATTTAACATTACAACTATATTGTTTGGTTTAGTGAGAAATAAATTAAAACGAATTGGGGGATGGTAAGGGATTAGAGGTAGAATGAGAGGGGGGTGTTAAAGGGTAAGAGGTAGAGACATGGGGGGGTTATTAAGACTTAGAGAGAGAGGTTATGGGTTATGAGAGAGAGAGAGAGAGAGAGAGAGAGAGAGAGAGAGAGAGAGAGAGAGAGAGAGAGAGAAGGGATTAGAGGATACGGGTTAGTAAGGGTTAGGGAGAGGACGGGGGTGGGGGTTTCATTGTATTTTAAAAAAAAAAATCCATCCTTGTCCTATTTCATGTATTTGTGTTGATGACATTGTTTGGAGGGAGTTCTCCCTCCCTTCTGATGTTAAATTTTGCATCCATTTTCTATTTGATTTGTGTGCATAAAATTAGAAAAATCACAACATTTATTTCCTAATTGGATCCACTATAGTAGAATAAATTCATTATACTTTGTAAAATAACGGGAAACAACAAGAATATTTTGTTTGGATGAAATATATCTTTATTATCTACTACATCAAGGTGTCTTCGAAAGAGTGAAACCAAATAATTAACTGAATACATCAAACCTCATGCATAAGGTTGTAATGTAAGGTAGTATTCAGAAAGGGTTGAAAAGACCACAGTAGTATAGGGATTCCTTTCCATTAAGTTGTCCCAGCTACTCATGGATACAAGTAGGATAAAATTGAGAGAGATGCATTCCTTGGTGATATTCCCACATTCATCTACGAGGGGAATATTGTTGGAAAGGCTGGAAGGTTTTTTGGGATAGATGTATTTACTTGCAGATGAATAGTACAAAAAATGTGTGGTGGTGATAACAAGCTTACTATATGTTGAGTCTAATACTACTTGTAAGAGAGGCTAAAAAAAATTTGAGATAGAAATTTATGTAATTTTAGGATCTTGATTCAACCTTCTCGGGGATCTAAATTTATAATGTCCTTCTAAGTATATTTATGAATGAAATAATATTTGGTAGCACTTGCAAGCTCCCCAAACCATTATGTCATCCATGATATGTTCGACTTCTTTGACAAAACCTAAATTATGATGTAGATGGTAGCATTTGATACACTTGCCAAATCTGTGTTGTTGGAAGTACATACATCAACAAAGGAGCATTACGTTTGAATCCATTGATGAAAGATAAATTATGGCATAGATGGAAGAATTTGATACACTTTCCAAATTTATTTTGTTGGAATAACTCACATACTTCAACAACGGATCATTTTACAGGTGACTTGAAAGTCCCATCCAATTTTCAGTAGTAAAACAAATAAGTTCAACGTACATATTTTTAGGCAAGCCTTTCAACCAACCAAAAGACCAAATATAGGGAGAATACTAATTGTGAGAAACATAAACCACACCCACAAAAATCAATATGTTATAAAACTCTTGTTTATCAAGGTAAGGATGTACTATGTGCACATTATGAGAAAAAAATGATTGCAGTCACTTTTTTGACCTTGTCCTCTTTCTATCTATGAAATGCATTTAAAATATAGGGGTATTACCCGAGCCTATGTTGGTTTACATAATTGTTTATCCCCAAATATAAATTCACATAAACGCACTTCCTTGACTTTGAATTGGGTCTAAATGGCATCTCGAAGTTGTGTTAGTTGTGGATAACGAGGAGTGTCAAAGGGAAGGAATCTAAAGACTCGAATTTTTTATGATAGAGGCACATTACCACTTATACGAGTACGAAATGTTTAACAAAAAGTTAATGAAAAACAATAAAGTATTCCCTGGTTCCACTTGTTATTTAAAAGGATACTTTACATTAAAAAACCAGTAACAAAGATGCCCATATTATAAATGGAAATCCAATTAACATTTCTATGGGAAGAAAATCATAGATTCCTACATCCACAATTTTCCTCCCATAAGTCGTTCGCCCAACGAAAAAAATAATGTAATAGCCCATATTTTGACATCTTTGCTTTGCTCAACCATACACTTGTCTTCCACAGGAAACCACTACCTCCACATGTAACAACTACATTGTTTCATTGAAGATTGATCTTCTTATGCTAACAAATGAAAAATGAAGGATTCATTATCATTGCTTTAAGAATTTATAAGGTTAGTTTCTCGTAAAACAAAGACTGTATGAATACTATTAAAATCCATATGTTATACCTCATGAACGAAGAGCTTCTTCATCCTAGACATAAAAAAAAAGTTCAGGATGAATACTAGAGAGATGTTTCTTTACATCTTCATCCTTCTCAGGGTGTAGGGGTAGAACTATAATAGTATTTGGAAGCTGGAATCTATAAATTTCTTTGATTCATGCTATCCTTGGCCTATCTTCTATCAAGTTTGGAATAGTATATCCAATCTTAACATCGGGGTGGGGGGGGGGGGTGTTTCATTGAATCTTATCCTATATCTATTTCTTAAAATGTAAGGTTGGCTTGCAACTAAGAAAATGCTCTTAAATCCAATAACTTCAATTAAAACAATTATTTTCCATTTAAAACATAAAACAAAGACAAAGGGTTATATATTTACACTAATATCCAACTTCAAGAAAAGGATGATGTCTACATGATTTTGAGAATAGAGAATCTGAAACACTCATATTTTATACCTTTTCTCCAATATAACCACCTTCCCCACTATTTGTTTTGGTGGATTGTCCCACACTACATATAGAATCCTGATTCTAATTTTGAAATGCCTTCTCATTCTTAAAATCCAGCAAGGTAGCATGGGTTCCTATGCTAGCTACATCTTCATTTGTAACAATGAAATCCAACGATGGCTCCACATCCTAGGCATAGTCATTGTCCTCTGCATGGATCCCATATCCCCTCTGAAAGGCCACATATTCCACCAAAGGCTTGAACACCCATACTTGGTATTGAAAACCTCATAGTGGCACCAATATGAATTTATTAATAAATTAAACACACATATTGTTTTGGTTGTCTCTTAAAATTTGTCTTCCGCCCTTATCCTATTTCATGGATTTGTGCCACTGACATTGTTTGGAGTGAGTTATCCCACCCTTCTGATGATAAATTATGCAACCATTTTATGTTGGATTGTGTGCATCATATTAGAAAAATTACAACATTTATTTCCCAATGTTTATCCCCTTGGATCCTTGGATTAACGATATTTGAAGCCCCGGGTTAGCCAAATTTGGAATATGTGGATGCCCTAGATGATCCCAGTTAAGACAGAGGTGGGGGGTGATAGAAACTCTCCAATACCTCCATCTCTCTCTATATATCTCCTACTCCCCCTACCCCTAACCCCCTAACACCCCCATCTATCCGTACCTATAACCCCCCTCTCTATATTTCTAGTACACCCCCTCTCTCATACACACTCTCTCAGTCTCTCTCCATCACCTCAATCGACACCTTACCCACACCCATCTCTCACTCCCCCAACCTCCTGAAGCTTCCCCTATGTCTCTAACTTTAACCCCTTAACACCCCCATATCTCTCTACCTCTAACTCCTTGCCATCCCCATATCTCTCTACCTCTAAATCCTTACCAACCCCCAATGTCTCTCCATTTACCTCTCTCTCTCTACCTATATACCCTTAACATCACCCCTCTATTTATATCTTTAACCCCTTAACACCCCATATCTCTCAACCTCTAACCCTTTACCAACCTCCAATGTCTCTCTCTCTCTCTACCTTGAACCCCTTACCACCCCCCTCTCTCTCTACCTCAAACCCCTTACCACCCCCCAGTGTCTCTTCCTTCATCTGTGTCTATGTGTGTATCTCTAACCCATTAACACCCCCCCCATTTCTCTACCTCTAACCCCTTACCAAACCCCCTTTTCTACCTATAACCCCTTACCAACCCCCCCTACCTTTCTCTACCTCTAATCACTTACCACGCTCCCCCCCCCTCCCCCTTCTCTACCTCTAACCCCTTACCACCACCACCGTTATCTACCTCCAACCCCTTACCACCCCTAATTCTTTTTAATGTTATAACCAAAAAATAATACAATTTAGGGTTATAAATCACACATGCATTTTGTAATGCTATTACACGTGCATGTTTTGTTTTGGTGGGATTAAAATTTGAATTTAAACAAAAAAATGTACATGTTTCTTAAGACCATGCATGGCCCTCAACACATGTTTTTGTGGTATTCCTACGCTTATGTTTTTGCTTTGGTATTTACTTCAAATTCACCATGCCTATGCCTTGGAGTATGTTAAACCATGGCTAATTGAGCATTACATCAAATATTTTAGTATGTCTATGTTTAGGCATTGGTTATAGTATGCTATACACCATCATTTTAAATGAAATTTTAGACACAACATTTTTTCTATAGATTCAAAATATGTAATTATATATATATATATATATATATATATATATATATATTCTAATTTTTATTATTTTTCTTGTGTCATGAATCCTTAACTCAAAAAACACATTGTCAGTGTTTCATCCATAGCTCTTCCATTTCTCAACCATTTTGAAATAATTTCATTAAGGTCTTCAAAGGATCCACCCATGCTTTGCTATTTTTTAGGCTTGGTCATTTAGATAGTTAAAAAAGAAAATTATTACAATTTTTTTGGAAAAATAGTGGTGCAATACTACTAGTTGTTCTCTATATGTCTACCAGTTTTCATAAGTTGATTCCATCATTTAGGCACTCAAAGGTTGCACCCACAAAAAAACTATACCTTATAATTTGTCCCAAAAATAAAAATCTCCTATTGAAAAAGGTCAAACTTTAGATGGTTAAGAACATTTTCAATAGAAAAAAACTATATATTTGGACACTTCATTCAATTTCCTTCATTTTATCTTGTTTTGTGATCGCAAGATTCATTATGTATGTGTTTGAAATATTTATGTAAGTCAAGGGATGCATTTTTTGTAGTTTTATATTGCATCTAACATGTCAAAAGAGAACCTCATCAACTTGCATACACCCATGTAATGATGTGTACCTAAATGGTTATGTCACATTGTGACATTCAAAGGTAGACTTGCACAAGTTGGTACATTGCAACATTTAGGTTGATTCTAATATTATGTCACATGATCACAATAAAATGTTTACTTCGATATTATATCACACATAAGATAAAGATGTTGATGATTTTATGCCACATTTCTTAAAGGTTATGTTGCATTGTGATGAACAATAATGGGTTTGTCTCAATGTAATGTTCAAACATGGTTTTGTTCCTTTTTAACATTTAGTAATGTTTTTTACACTATTTAACATTCATCAATGGTTATGTCTTATTTTTGCATTCATGAAGAGTTATGTCTGAAGCAGACAAAGACTTCTAAACCCACATGATTCACATTTTAACCCACAATGATTACTTAGTTGAATAATCAACCAATGGAAAATAATTCCATATTGGAAATATAAAATAATATTAAAGATGAATGATGATAAAATATTACAAGGTGAGTGCCATATATATATTAATTGTAAAGGCACTTGGATACCATCCATGAAAGGATCCGTCGTTCTAGAATAGTTTACTAATAACTATTTATTAATTATTAAGTATTAATATCAATATATATTAGTATTAATAATTAATATTTATATTTAAGTTTGTTACATTGCCTTCTGGTTCATGATGCTTTGTCCTCAAACCATATTTTATAAAACTAGTTTATAATTTAAATATTGTAAGTGAAACGATGGGTTATTTTGTAAAACCATGGGCTATTTCACTTTGTTTTTTAACTTTTACCCTTTTATTTATTTGTTGATAATTTTTTATTTTTTTATTTTTTTTATTCTTCACTTTTCCCTCTCATTCTTGCTTCATATTTGGACTGGAATTAATACTTCTTCAATGAAATTCAAAGGCCAAAAGGCCAATTTTTGGTCAAAAACCAATTTTTACCAAAGAAACTCTGAATATGGATGGCTAAAAGCCATTATGAGGTCAAGGACCTAAATTCAAGGAAACCTTGAACATGTTTTCTAACTTTTCTTTTTAACTTATGTTTTTCAACATTTTCCCTTTTATTTCTTTTGTTGATAATTCTTTTTCTTTTTTTCTTTTTTTGTTTATTATTCATAATTTTCTTTTCTTCATTTTTCCCTCTCATTCTTGCTTCATATTTGGAGTGGAATTAATACTTCTTCAATGAAATTCAAATGGCCAAAGGCCAATTTTTACCAGAGAAACTCTGAATATGGATGGCTAAAAGCCACTATGAGGTCAAAGACCTAAATTCAAGGAAACCTTGAACATGTTTTTTAACTTTTCTTTTTAACTTGTGGTTTTTTTTTATTCTCTATTTTTCCCTCTCGTTTTTGCTTTGATACCACTTGATCCAGACAAAGACTTCTAAACCCACATGATTCGCATTTTAACCCACAATGATTACTCAGCTGAATAATCAACCAATGGAAAATAATTCCATATTGGAAATATAAAATAATATTAAATATGAATGATGATAAAAGATTAAAAGGTGAGTGTTATATATATATATATATATATATATATATATATTAATTGTAAAGGCACTTGGATACCATCCATGAAAGGATGCGTCATTTTAGAATAGTTTACTAATAACCATTTATTAATTATTAATTATTAATTGTTAATATCAATATATATTAATAGTAATAATTTATATATATATATATTGTTTCTTGTTATTATTTAAGTTTGTTACATTGTCAATGTTATGTTTCATAATGGTTATGTCACATTTGTACATAAAGATGTAAACTTCAAAAAAATGGTGCATTGTGACATTTAGGTTCATTGCAATATTATGTGACTTTGAGACAATAAGATGGTACCTTCAACAATATGTATGAATCTAAGATATTGATATTTGAAAAGATCTTTAATGCATAGTAAAAAAAAATTGATCACCTCTTCTTCTAGTATTATTTTAAGGTTAACTCATTAATTAATAAAAAATTATTAAATTTAATTGTGGGTGCACGAATATGGTGGCCTCAAAAGTGTCAATGTTGCCACCAAAATCAAGCCCATGAAATAACACATAGTTGCTAATACGAACACATATACATTCTTGCTTCAAATATTTCCAAATAACCAACATGGATTTCTTGTCACCCTCGCAAGAGTGCGTGTGCATTGTTAGAAAGAATGTTTTATTATCATGCACACATTATTAGTGTGCATGCTTTAATAACACACATATGCTTACATATATATTTAATAAAAAAACACAATGGTCGATTTATTTTTCCCCATAGACCACGTTGCATGTTGTTGGAGTGACTGAGCACACTACCATCCCAGTAATTCAATGCCAAGATATCAACTACTAACGAACGAGATTTCCACCTCAAGTACATTGGATTGCAGGTAGGATTTGTTGTTGTATTTTTTTTTAATTTTTAATTTTGTTTAAAAAATAAAATATAAATATAAAACCCAACCTAAATTTTTTATTGAATTGTAGCAATATTGGATACAATGAATTTGGAATATGATCCATAACTAAATCTCGAAGACAACCCAGAATTGAACCCCAAATATAACCAAAAAATGAATCTTAAACCATTAAACATTGACATGGAAATTGATGCAAATTTGAGAACTCGTAGAAATATTTGCATCGAATTGTAAAACGCTATATATCCCACTTGATTGTCACTAACTATATCATTAGAGGAAAACACATATACCATTGCAGATGCCTAAGTAAAACTAACCAATATCTTCAATTATATGGTGAGAATGTTTGAATACTACAGGACTAGACTAAATAAAGAAAAATGTAGAGACCTGAATATTTCCAAACATATTTTGATGGCATTTTTTGTTGACCCAAGAAATCAATTAAATCCTCAAGTGACAAAGTAACATATTTGTATGGATTGGTTCACCTTCCAACCATTCAAATACCATTGGATGGATAGGTGGTTAATCGTATTTGACAAACATCCTTGCAATAATAGGGAGGTTCCTCTCTATTTCCTTAGGAAATTATATGCTAAGTTTATGTTAAGACACCATGTCAACTACTTTGACATTGGTGAATTTCATGGGGTGGTTCATGGGTCTATGCAAGATACATAGAATGTTAGGTGAAACCCATTGTTAGATCCTCATCCCATTAGGAAATAACCTACACCCACTCATCCAAAATCCATCGATAGGGAGGGGGACATTACCTAGACACAAACTTCTTTATATATTGTGACTCATCAATTGGTGCAACTCAATAGTTCTATATCCTTATCATGTGAGGAGAAAGCATCAAGTGACATTGGGGAAGGGGTTGGGTCTTCATTGTCTAGAGTAGGGTATAGGTAGGATAGTCACAATAGAGACTCACGTCACCCACATAAATGTTTGAGTTATGGATATAATTATTATGGGGGGATGGAGACAAACATATTTGAAAATTATATGGAGACAGTTAGTATGTTGGCGATCTATTTTTTTCCTTAATTAATTATATATATCATTATATTTTATCTTTATCTAATTATATGGTGTTTGTAGTTTCTACGCCCAAATAGAACACTTGGGTCACCAAGTGATGTAATAGTGTCAGTGTATGCCACTAAAGTCTCTGTTATAGCCTCCTTATACACTAGTGTATCAAACACTTAGGTATGGTGGAGTGAGTGGTCCATGAATTAAAATGGTCCCTTCTTGCAATTTATATCATATTTTTTTAGTCCATATTCGATATGCTCTTAGTTTGAATATGAATTTAGTTTGAGTATAATGTTTTCCCTCATTTTATGTTTACATAGGTTGTGGTACCATATAGTGAGGAATATTGAACACCTGGAGTGGATGTATCACCACCTTCTAAAGTATCATGTGTTAAGTTAAATCTTGTTGAAATGTGATTTTTTTTAAATGTTATTTAAATGATTAACTAATTAAAAAAAATTAAGCGTGTATGCAGGATACCACACCTCTTTACATGTCATCAATATTACCATCACATATTCTACCATTATTGACATCCCACCCATCAATGTTATGTTACCGTTCAAACTAACATTCTTGGATTCGTAGCATAATGTGTTGAATAAGCTAGTGAATGGTAAGCATAGGAGAGATCTAAACCCAATGTCATCCTAGTTGATTTTCTGAACTACTTTGGGTAATTATTCACCCATGGTAAATCCCTTTAGGAATACCTACCAATAAACTCAATACAAAACTTATTCCTTTCTACGACTTCATAATTGAGCTCACTTTTTTGGCATGGAGTTCAACAATATAGGAATCACACGTAAGGAGAAAGTACACAATCAGATTCCATGAAGGTGGGTAACACTTTTTGGCCAAATTTGGCAATGAAAACCTGATTTTTTACTCATGTGCTAGATAGAAGCCATCGAAACGCATATATGCCATGTGAATTTTGACTTGTAGTAAAAAAACAAATTGTAGAATATTATGTTGGATTCCCAATGATATATTTTTCTAAAATATTTCGATGTCATTTAATGTGTGAAATTTCGCATTTAATGAACTGTGTGACCTTAAAAATTTGAAGAAGTTAATAAGTGGCTCTTGTCCCACCCCAATAATTCAATCTTACATTAATAATTTAAAATATATATATATATGAGCATGATATACACAAAATACACTGTGGTCTGCATTTTTTTTGTTAATTTATTTCACAATATACAATTATTTATTATTTTTCGAAAGTGAGCACATCTAATTTTAGCATCATTTTATACACATGTGTGTCCATCCCAGCTTTGTTTTTCACTATTTTCAAAAATTGAAAATCCAAAGATACCCTTTTGAAGAGGACGTGTCGATGTGTGGGCTGTGCATTTTTAAGAAATTTTTGGATGTGTATTTTTTACCTTGCATATTTTTCTTTGAGTTGCTTCGAAGTTGTTGTCAAGTTTTCTAAGTTTAAGTTTTAGAACTAATTAAAAACAAAAACCCATATGAATGCCAAAATACATGCATGATACCTCAATGGATAGAGGATTCGGTGATGAATCTATCGGTATGAACTCTGATCAATTATGTGCCATGAATAACAAGGTTTACACCCTTAGAAGACACAAAGAAACATTGGTTTTCCTATAAGAGGGCTAATTCTTTGTTTTTTAGGCCCTCGATCAAGGTATTCAAATCCCTCGATCGAGGTTTTAACTGAAGCTCGATTGAGAGTTTATTGAAACCTCAATCGAGGGTCAAATAAACCTGCGATCAAGCTACTGTTGAACACTATAAAAAAAAGCTTCGTACATGAATACCACGAGGGTTTAATAAACCCTTGATCAAGCTACTGTTAAAAACTAAAAAAAAAAGCTTCGTACATGACTAGCAAGGTTTTATATGCATGCTCACCACATTATATTTAGTACAAAAATTGAGGAGTTAAATCCTAGCCCCTGTGTTCTCAACATCTTGTGGACACTAACTACCATAATCCCCATTTAGAAGATTATGCCCATGCAGGAAATTTTAGAAATGGGCTTCAAGGACCGAACTAAGAGAATGGATGTAAGGAATTTCAACATCATTTGATTCCTATCAGCAATATATCCAATGTGGATACAATTTCTTGAATCTAATGTTTCCCTGTACCTAAATATAGATTTAGACAAATTCTTTTATTTATCAAGGAAGACCTCATCTAAACATTGCTTTCGAACTACTAATGACAAGTTTGGGCATAAAAAATCAACTCGATGAGGTGATGGAGGTTATTCTAGTTTCCCTCAATAGGTTCAAGCCAACACATCTTGGTTTCCATTAACACGATTGGAAAGAGCATATCTAGTGTAGTTATTAGATAACAGAAGATGCATCTCTTTGAACTCAAACATATCTTGCAGTTTTGATAAGATGCATATTCTCATTTGAAAGGACATCTAGTATGCATTTTCATAAGAACAAAAATGATGATCATGATGCTTAAATTTGCATGTAGAACCAAATATTTAGAGTTGTTAATTCATATATGAGCATAACAAACTTGTAGAGTTAATGCGGGAATTGAGGATCAGAATTAGAGTTACAAAAATGTAGTGAAAGGTTTTAAATACTAAAAATACTTTCCTCCTTCATATATAATCTTTAATTTTAGAAAACTATAATTATGTGATATGACTCTGAAAGCACTAATTTTTATCTTAATCGTCCTATTCTATTCTGCCTTGGGCTCTGGGATTTAAATAGATATCCTGAAGATCTATATCATAGGTAGATCATAGTTATGAGAATCCAGGTTGAGTGGAAACAGCTCACCTAAGTTCATCTCATAAACTAAATTGCATGCATCATTTCTCTCCATTGTTCAATGCAAAAAGAAACATATCACTTCAGTTGATCCCCAAGGCAATTCCCTCTATTTTTTTCTCAACTATGTTTTTTCTTGTAATAGGCCATTTTCATGACTTGTAATACTAGAGGGAGTCACCTTGGGGATCAACTGAAGTGATATGTTTCCTTTTGCATTGAACCAAGGAGAACAATGATGCATGCAATTCAATTGATGAGCTGAAATTAGGCGAGTTGTGTCCACTCGGCCTGGATTCTCAGGACTACGATCTACCTACAATATAGATCTTTAGGACAAATATTTAAATCCTAGAGCCTAGGGCATAATAAAATAGGATGATTAAGATAAAAATTAGTGTTTTCAAAGTCATATCACATAATTGTAGTTTTTTAAAATGAAAAAGTGACATACAAAGGAGCAAAGTATTTTTAGTATTTAAACCTTTCACTACATTTATGTAACTCTGATTCTAATCCTCAACTCCCACCTCCCCAGTGCTGCTCCATTCCAGCCCTATTTTGTGTTATGAATAATTAGTTTAATGAACATTAAAAATCTTTCAACAATCCATTTCTCAAACCCTTGGCTTCATGGCAGTTTGTACCAGGCATTTATTGTAATAGGCCATTACGAATGTTATAATCAATTAATTATGATTCAACAAGTTAAGTACATTTAGAGAGATGAAAATGTGAGCATGAAAAAAAAATGACCTCATTTCCTTGGGTTATATCAATGTCCATTGTTTACTCTTCCAAATTGTTATTGTTCCACACATTTGCATTTAATATTGCTAGTAGATTATTGAATGACATTAGAATTTACATCAATAACACATGACTAATTATGTTGGTGTTTCATAATGCTAAGAGTGGAGGAAAACAAATAAAGGAAAAGGTGTTATGGCGACTGTGGGATTTGAAAAAAAAAATTATGGAAACTAAACATGATACTAATTCTCATTTCAATAAGAATTGAAAATGTTCAATGACATGAATTCAAATGGGGATTCAAATTACAAGGTGTCCAAGCATCTTTTTGAAGAATTCATTAAATGAAACTTTACATGATGCATATGGAAATACAATGTCAATATCAAATTATGAGTTCGATCAAGGTCTCTAAAACCATCGATCAAGATTTTACACGTGTTTTTAAATACCTCTATTGAATTTTTATGTGTGGTTAGAGAAAAGCTAGATCAAGCTAGCAGCTCAATCGAGCTTTTCAAAACTTTAACTAAAAAAATATTCTAGTGCCCATATTCGTGTGTGCACACAAATATGGACACCCAAAAATTTTTTAAATCAAAGTTTTTAAAATCTTGTATTGTTCATGGGAACAAGGTCTTCAAATTCAATTAAAATCAAACATAGAATTATATGATAATAAAATTTAATAAAACGTAATTTCAACTAGAAGAATGATACTTATGGGTAATAGTACATACCTTGAAGAAGAAACAAGTAAACCCATTACTACTACCACTTCCTCTAGATTTTATGTGTAAATGTTATTCGCGAAGTAATTGGAGTTATAGATGTGATCAATAATATCTATAATTCCAATTACTCTGTGAGCCATATCTACAAATGAATATAAATGACCCTTTTCATCTATAAACATCTATTATATCTATAACCCGTCTCTAATATTCGTTCACTAAATTTCTATGCAACAAATGCAGTGAATTAAATCATGGGTTTGTTGCCTATTTATAGTTATAATGATTAGAGATGCTCGATCGAGCTATCTACTTAAACCCTCGATCAAGGTCTCAAAACCTCGATCGAGGATTTAGAAAAATCTCGATCAAGGGTTTAAGAAAACCTCGACCGCACGTTTTATAAAACCTTGATCGAGTTATGTTTTTTTATTTTTGTCGAAATTTCCTTGCCAAAAATTGTAACCCACCTGCATGGATGCACCCATAACCAACTAATAAAGAATAAATATCTAATTGCAATAAATACTACTGTAGTTTATTCCACTTACAATTAAAATCCTGAATAAGAATGGAGATATACCATTGTAATTTGCAAAGATTAGTAATAAAGACAAGTACATCACATGAAGAATTGTACCATTATCTCAACCATTATTAGTAATTCTCAGTGAATGTACAAAATTAGAATTCACTTCCAATTTCTATTGTAATGAAGTAATCATTGTCATCCAAGATCACTTAAATTATATAACTCTAGATATGAGTCATATGACATTATAATATAGCTATAAATTTCAACTAAAATTATTAATCTAATAGGAAATTTTTACCCGAAATTAAGAATCAATGCAGTCAATCAGCATTAGGTATTTAGTCTCAGTAGACACCATTAGTAAGAAACAATCAATACCATACCTAAAAGGGATCCAATGTCCTTAGAAAACCTCACCCTATAGAAAGGGATAACCATACAAAAATCATGAATTCACTTGATCTCTCAAACTTATAAATGAGATCATCCATAATATAAATTGACAAACTATAGAAAGTTACGTTAGACTAATTTAAGCATCCAAGTAGGGCAATCAAGACACCTTTGAAATTTAATGGACAATTCAAGTAGGTCCCATCACTTTGTGAGTTTGGTTTTGCAAGATTATCAATATTTTGTATTTATGAATTTTCTAATTTTTAGGGTTTTGAGGGTTTTTTGTTTTTTAGGAATTTTATGCGTTAAAATTACAATAGAAAATAAATGACTTGTAATTTGGTATAGGAGATTATTTTTAGAATGGATATGATTATTGTCTCACCACCTAGGGTATGAGGGATTAATGATCAACGTCCATCATAGAAATGTTTCTCTAGGATTGTAAATTAGGGCATCCCACAACAACCTCTAGGATCCTAATTAGGTAAAAAAGAAAAGAGATCCAAGGCCCCAATATAAGGATATATCCTATATAAGGACATTTTACAACATATAAATTTGACAAAATATTGATAAGAAACCATATCAAAGCAAGTAGAATGCACCAAATACAACGATTCAACAAAAGATAAAGATAGACTTAACAATGTTTAACAAAAGATGAGCACGATAAATAGGTCTTTTGTGCATTAGTGCATCCAACAATTATAGCACCAATCATATATGTGCAAAGAAAACCAATAATAATCATCAATAGACACCTTCAATCCAAGTAGAGATCATCCCAAGAGGTGCACATCACATTTCATCCTCATAGATTAAGAGGAAGAGATCAAAAATCATAATTTTAACCTTTATCTTATGCTTGTGCAAGAGAGGTGGGGTCAGGTATTTATATTAATCCCACGTCAATATTTTAATTCCATCAAGTCTACAAGTTTGAATTTGAGAAATTAAAATTTATACTAAAATAATATTAAATTAGGGTATGTCACCCACATGTTGGGGACTAGAACCAAAACACACATAAAAAGATAAAAAATGCTCAAGTAAGCAAGATATAAACATCAATGAATGAAGAAAGTGTTATCAAGGTGGAAATCATGCCACAAATAACACAAAAAATGCAAAAATATCTCAATGCAACCTTTGCAAAGGCTTGTAGGCTTGGTACAAGGATGATGTCAATAGGGCCATTTTTTCAAGAGAGGCATTTAGGTGCTACAAACGAGGTCCAAATGGGGTATAAAAGGAATTCTATTAGGGATGCCCCCCTTAAAAAATTTAATAATCTAAAAAAAATAACAACATGGTGTTCATGTGACCCAATGGCCCACCCTCGAGAGTCCTAAACACCAACATGTGGGATAAAATCCATGCATAGTGGAGACATCATCACACTGAAGGGTATAAATTGAGCACATGGATCTATGGAAAAACACACAACTCACAAGATAGATCACAGAATTTATTCAGTTATTGAAGAATGAAGCAATGCAAAAATGGCTTGCAGTTGTGAATGATTTTCATTAATCAAAGAGTAATTATATAATAATTACAATGAAGTACAATAGCTTAAATAGCCACATGCAATTCGAATCTACATGAGGAAATTTGAATTGATTAGACTCTACTTGACTGTAGTTAACTAAGACCTTTTCTAAATAACTGTTGGAGGACTCAATAGTTGACTGGCCTTGTCTAAAGCATTACCAGAGTTCAACGAAGTTCTAAAAAATAACTCAAGTGTCTACTTCAGTGTTGACTGAGGCTAATTGACTGTGGTAGGTGGGAAATGCGCCTCTCCTGCATGCATCCATGCAAACCTAGCGCTAACTAAATGTATAGGACTAGAACTGAATGTAATTGACTCTTGACTCAGCTTGACTAGTCACTAACTGAACTCAACTGCTGAAGGTTGGTGTTGTCACTCCCAGTGGCTCCTAAATTGTAGGAATTGATCTACGAGGCTCCTAAACTGATGCATGCAAGTGCAATAAGTGGAAGTAGGCCTCAATTAGTGTTCCCCACACTTTAGTAACTGGAACATGTGCCCCAATTAGGACAAGTGGACCAAATGGTTCTAGTGAATAAAAATAGACTAGATGGACTCCCGATTTAGACATGACTCCTAATTTAGACATATGACCAAATGTGACAAGGGAGGATTAATAATCCTAACAAAGGGGTAGTCACCAATGCTACAAAGACATATCACGTTTAGGAATAATAGCAAGGAGACCATGCATGGCCAGCTATACAAACATCCATACACAAAGATCCACACTTGGCCTTTAAAAAAGAATTTACCCCTCCTTTGCAAATCAACCTACTGGAATGATGAAAAACTAGTTAAGCGTAACAACTGACTACAACTGTGGGAGATATCTTCTTCCTAAGAACATATGAGAATCCATTAGAATCCTTTGGGTACCTATAGAACTTCACACATATCTAACACCCAAAGACATCAAACACATCAGAGGAAAACATTTTTGTATTGCATTGTTCAATATGAGAATGAAAATGAAAAAACTACAATTGCAATGCACAATGAATTGTAAATGATAAACTCAAAATCAAGGAACAATAAGTGCAATGAATAAAGAATAGTAAATTATAAAATCAAAATGTTATTGCATCTATTATAAAATGTAATGGGATTCCCAATAGGCATTAGATATCACTTGTGTAGTACTTCTTGAGAATTTTCCTATTGACTAGAAAGGGGAACCTTTCTCCATTCATGTGGCTCAGTTTGAAAGAATTTGTACCTGCAACATCATCACTATGATATGTACCTAACCAAATACTTTGAAACTTACAATTTTTACCATGTTGTTCATATCTTTTGTTCCACAAGAAGACAAGATCACCTCTTTGGAAGTTGCAATGGTGGCTCTTCTTATCAAACCTACCTTTTTTTTCCTTGATTTTGTGCCAGGTGATTGAAATATTTTCTATGACTTTCAGTAAGTTCTATGAGTTGATTTATTCTTTGTTGGAAAAAAACTGAATGTCGGATGTGCTACTGAAGTATTTTGTATGTTGGAATATTCCAATGGATAGGTAAAGTGACATCAATTCCATACACCATCTCAAATGGGATTTTCTAGTTGATTCTTTGCATCTAATTCCATCTTCCCTTACTTCATACTTCAACTTACTGTCCCAACTTTTCTTATTGTCACTAATGGTATTCTTTATTATATTCATCAAATTCTTTTTGCTTGACTCGACCAATCCATTTCGTTGTGGATAATAGTTTTAGGAGTGAGATGGTATGATACCATAATCAAAGACGAAAGTAGATAACTCACCCCGACTAGATTCTTAGGAATTATATGTAACAATCTTGTCCAAATTCCCAAAAAGAGTGATAATCATGTCATCGAGAAAATCCATAACAACCTATGTATATAAGTTTTTTTCCAGATGGATTCAACCTATTTAGTGAAATAATATGTAGCTTTCAATATCCACTTGTGATCATTGCTAGAATTTTCTTTCAATTCATCGATAAGATCCAGTCCGCACTGCTAAAACAATGCCACAATTATGACTGGATGCAATGGTAAGGTTGTTAGAATTTGTTTTCTAGTAAAGAGTTGACAAGGATGACAACTTAGAACATATATTTGCATGCATTAGAAAATAAATGGATGGTAGTAACCTTTTCTAAATATCTTGTAGGAGGTAGTGGTTTTTGAATAATGACTAGAACAAACCACTTTGTGGAATTCTTCTATTAACTTGATTTCTTATAGGGGATCAACACATGTGAGAATCACACCATCCTAATTCTTCCATTCAAGGCCTTGCAATAATTCATCACTAATGGGGTACATGAAACAATACTTGGAGGCCTTGAACTTCAATGCTTTGTTCTTGTGATTAGGAAGGTGGCTAGGACATGAAAGATTCTTCAAGTAGTAGATGATATTTTTGTACCATTGACATTGCGCCATTTATTCGATAATTTCCAAGACCATAGAAAGAATCCCCTCTCACATATCAAGAACCCTTTCAATTCGTTCTATCATTAACTGGTCTAATCATTTTCCTTTAATAAACTTTGTAAGCTGGATTTTGACATCATACTCATGGATATTTTTGTAGGAATATATTAAACCCACTCACAACTTAGGATAAAATAATTAATCATTATTTGATTAATTATTCACCCACTAGCTTAATTAGTTGGCATCCACTTGCACCTTAAAGTCAATACATGCCTTCTATATCCTAGGAATGATTTATTTCCAATTCTGGGTTGATCTTGACCACCTTTTGACCATCCAGAATTAGTATATAGGACTTTATAGTAGATTCTACTTTATTCTGCTTTTTCTGCTTTTCCTGCTTTTCTATGGATAAGATAAAAGCTAGTCAACTAGGAAACTGGGAGCTTTTGTTTCCAACCCATCCTCCATTAGTTTTTCTCCATTTTCTAGGATTAGCATGTTATTTCCATATCCTTAACAAATCACTCATGCTTTTTCCAACTCATGAGGTCCTTGATAGATTTAGTAAGTGCTTTATCCACCTATGGGGGTTTTGCTATATTTTGGTAAGTCAGCCTTTTTGAGCTTTATGAGTTGTTTCCATACAATTAGATTTTCCTATGAGGGATGTACTATTTATGTAAACTA
>LPNX010252096.1:55210-93367 GCA_001517045.1 Pseudotsuga menziesii | reverse complement strand
TATTCATCTCTTCATTCACGTGATTCAGTCTCTTTTCTTCTCTCTATTTTTCCTGTGTATGCTTGTGAGAATTCTTAGTAGCAAGATCTATTTCCTGTGTTTCTTCTTAGCATCATTGCACATAGAATTGATCTATTATTTATATGAGGTATCAGAGTAGAAAGGCTGATCAAGTTCTACAGAGTTAAGGAGCACATCCAGTCTCCTATCCCTCTCTGAAGAAGAGCTTGTCTAGCTTACAAGATTTTCTCCTAGTTTGTTTTGCAGGTTGCAGAGATTTTATTCTTGAGCACATCAATTCAGAAATAGGGATTCTTCATCAGCTATAATTCTTACTTCCTTCAACTTCCACGAATGGAAAGCCAAAATCTCCATTCTATTGTGCAGTAGAGGATTATACAGAGTTACACTAGCTTTGGAGAATGAGCCCAATGCTGTGATTAAGAAAGCTAAGTGGCATAATAGGTTGGATGAAGCCTATGGATTGCTTTGCCTCTCTATTTATCCAGATATACTCTTTAATCTAGATGGTTTGACCACTCCAAACCAAGTATGGAATCAATTGGAGTCTCTCTTTGGAGTTCAAGATGAGCTAAGAGCGCATCAATTGGAGATTGAGTTATTCTCACTGAGTCTAAGCAATTTGGAATCTCTTGAGGGTTTCTTCACCAAGTTCAAGTAACTTTTTCTAATGCTCAAGAAATGTGGGATTTATAAAGTAGATGATCAATTAATCCTTTCCATTCTTTCAAAATTGGGTCCTGATTACTCAGTTTTTGTGTCTACTTTTCATGCAATTAGGCTTGTTGTTCCTCAATGGAAAATGCCTTCTTTAAATTCTTTTCTTGATTCACTAACAAAGAAGCAAGATAAATTGATCCATATGGGTGTCCTTAATTCTTCAAAGTTCAAGGATCATGCTCTCTTGGTTCAAGGAAGAAATAAATTCAAATCAAAAGAGAAGCAAATTGTGAAGAAGCCAAAGTCAGAAATTGAAGATGAAGATTCATATGAAGATTTAATGAAGAAAGTTAAGAAGAAAGGGAGAAAATCCAAGTTTTATTATTGCAGCAAGGGTTTTCATTCAGAGAAGAATTTTTTCAAGAAGAATATGGACATCATGTCTCAGCTTCTTGAGAAGCACAAGATCAAAGTTCCAGATGAACTAGAGAAGCCTGTTGATTCCTCAGAACAATGCCATACTGTGCAATTCCAAGGTGATATAACTTATGCTTTGAGTGCCAGAGTTCTCTCCTTTTCTCATGTCTTTGATATAGATTTATTCTCTAATATATAATAATGATAAATATGAGAACCTTTATTTGATGATCCTCCTCTCAGTCTACTAGATTCATCTCCCAAAAATTGTGATTTTTCAGTAGATATTGACTTACCTTTGAGCAGCTCTTCCTCACAAGCTTGTATATCTGATTTAGAAGATTGTTTGCAGGCTAATATTCATGTCATGACACATATAATACCACCATCCATACCATCTACCATACCTCTGAATAATCCAAAGAATACGGAAATCCAAAGATCACTAGTTGATTCCTCATTGGTCTCCTATGCAATGATATTTATCTTACATGGTTTGAAGTCTTTCCTATATTTAATTGGATGGTTATCCATGTCCTTAGTCATATTTGGAATGATATTAAACATTTTTGGATCTGTTCTAAACACTTATTGTTCATATCTTAAGCCCATCCATCATTCATATTTTTACACCTATTAGTTTTCCTCAGTTGCTCATAATTTTCCTAGTCTAGCCCTATATCCTCATGGAGCCATTGAAGACTTTGTCCTTGCTGTTACATATGATAATATTTATGATATATCAGAGTTTTATCAGCCTCATATCAGATCTATATAGGTGCTACAACATATTGGAATATTTACATGTGATTCACATCACAATTTTGCAGCTATTCAGGGAATTGGATGTGAAATAAATTGCCTTATTTTTTGTACTCTTTGGGAAGGATTATGCACAGATATCTTTTCCATTTCAGATTATGTTTGCAGATAAGCATTTGACATCAGAAAGAAGCATTCAGATAATGCTCCTACTTCATCAGATGATGAGATACAAGGAGTCTCTCCTCTTCCTTCTTGCAGGTTCTACACTCCAGCACATGATCATGGAGTTCATGATTTCTTCAACAAGTCTTCCATCCAGAAGCAGTTCACTCAGCTGATTCAATTGAAGATAAGGATATGTTGAATACACATTATTCAAATTTTGTGCCTTTTCCTATCTTGAGGGAGGATTTTCCCCATGTGGTTTTGCCTCTTTCCTCACTTTTCTGGACATAATAATTGTTAAAGGGTGACCATAGCCTTGTTGCTGGGCCCTATATGCATCCATATGAATCTATATTTTTTGTCATACCATCATAAAGTTAGACTTATAGGGGGGTGTAGGAATATATTAAACCCACTCACAACTTAGTATAAAATAATTAATCATTATTTGATTAATTATTCACCCACTAGCTTAATTAGTTGGCATCCACTTGCACCTTAAAGTCAATACATGCCATCTATATCCTAGGAATGATTTATTTCCAATTCTGGGTTGATCTTGACCACCTTTTGACAATTCAGAATCAGTATACAAGACTTTACTACAAATTCTGCTTTATTCTACTTTTTCTGCTTTTTTTGATTTTCTATGGATAAGATAAAAGCTAGTAAACTAGGAAACTGGGAGCTTTTGTTTCCAAACCATCCTCCATTAGTTTTTCTCCATTTTCTAGGATTAGCATGTTATTTCCATCTCCTTGAAAACTCACTCATGTTTTTTCCAACTCGTGAGGTCCTTTATAGATTTAGTAAGTGCTTTATCCACCTATGGAGTTTTTGCTATATTTTGGTAAGTCAGCCTTTTTGAGCTTTATGAGTTGTTTCCATACAATTTGATTTTCCTATGAGGTATGTAATATTTATGCACACTATTATTCATCATTATTCAATGGAAGGATACACACCAATATTCATCTCTTCATTCATGTGATTTAGTCTCTTTTCTTCTCTCTATTTTTCCTGTGTATGCTTGTGAGAATTCTTAGTAGCAAGATCTATTTCCTGTGCTTCTTATTAGCATCATTGCACATAGCATTGATCTATTATTTCTACAATTTTGGATCCACTTCCCTCTAGTATCGAGGTAATATTGTTCCTTCAAGATTTATTTTATATATGAATGTGAGGAATAAACAATTATATTTGAATAACCAAAATATACCCTTAAATGTTTTTGTGACATTACAAGTGCATAGGATCACTTTTCCATAACATGATACTTCAACTCTGAATTTTTTAAGTCCTTACTCATGAAAGCAATATGTTTTTATTTACCTTTAACATTCTCTTTTAACAAAAATATTGCAATAGTGTCAATATATGCAAAATAAAATATCTCAAATGGATTGGAATAATTAGGACTTACCAATATTGGTGCCTATATGATTCCATATTTAATGTATATTCGGAAATGATCTAATTTAGAGACCCAACATACAAATGTTATTCCAAATTGATGGATTCAAGGACCTGAACTTTGTACATATTCAACAATATGATATTAGAGTCTAACTAGGATTTCACAGGCCTAGTAATGTGGTTTTGATGTTTATCCTATTTTCATGCTTTAACAAATTGATGTTAAGGCTAGTCCTTCAATTTTACAGGCCAGTGATAACAAGTATTTTAAGGTGTCTTTAATTTTAAACCAAATAAAATCTAAATAGTTGAATCTATTCATCTTACAACTTAATTTAAACAAAGCTTCAGGAAATTGAGTTCTTTGTGACACTATCTCCTTAGACATATGAGGTATAATTGATAGTTATTTATATGCCAAACATAGACTAGATCGTAGAAATAAAGAAAATTTACAAGGATGAATAGTTGAGAAAACTAATCCACAACTTCACAACAAACAAACTTAGGTAAAATTGAAGTATTAGTGGCAAAGTTAAAGTTTTGATTTCTCAAAACATATAGGATTGTATTATGTATAAAAAGGTTGCGACTAAGCCTACATATGAGAGATACCAAATTCAAAATTATCCTCAAAGACCTGGAGTTAATCCTCTCATCCATGGGAAAAAAGAAGTGATGCCATCACTTTTCCTTAAACTTACATTTTCTGCAATGTTCTTTCTTACAAGTATAAACTCTTACAAATTGCTCGGATAACACAATAAAAAAACAGAACATGTTTACTTAATTGGTTTTGTCAGTATCTTCCCCACAAACATGGCTTCTAGGGTCAACTGATGATGGAAGTGATGGGGGGGAAACAAAGAAGAATAATGAAATAGCTGAATATGGGTCCTGAACTTGGTTAGAGTCTCTCTGATGTGGCCATGGAGACCTTTGTTTATAGTCACATAAGGTTTCATATGGAGCCTTCCTTTGATTTTGATCAACTAGGGGCATACATCATTAAACAAGACTTTGTTGTTGGTACAAAACGAGTCCCACTGCTTGCACAAAAATGAAACTTAGATAATTTGATATGGACTTGAGGGACATTCCTTTCTTCAAAATTAAAGCAGCAACAGAGAGACAAGAGAAATGAGTTGTTCCACTCTTTATTTTAAAAATGTCATTGGATCTAGATATCTCTATAAATGACATGCTAATAATAAAATCCTCATGGATGGCATATGGAATCTTCTTGGGGTCATGGGAAGGGTTATATTTATGCGGTGCTTGGATCTAAAGAAGTAGACCAATGTATGTTGGTAAATGAGACTTGAATGATGGAAAGAGAAACAACCAATGTTCAATCCCAGTGAGACAATTTTTACCCAAGTTATACTTCCGACACCAATATCCCTTTTGTATCATGTATCCACAAATGTCACAGCAATATCATGCATGAAAAAATTATTGAAATTCTCAGCACATGGTAATCGTCCTATTAATCTGACCTAACTTACCTACTTGGGATCAACAGAATACTGAAAGTGATATAAAAGCTGCAATCTGATTTTTACTAGGAATGGAAACATATCAAAACAGAAAATTATAACAACAAGTATAACAAATATGAAACTCAAACCACATCTCTGTTTTAATGCTATGAAAACTGGGAATATTGGAAACTTCAAATCCTAACTCCAATCACTCACTTCTCTCTACTGAACTGAATGAATAACAAAATATTTACCCTACCTCTCTTTATAGAGAAGGAAGCTAGAGTTGTACACTAAAACACACCCTAGATGCATAGGCTAGAATCTTTTAAAACTCAGAACCGGGATTTGAACCAGTCGAGGGTCAACTTGGACCAAAACCAAAACCGACAATGAATAGGGTCTTGTTTGTTCTTGTTCTAGATAACTTCCCATATTAGGACCTTGTTCATTAGAGAAACTCTCATACACACATAGCAGTATATCTTACGCATGGATTAACTGAAATCAGTTGACAATTTATTGGGCACTGATAATAGACACTGAGTTTCCCACACCACGAAGAAATAAGTTCATAAGGGAAGATTAAATGTTGTATAAATGGAATTGAAAAGTGTTTAAGGTGGGTATTGATTGAATGCTTTTATGAAGGTGCATAAATGCATGAATCAGTAGTCAAAGAAAGAAGGGTTTCACAGTCATTGCTTACCTGCGATATCTCTTACAATCCTTCCACATTCAGTCCTCTTACATATTCTCAAGTGATAGTTAAATGAAGTGCCTACAATCATATAAAACTATCATAATTATTGTTTATGCCTTACATGCATAGAGAATGAAAATTTAAAAAACAAGTCAAGATAGAGGCCAAAAGCCACATTAGCTCATTAATGGTTGCTGCCAAGAAACAAAATACAGGTGAAACACTTGGAAGTAGTTACATACCACCATAGTGATGATTAGGATCAAAACTTGACCAAAAGTAATAGTAATGTCATAATTCAGTAGCTAGGATCTCCTCACTAACTAGGTTCTCCATTACTATCACTAATGAAGCTGAACCAGGAAATACTTCCAAGACGATCTGTTTGTTGACATTGAATTTGGAAAAAAAAAAATCCTAAGACTTAATAAGAATTTTTGGGGGTGTGGTGCATGATGCAGATACAAGAATAGACATGGGGAAATGGAGTTTAAAATATAGAGTCACTCCCAAACAACGTACAGGAAAATCCTCTATCTATACCTAGAAGTACACAAGCATTACCCCAAACATTCCCAACTTCTAACTCAAAAAATAGAAGGGGTGAGAAAAGGAAATGAAAAACACAAACTTAAAATAACCACATAACCTTTATAGAAGAATAAATAATTTCTGACCATTTTAGCTCATTTTCTTGTGTAGTTGTGTTGAGCACACAAAATGCGAAATATCCTAGACAAAGGGTGTAGTTTTTTATAGTTAGTGTCAATGGCATTATCCTCTCCACCTGGGTACTATTCCCCTAAGTGACATGTTGAGCTCATAATGAGAATATTGTTTTAGTGTATTTGAGCTTGTTGTTGACTGGCCATGTGATATGTAGAATCTAGATTTTACCCTGGGTACAATCCTCAAAATGAGGGGAAGTGTTTGGGGGCTTGCCAAGAGATAATTACCTGGAAAAAAACATATATTCAAGGTACCATCCACTATTTATTGTACTTGTTTCCCTTATTTTCTATGTACCTATGGTATATTTTTCAAAGATTATATGTTAACTACTTTTCTATAGACATTTTTGAGTGCACTCCGTCATTTACCTCATTCAATGCCTTTCAGTCAAGTGATAAGTCAACCTATTCTTCCACTATATAATAAAAAATTGGAGTGATCCAATGTAGGGCAATGGTTGTTGCTCAGGTGGATGATGATGTGAGTGGCCATATACTGCCATAATTTTTTTATGCATTTTCACAGCTGATGGCAATGTCAAATGGAACACAATGGTACAACAACATTTTCATTCCAACCTATGAAGATTCAAAGTTGCACAAATATTGTAGATCATCACAGTACTCTGCAGAGAGTGTAATGAGATTTCTCAACAAAAAGCTCAGTCTAGGAAACACTTGACTATCTGGATGGATTAGATGAGAAGCTCCAGTTCAGAAGGAATGAAGCACTTAGACATGGAAGAAGGTTTCCTTTTCCTTCAAACTACCACCATAACAGCTGAAGGCTCGCAAACGAAAAGGTAAGATTTAAAAGATCATCTTGTAATAATTTCCATCATAATATAATAAGAGCATACATTGATTATATTCGAGTGTTTATGAAATGTCAGAAGCCAAATTTTACCTCTGCAATTCCCCCTCAACAAAGAAAAACCCACTCTTGAATCCTTGGAAAAAAATACCTCTCAAGACAAACCAACACCAGAAATATATGAGTTGGCAATAAAAATGACTTAAAAATAATTTGATAAGGCTCATACAATTATGTTGATATTTTTGAAACCCTAGAAAAGGAAATCCAAATAGTAAAGATTCAGGCTGCATTTCAAAACAAATAAATGCACCCCACCCTACATTGGGACTCCAGAGTATGGATGTGTTTCTCCTTTGGATAATGCATCAAACCATTGATGCTGGTTTAAGAAAGGTTGGTTTGAGTATATTATTTCCCAAATCAGTGAACACACTTAATTTCAGGTATCTAATAACAAATGATTCCAGACCATATTCTCAAATTGACTATCTCTGAATAAACTAGACCCAAAACTTGCATTGAAGTAGCCTTGGTAACAACCTTGCAAGAATCCTCAAAAGTGGTGCGTTGAAAACAAGGAAACAAACCAACAATGGTAGAAGAGAAAACATGATAAGCAAACAGTGAGAAAAAATGATACCATACCATATTTTCAAGGTTGCAACTTGCATTTTGCCATGAAATTTATGATCATTGCAACACCAAAGTGATTATTAATCTATGAAGATAAGCACTAGAGGCATTAAACAAAAAATATATCAACTAAAAGTGAAAGAGCAAATAGATTAGGCCCATGGGGTGTAGACCAGTTGGTGATAGGGTGCACTCTTAAGGCACTACTTGTGACATTGTGGGTTCAACCCTTGATCAATTGCTACGTGTCATGTGTGGGGAAACATTAATATTCCTAGGGATATAGTGGTAATTGACCATGTCACACAAGTACAAGCCCAATCCTTGTTTCTGATTCCCCTTGTTACAAAAAAAAATTGAAAATATATTACAAAGCATACAAAAAACATTATGGAATCAAGAGATGCCAAGAATATTAGTTTGTTTACCCTAATATTATTAACCCAATTATTCTAGTTCATGACTATAATTCTATTCGAAACTAACAAAACCATTGTAGGATTAATAGCGATTTTCCATATTCAGGCTATATATTCTCCTAAATGATCATAGTTGAACTTTATATGAATATATTTATGACATTTAAGTAACATTTATTAAAAGAACTAAAGGAATATCAGGTTTAAAAATATGGATTAACCATTTTCTCTCGAGTGTTATAAAGACTCGAGAGAGAAATAAATACTAGCTAAAGAGATATAACCGATTTGGAAACATATCATTAACAGTATCACCTATTCTTAATCATAGGGTCATTTTGTCTATTTTTTCTTGGAACTGATCATTTCATCCAGTAGTCTCGAACCTACAGCCTATGCATCAAGAAACCATTTGATGATTTTCCAAAGGGAATAATTGCAGAATATATCTAGCATATAGAAATGTTATTTCTATCAATATCATACTTAAAATAATAATTTAATACATCTAAAGCTTACAATTTAGGGAATATAAGAATTTTTTTATCATCTCTTTGAATCCTAGAAAATACAATGTGGAGAAAAAGATTCAAGAGATCTTCATTAAAAAACAAAACAGAGATAAAGTGCACAAACATTGATCATGAAGGAAATCAAGACCACCAAAGGATGGGTAGCGATTAGGAGACTTTAACAAGCTATCAAACTATTGATGCTTGGAAAATTCCTAGGTACCGAGAGTAGGGATTCTCCCTAGTAAGTGATCCCAACTAGATCGATCACCATTTGGTGTGGAGAATCCATCCAGTTAGCATTCTTTTTTACCAGTTGCAGCCTGATCCACTATTTATATGATTTAATGTTTAATGATGAAATGAAAGTGACTAAACTAAATGCAAGTGGTCGATACACAAAAACCTCCGAAGAGCTGCACATGTTCTTACCTGCTGCCTTACCTAAATCTTGCTTCTCAATCACTTCTAAATTAAACAAAACTAATGTAATATAGTCTATTCTAAACTATTCTATCTATCCCCAAGGGGAGAAAATCTTCTATCTAATAGAGTAATGTATTGTAATGCTGCATATTGAATCCTACAGATAGCTTTTTAAATTCCACACACATAGTTACAATAGAAAATTAAACAAAGATAGCTTTGTAATGTTAAAAATTTCATTACTCATTATATGCACAAGATTTCTAATAGAAAGTAAAATCATTCATCATTGCAGAAATAATTCATTAAGTTAGAATGATCTCACAGTTTCATAGTATCTAAATAAGAGCTAGTTCAACATTAGCAATCCACACAATCCATGTGAAAAGTTGTACAGTCCTTCCCCCAACAAAATTGTTTCTTCTTTATTCATAGAAAAAGTAATTCTTCATTCAATTAACTCAGCATGTACACGCTAGTGAAAATTCCCTTCTAATTTATCCTCTACTCCTGTTTACACACCTTTACAAATGACTCTTTGACAACCCTATCCTTTTGTACTTCCCTGACTTCTTGACTTCCAAAATTTTCCCTCTAGTGTCTTGAAATAGGAAAATGAAAATAAAATAAAATAAATTACATAAAGTGCCAAAATATAGAAAAGACAAAATATCAAGTGGGCCCAGCTGGTCTTTCAATGAATTCACCCCAAGCATTAGCTTGCTCGGTGATAGTTTTGTAGTCTACTGGATCCAACAGCCTTACAGTTATCACATGCATGCCTAGTTGTGATTCTACTTCTGTTACCTTTGGTGGGGTCAATCTTAACAAGCCTTCTAGGAGATAGTTGCTAACAATGGCTTGTGCAATCCAGATTTTTACAACTTTCTCACTAATGTCTTCAATTTTCTAGATTCTTTATTCGTCTTCCTGCAACCTATCCCATAGACTCTTCATATGTTGATCGTTGTCTGGAAAATATTTGATCTTGGCCACTGAAAAAGTTTGGCATTTATTATGTGCTGTGCACATTTTCTTGTAAAACTATGTGCATCTATCCAAAGTCTTTTCAATTGCACTATTCAGCCTCAAAGAATATTTTCTATCGAAGTCTAGGAGTGCTAACCCTATATTCAAACTTTCTACAGTATTTTGCAAGGAGTGCTCAGGAATTGTTGAGTTAGCTTCCACCCAAGTTAGCTGGCTCTGAACGCTTTCCGCAACTTTTAACAGTCTTGTTCTAAAATCAATCGACACTGCATAAATTTCTTTCAACCTTGTCTCTTCCTGCTTGATTTTATATATTTCCTCTACAAGTTTTAATAGGACTTGGTGAATACTCCTCCAGATCAAGAAATCTTGATTATGAAAAGGTGTGAAATCAAGCGGTCTTTCAATGGATGTCTTTAACCGAGTCTGCAATGATTGGTTATGTACCTCCAACTCCTTTGCTCAAGTTTTCAAATCCTTTGTTTTTTTGTTTACAACATATCTCTGAGCTTCTAATTCCAAAATATTTCTTTGATGATCCTTCTTCTCTCCCTTAGTGATTGTAACTAAAAGAACCAGTGCATCCTTTTCTGATTCTAAATATTGGTAAGCCTTTTGGATCTTTTTAAACTCCAATAGTGTAGCCTCATTCTTTCTCTTTGACTCTCGTATTTCTCCTCTTTGCTTTACCAGAGTGTCATTCATAATATGCATTCTTTCTTTATAGTGTTCAGCATCTTCTACCAACTTGTTAACATTATATGCATTAGCTTGCATAGCTGCTACGCTTACCATTGCTAGGAATTGAGGATCTTCATTCATGCCTTGCATGATAGTATTTTCAGTCACCATGACCACATCAGGTTGGGTACCAACCTTTAATCTCTTTTCCTATCTCTAAATAATGGTTTTCTTCTTCAGGTCAAAATATCCTATCCAAAAATTCCACAGCATGATGCTTGGACGGAGTAAAAGGCACAAATCCCAACTCTACAAGAGGGAGGTGGCCTCCTGTTATTGTGTCACTTGATGGGGCAGGAGGGTCTGTTGGATTATCATGGGTCATGTCCTGATCCAGGCTCTCTCTGTCCTTGTCTTCGTGTTCCTTCCTTCTTGAATCTTTAGTTGCTTTCTCAGATTCTTTTCACAATCTTTGTTTTGATTCACTTTGTATCCTTTATTCCTCTTTCTATTGAAGTTGTTCTTCTTGTTCCTTTTTCCTTTGGGCCTCCTTAGCTAGTAGTTTCTCATCTTCTCCCACCATCTTTTGGATATCCTCTTCTTGTTTCTTAGCAGCTCACTAGTACAAAATGAGAAATTAATGACTAAAAAATGACTAAAATCAGGCTATAAATGACTATTTTTCAGTCGATGACTAATAGTAGCTAATTTCCACTATCTTATAGCTAGTCATATTTCACTTAGTCATTAATAGCTTGACTTATTAGTCATTGATTTAGTCATTATTAGTCAATGATTTAGTCATTGACAGTCAATGATTTAGTCATTGATTTGGTCACGAATTTAGTCACGGATTTAGTTACTGATTGAAGCAATTAATGACCAAATATACAACTAAATAAAATATTAGATGATAACATGTTAATGACTAAGCTAAATTCCACTAGATACAGGAAATTAGCTACTAATAGTTGTATATATGTGAATTTAGTCATTTTTGTAGTCACAAATTTATGATAGGGTATGGAGGAAATGAACCACCAACCTCCTGCCTATAATTAGACGTGTGCTCTACCATTGAGCTAGCACCCTTTAAGAAGTTGTTATTTCTTGATAATGATGATATTCAAACAAATTTTGCATTATTCAAGCATACAAAGTAATGATTATCAAGTTACTATAGATCCATAATGACTTACCCTGTACTAGTCCTTCAAGTCATTTTTGCACTAAACAAATGCATTTGAAAGAATTGAAGGACTATTACAAGGTAAGCCATTATGTATCTATAGTAACTTGATAATCATTATTTTTGTATGTTAATTCATCACATTATACACAAACAAATCTTTTCAATGATAACCAATTAGCACTGAAATAACACACCAATCAAACATCCCCTCTTGAAGGGACAATGCAATTCCTATACTCACCAAATTCCTTTTGATTACAATCTTAGGACACATTTTAAAACCACCCAATATAGTAAAAACCATTGGAAAATATGTGAGAGTTTCAACAAACTCAATTTTAAAAGAAATAATCATGGAAAATAGAAAATCCTAAAACAATGCACTATTACAAATGTTACATCATAAATCATTATGGCAACACAAACTCTTAATGCAAAAATAGATTGTCAATTGATTCACCAAATAATTTCAATTTTGGGTTGTGAAGCTTGAGATTAAGGAGAATCGTTGTTGATAGAAAAGAACTTTTATGCATTGTCACAACAATAGAAAAATAATATTATAACGATTATTGTGTAGTATATACACATATTTGGTCTTTAATGAATACAATTAAGAACGCTATATCACTTGATTGCATTGTATCCATTTTTGTACACTACTAAAATATCTTTGACTTGCATTTACATGACCTCACATAGGACAATCCTTGCATTGTCCTCCACCATCTTTGCTTCAAAGTTGTGAATTCGCAGTCACATATGGGAAAAAATGTCCACAACCACATATGGGAAAAAATGAAAAAAAAAAATCGATGGCCATGATTTAGAGTGAAACTGAGGACTTAAAAATATGTTCTTCCATCATCTTTTGGCTTGTTCTAGGCATTTGGCCCCAATTCTCTTTAGATACAACTTCACTGATGACAAGACATACACTATCCTTGTAATGTTATCATGAGATTGAGTACTTCATGTAATCGAAGAATAGAAGTTAACATAAAATATGGTTATCTAGAAGATAACCAATTAGCTAATTTTCAGTTATTATCATTGGACTCTTTTACAAGGAAAGTTGAAGAGAATGAGACAAACTTGTTCTCCCATAATTTAGCCTCCCTACTAACATGAACTTCCTCAATCTTCTTGATGGCCTTCAAAGTATTTTGAACATTCCTATCATATCTCTCATGCCTGTTTCTTCTTCTCTCAAACTCAAGCGTTGTTCCATGTTTGTTTCAAAGCAATGGTATTAACTGAAAATTTTTCATGTCTAATAATGCCATCAAATTAACTCCATTCACATCCAAACATGGCCTTAAGCATTTGGTATGGCACAAAAAATTAAATGGTTTTCCTTGCATTCTTCAAAATTGTTAAAAAAATGTACTATTGTTGCAAAAATTGACTAATCTCAAAGTTTGTTCTGGAAACTATCTAAGTGCAAAGAGATAGACCCAAATAAGTAATCATCTGTATTGCAAGTTTGGATGAAAATTGTGGCACAACATGGGAAAACATGGGAAAACATGTCAATGTGTCTCATGAGCACACAAAAGATACCTTAGTAAGTTATTTTCCAAGTAGATTTCTATATGCTTTAGTCCACTTCACCTTTTGAGGATTATGTTTCATTTTGAAATTCTTATGACATTTGGAACGACAAAGCCAAAATACCTGAAAATGAGAGAAAAGAAGTTAGGAGATAGCACTATCATTTTAGTAGGCTAGGAAGAAACTGAAAAAATTACAGGATATGGCCTTTTTAGACAGCTCAAATTCAATGTAAAATGTTATATTAATTGGATGACTGCTAGGTTCAGTATGGACAACAACCTACCTATTTTTCCTCCCAATCTTAGCTCAGTTAAAATAGGTGGAATCTTCCTTTTGAAATGTGTTATTTATCCATGTTGATAAAGAAATAAATGCAGTGGCAGGCCTTTTGTCCAATGAAGGCTTGATTTTGAACTTCAATACAGCCTAAGTCTTGCATACAGGAGTACAAAGAGGGTATTGGTATGCTATCACTATCTCTTTTTTAAATTTGTAGTCTCATTTCTTTCTTTGGTCTTAACCCACTTGGATGCAACAAATACTTTTCCTTATTAATACCGCATATGTGATTGAGCATCCAAGTTGTCTGAAATGTAAAAAAAATATGCTCCCTTGTCATTTTGTTCCTTCTCTTTATAGAATATCGTAAAAGTTGTGAACACAATGAAATTTGTTCTTTACTTGTGAACTCCTCAATTTTCTGCTCTCCTTGATTCCCTTATTTTCTCTTTGTCTTTGTGTGTTGAATTCCCAGACTAGGATCATAAATCTTTGCTAATTTGAAATCTTCCAAAAAAAAACTCTAAGATGGAGGTTAGCACTCATAACTACAGTTGTCCCATCATCTACTCCAACCTTTGTTGGATCCTCAAAATATTACCTACAAACAGATCCCCCATGTTCCCTATGACTCCTTGACTATGCTTCCTAAATGTCATGCTCTACTTGTCACTTGTCACTAGAATCACCTCCTTGATTTTAAACCCATACATATTGACATTCATTGTGTTGGATATGACGTGCACCTATTTATTTAACCTGCTTTAGTCTCAAGCACATAAGAAACATGCACCACTGTAATATCTTTACCAATCTGACGCTAAATTTTGATTCCAATACGAACTGAATTTGTCCTTGTAACATCCCTGGCCCAATACAGACTATTGTAGAAAAATCATTCTACCTTTTTAACAAATCTGGTTTCACACTTCCTACTGTAGAATGCTCTTAAGTTTGAATGGTTTATACTTCCATCAAACACCTTTGGACGATACAATGGGTACTGATGTTAAATGTTTCATGTAGGTGAATAGTGTTGGATTGTTTGCCTCAAATATCAAGTGAATGTCAATATAAAGTCTATGAATAGAATCACATAGAGGCCTTGGTATGGAATTAGAGAAGCTTTTCTTAACCAAATGAAGTGAGATGAAGTCAAATAAGATGAATATAAGTGGTCTATGAATGTTCTTCCTGTATGTGGAAGTTTGTTAGCTTACCCAATATTTCTCGCTGTAGTGGATGCCCTTCACTCCCAAACTAAATATTATGGTCACTAATATTGATAGAATAATCCACAATGCACCCAGTAGTAGTAACCAAGCTCACTCACCTCCTAAATCGGATTCAAAAGAAATATACTTCCTTTCCACTCTCCAGTCAATATATGGCACCTAGTTCATTAGGTGGCCTAGAATCGTCTTTCTCCATAGTAACCCCTGTCACTAGATTATGGCAAGATTCAATATTTGTACTAGTTCTGGGTGAAATTTCTTTGTATTTCAAAAGGGATGCAATTTCATTGATTTTTCCTAATTCTAAACATTCTAGCATTACCATCATTCCCTCTAGAAATTTTAGGTACTCACAAAAATGAGATTGGTTGTATGAATTGGTTTGAGGATGTGTTGTAAATATTTCTTTGTAAGCTCTTGGTACATGCTTATAACTCCATTGGCAAGGATCAAGTCATATGTCCGAGGATATGTTGAAAATGCTTCACACCTACATTCAAGCAAGACATCCATTAATCTTGAACAACCTCCATATGGTATTTCTATTGGATAGATTACCTAAATAATGTAATACTTAAAGGACCTAAAACTTTGTTAAACAAAGGCAGGGGCATAGCAGTTCTGATATGTTCCAATCAACCCCCACTCATATATGACACCGAGTGTGTTTTGTTTAACATTTGATGGCACCACATTCATAACCCAATAAAAGTTTCAGCTGTAATCCCTGGAAAACTTCCACTGCTTATTCTCGGAGGAACAAATGTTAGCCTTTGTGGACATTTTTCCACAGCCCCTCCAGCAATATCTCGAATATCATTTACCTGTGGAAGAGGGGTTATGAAAGCCTCCGAATTCTTGTACCTTATAAACCAGTCCATATACCAGTCCAAGACAATGAGTAATCAATCTTATTGTTGTGTTTCAAACCCAACATAATAAGCAGTAATAGGAAGTAGGTCATCCTAAAGGAGTTAGGAACACGGGAGCTTGCAAAATTGAGTATGAGAAACAAATTGTCAAACAAAATTTTATGTTTCAATGGTCCATCATCTATTAGTTAAATTGAAAAAATACATACTAAGTAGAATCAGGGTTACCATCTTGACACATTGGAGGAACCGTGAAGACTTTGCGAGTTTTCCTGTAGTTGATATGATTTGTGGGATTTTTCGATTTTTCAAGGTCATTTTTTTCAACAATTTTTTTCCAACATAGACGCTTGGCAATATCCTCAATTTCATCTTGTTTTTGCTTCAAATCCTCCGTTGTTTGCTTCCAGCCCTTTAAATGTGTTTTCCAATTTATAGGAGGTCTAGATAAAATGCAGTAACCTCCAGGACTGAAGATCCGGTCATCTTCCATCAAGAAGATACCATCTGATGATAATAGCAGATGACGGAACAGACACATAATCAATATTTGCATGCATTTTCACTGTAACTAAAAAAATAGGATTATACATCAAAAGTTGAAGAGACTTCCTAGTTTCACATAACAATATCTTTCAAACAGACTTCGGGCTCTGATCGAGTTGAGAATCTATATCATACCATACTTATTCCATAGAATTAGACACCTTGAACAATGAGCCATATCAAAAGATCTTGCTAGGTATGGAACCTTGCGAGATGCCATGATCCCAATCATAGTTGAAACGCCACGCTCTAAAGCAAACTGCACTTGTGCCTCATGTTAATCTTGTGGTGCAAAGGACATGGATAAGATATTCCTATTCAACAAGTAAGCACCCCAGTTGGTAACCTGAAAACATTGCATTACAGAAAAATTAGCATATTGTTTCCCAGCTTAGTAGTCTATGTTTTTAGCTGAAAAGCCAAATGTATTGTAGAGACCTTATTGCGCTTTAGCTCATTCTACTATGTTTTCTAATTGCAAACAAGTATATTCTACAAATGCTTTAAACTTACACAAGTCCATCTGAGTGAAAAGGAACAGCGTTCACCCATGTGGCAAAAGGAAAGAAAATTCCCAATGTAAACTAATATTCACATATTAACTGTGCGGATGGATGAAACAGGTTGATCTAGTGTTAAATAGGTGGCAATCAGGGGTAAAGTTTGGAATAAAGGATCTTTCTTTAGCTAGATGGACTCTTTATGTGAACCTAAACAAATTCTTTGCAGACTGAGACCAAATATTCCCTTCAAAACTCCACTGGTACTGAAAGTAGTAAACTATAAGGTTGATAAGCTTTATACATGATGTGTTCACTCTATAAGCAAAATGTGGTCGTTCCTTTTCATTTGAAAAGCACAACAAGAAGAACCTTTACATGATGGTGTGATGCTTTTTGGAAGGTATCCAGTTCGTTGAATTTGATCCATGGTGCCAATTTCCAGAACTATTCCATCCCCAGAGATTCAATGTACCTATATAGAACAGAATCCCTGCCAGTGTCTAGCTACTTGCGAACTATACTTAGTTTTCCTTCATGTACCAATCAACAACATGGAATTCTCCGCATTAATTCTGGTACCTTGGTTTTTTATTTGACATAAATAGGATATTTTAGTGGAATAACCTTCTCAAATGGTATGATCTTTGAAATACAAAAGGCCGCTAAATTATCAAGAATTTGAAATCACAAGGAATGAAGGGGAAAGCACATAAAATACCCCACAACCAGTGTCAATGACAGTCCTAATTGATCCATTCGTCAAAGGAATTAGTTTATTGATATTTTTAATATAAGCATCTGCTCCATGAGGAAACATGGTTCCACCATAGGGGAAGTGAAATTTATATCCATCAACTTGAATCCAATTCTGTACAGCCTTCTCTACACTGAGTTCCTTGAGTGGTACATTGGAAAACCAGGCAAGATCTCGACTTTTGGGCCATGAAAAGGGATTCTTATAGCCTGGTGGGGCTGGAATAAGGAATTTCAATAACTCTTCCTTTTATGGGAAATGACGCTCTCTGTATCTGAGCATTTCTCTATCGTATTTGAGAGACCTCACAGGGTCTTCACATGGGGTATACTCACTATACTTCATATCACACGAAACAAAAATTTGAGTCGAATTTGATATATTATCCCCTCCCAGCATATGATGGGTGTCAAAATCTAAGGAAACAAATGAAGATGATATATTTATGGTATTTATAGTACAATCCAGTCCGGTGGAGATTATAGGGTGCGAATAAGTGTTCTACCATATTCCTAGAAAGTAGAAAAAATAGCACAACACAATTAATGCAATGATATGCATAACACTTCTTTTCTAATAATAAAACTAAAAAATTATATTTGTTCCATTATGATCCTTCACCATCTTGCCTAGAAAAACATTAGGAATGGTTGTGAGAAGTTGAACAATATCCACTCCATTCAACTGTAGTTACTGGATTAGACCTTATTGACACCGAATATCTCAGACAAAACTACGACCCATAGTGATCTTGGAATTTGTATTTTACCTGATACCAACTTGGGCCTTGACAATCTTTTCTTGGATGAATTGCAATTACGATTATAGTGATCTTATGCTTTGAATCTCATATATCTTGGAGCATTAGAAAGTGGGCATGAGCATAGTGATAGTAACATCAAATGCAAAATATTGAATCAATGAGGCACATATACTATTGGGTTAAAAAAAAATATTTCCACACAACTGTAGGTATTGGATTATACAATTATTGCCAATGAATAATTCTGACAAAATATAGCCCAAAATGAGCTAGGAATGGAAATCTCACCTACTACCAACCTAGGCACCTTCTCAATATTCCCTTGAATGAACTGCAATAATTTTTTACGGTGATCTCATGCTTTGAATCTTATATATCTTCAAGAATAAGCACTTAGGACTGAGCATGGTCATTGTTAATAGCATGAAATACAAAATATGTATACAATATATTGAATCAATTAGGCACATCTCGATTAGACAAAAAGAATTTTATATAACTGCAACAACTGGAATAGACCTTATGGCCATGGGAAAATTTAGAAAAAAAGATGACCTAATTGAGCTTGGAATTGAAATATCACCTCAGCAATATTTCCTATAATGAATTGCAATCACTTGTTATGATATATAATAAAGGGATTGAACTAAGGTACAAAACAAGAAATCCTTTATAATGTATAATAATCAAGAAGAGTTAGAACACAATGAAGAAAAGGGTCTAGTCTTAGTCTGAGCATAAAAAATAAATGTAAATGAATACCTGATCCATGGTATAATACTCATAAATCTCCTCAAAATATCGAGAATCTAAGCAACCCGTAGCATTCTGTTCCAATAACCTGAAAATAATTTGAATTCAAAATATGATGAAGGTTGCCACTTCTGAAAGTACTGGTAATGCTAGAAGAACCAGCATTGATCAAGGATACACTGCATTAAATCCCACCCTTTTTTGAAATGCATCTGTTGAGGGGTGCCTGCAGGGCCCCCCCATTTTGTGAAATGCATCTTCCAACATTGTGAAACTTTTTGGAGTGCATTTTGCAGAGGTTCACAAAAAAGGGGGCATGGGAAAATGTTTTGTTAGGTGCTCCCCATCCCCAAGGCATTGGGAGTGAGGGGTGTGTGTCCCCAATCCTGTGGGATGTGTTCCCATGTATCATTGTTAAAATATCATAATATATGTGAAGATTAAACTCAAAATATGAAATGATTTGGGAGGAATGCTTAAGAATTTGATCATGCCATTCTATTACTATATATTTAAAAGTATAATGTGGGATAGTACCTGTCTTTATCCCTTAGAAACTCATGCCATCTGGGTGGAGAAGAACACAACAAGAATTAAAGACTTGTAGATAGCTTAACATTCTATCCACATCACTAGTGAACTAATGTCATGTTTGTGTCATTTTGTATCCTTGTAGAAGTTTAATTTAAAAGTGGTTTGTCTTGCTTAGTATTCACTCCCATTAAAATGTTGCTCCTATGAGATGGATGAATTCTACAAGATGGAATTGGTAGGAATACTTGTTTCTATATTTGGCTCAAAAATTTGAGAATATTTGGAAATAATGGGAAATTAAAATAATAGATGAATTTAACATAACCATTCTTATTCAATATGCTAAGATTTCTAAATTCTAATGTCAAGAGTGGTGCTAAGGAAGATGCCAAAGACAGACAAAAGAAATGAGAGTGAAAAAAAAATGGTTGCAGTACTCTAAAACATGTTGATCATACCTTTAAAGATCTATTATTGTTTCCCCCATAGCCAATTATTTCATGGAATGTTGCACACACCACTCACAATTTTGCAAGACCTTGAGAACTGAAAATATCATGTTTGATCAATACCCAAATATCAAGACTTGATTAAGAAAACAATGAAAAAGGGAATAAAATATCATACCTGATGATGGTTTTGGTTTCTTCTTAATAGTGGGGGAAACATTCTCTTTCTTTATAAGACCAAAAACTTCTCTTGAAGTTTCATCATCTGCTAGAGTTAAAAAATACTTCTTGCTCCTCCTAAAACATACTTCTTTCTATCACTATCTCTTTTTTAAATTCTGTAGTCTCATTTGTTTCTTTGGTCTTAACCCACTTGGATGTAACAAATACTTTTCCTTATTATTACCACATATGTGATTGAGCGTCCAAGTTTTATGACATGTGAAACAAATATGCTCCCTTGTCATTTCGTTCCTTCTCTTTATAGAATACCATAAAAATTGTGAACACAATGAAATTTGTTCTTTTCTTGTGAACTTCTCAATTTTCTGCTCTCCTTGATTCCCTTATTTTCTCTTTGTATTTGTGTGTTGAATTCCCACACAAGGCTCATCCATATTTGTTAATTTGAACTCTTCCTTAAAAAAACTCTAAGATGGAGGTTAGCACTGATAACTACAAGTTGTCCCATCATCTACTCCAACCTTTGTTGGATCCTCAAAATATTACCTACAAACAGATCCCTATGTTCCCTATGACTCCTTGACTATGCTTCCTAAATGTCATGCTGTACTTGTCACTTGTCATTAGAATCACCTCCTTGATTTTAAACCCATACATACTGACATTGATTATGTTGGATATGACGTGCACCTATTTATTTAACCTGCTTTAGTCTCATGCATCTAAGAAACATGCACCACTGTAATATCTTTACTACTTTGACACTAAATTTTGATTCCAATGTGGACTGAATTTGACCTTGTAACACCCCTGGCCCAATAAAGACTACTGTAGCAACATCATTCTACCTTTTTAACAAATCTGGTTTCACACTTCCTACTATAGAATTCTCTTAAGTTTGAACGGTTTATACTTCCATCAAACACCTTTGGACAATACAATGGGTACTAATGTTAAGGGTTTCATGTAGGTGAATAGTGTTGGATTGTTTGCCTCAAATATCAAGTGAATGTCAATACAAAGTCTATTAATAGAATCACGTAGAGGCATTGGTATGGAATTAGAGAAGCTTTTCTTAACCAAATGAAGTGAGAGGAAGTAAAGTAAGATGAATATAAGTGATCTATGAATGACCTTCTTGTATGTGAAAGTTTGTTAGTTTACCCAATATTTCTCACTATAGTGGATTCCCTTCACTCCCAAACTAAATATTATGGTCACTAATATTGATAGAATAATCCACAATGCACCCAGTAGTAGTAACCAAGCTTGCTCACCTCCTAAATCAGATTCAAAAGCATTATACTTCCTTTCCACTCTCTATTCAATAAATAGCAGCAAGAGGTAGTCTTATTATGGATGAATATATTATAGTATATCTCCAGTGACGGTATACTGTAGTATCTTGAGATATGTTACAATGCTTGAGATATGTTTGAGTTTTGCGCACTCATGTAGGTGTTTCTTTTTTTTATTTGTGCCCTCTCTGTATGGAAACAAGCAATGCATCCCAACTATAAATGATCACAATTTCCACTTCTATTGTGCCTTTCCAGGGATGGAAATTCTTCAATGGAATCCTAAGGTATTCAACATGAATAAATATCATTCCTTCAACACTATAAATCACTACTGTAATCAATGGTCCTTAGCCATAAATATCATATCTCATCCTTCACAATAGCTCATTGCATTCTAATGAATCTCTTACTTGATCAAGGAAATCGATTTGCCCCCAACTGGCAATGATTATGCTCTGATACCACTGTAATATGCCAAGTAATGGATTATGTCTATTGTTTGTCTTTCCTTCCTTTTTTACCATAGGTATTAGTTTAATTGGATTACTAATTCTTAGTAGTGTTATATGCCAAGTAATGGCTTATGACTATTTTTTGTCTTTCCTTCCTTGTTTCCCATAGGTATTAGTTTAATTGGCTTACTGATTCTTGGCAGTGTTGAGATGTGACCGTTTGTTTACTCAAATATTATTTGAGTGCCAAAATTTACCATCATAAATTCAATGATATATAGTGTATGAATCCCATAGGAAAATATAAATATATTTATTCAAAAATGGTATTAGAAATACCCTTAAATCAATCAACATTAATCATATAGAAAATGTGAAATATAGTTGACCTTAAACACTGATAATGGAGTATTGGGGTAGTTGTAGAAGCTTGTAAATCTTGTAGCATCTTGGATAATATGAATGCGACCTTCATTGCTTCAAACTTATATACTGTTAATAAAAATAAAAATATGGAAAGAACAGTTGTAGATGTTACTCATCATGAGGTACGGGGTTGGATGTAGGTCCACTATATTATATACACACCAACTAGGTTGAATAGAGGCATTTGTAAGTATATTTACTCCTTATTTTAAAATAGTGAAGAACTAGATATGGAAAATGATTTACGTTCAAATAAATTTTATACATGATATTATGGGCTCTCCCAAGAGTATTAAGCTACAGTTGTAGAGCACATCCTTTTGGATAGGATTTAGGGCTTCCTAATCAATGTTAACTTTCATAGAAGTGGATTGTTGTTAGGGAAAATAAAATGTTTCCTAAATGGATAGATTGTAGCCCTCTTTCATGTGAATATGGAATCCCTCAATGATCACAACTTCAACAAGTAAATACACAGCAATGAATATCGTAGTCACTGCTAAATGAATGAATAAATCACATTTCTTTAGTAAAGGAGACACCTCTACAAAGTTTCTATAGGAACCAGATCTCTAGAAATAAAGCTCAAATATGAAGTATAGAATCTGTATGGAACTTTATAGAATAGTACAAAATGGTACTATTTGGTATGGAACTCTCCTTTATAGCCTGCCACGAGTTTGTCTACTTTCCCTTTCTCTATCCAACACAAAACATGATGATATTCTTCTCCAAAGAATGTGTTTACAAAAAAAAATTACAAAAAAATTGAATGTGTTTAGAATGAGATGTTAAATCTTCTTAAAGGAATAGAACATGCAAAGTAAATAAAAAAGCAACGAAGTTGGGGAGTTTAGGGAGCTGAGGTTGAACAAAGATAGTCACTGGCATGTAGAATGGAGAAGTTTGAAAGGTAGTTTCCTACACTGACGCAATTCATCATGGGTGAAACAAGTAAACTCAAGGTTATAGTGTTGGATGAGACGGGTGAAACATGCAGTTAAGCATAGAACATCTTCGGTGACACCCTAAACAACCTTCAACTTTGAAAAAGAACTTAATCTATATTCTAGGCCATGAGAATGGAGAGGAGTCTGATGTAGTATTTAAACTTAGCTGCTATGAAGTCATCTTGCTAGTACTTTTTAGAAACTTGGATGGATTGTTTAAAGTCTATCAGTATGAAGCACCTTTGCCAGGCATTCCTGTAACTTTGAATCTGTCTTGCTGCATTTTAATGGAGTATATAGTGCTCTTCATAAGGGAAAAAGCAGGGCTCATTGGATGTATTTTAGGAAATCTCTAATTTTGTATTAATAGTTTCCTCTTAGGGGAAGTCTCTAATATAATATCACCAACGGCCAGTTCAAAAACTAAGAAATAATGAAAAGTTGTACTCTATGTAACTATTTTGGATTTGGCCTCTAATTCAGTTATTTGTACCCCTATAGAAAAGAAGAAAAAATAAGTTCATGGATTTTCAAATATCAAACTCATGAGGCTCCTCGCTCGCAAGTTTTGAGATATTTCGAAGGTAATTATCTTTTAAGTTTACAAATTAGTTGCCTAAGAGAAGTTTTCATATATTTCCACTGGTCCTAGTCTAATAAGGACTACTAATTCTAGGGTTATTTTAAGTGTGGCGCTGGAGCTGAATTGATGGACAGAATTAAGATAAGCCTTGTTTTTTATTGGCATGGTTGCCCTTATGATATGTCCCTTATGCATCAAGTTTAAATAATTTTGGTTACCTCTACTTCAAGATCAAATTCTGGTGAAGCAGCCCCTGAATCTACAAATAAATTAGTATATCTTTCTGGAAAATGGATAACATAATCAATATCTAGTTTGAGCATCTCTGCGAGAGAGTTGGAATTCGTAGGCCTCTTTGTCTCCAGATGTTACAAAGAAGCAGCCTTGGTTCTAGAGGTTCTCCAAGCTGGAAAAATTACCTTTGACAACATTAACCTATCTTCTGCCATATGGTGTATTGAGGATACTCGTTTGGAGTTTTTCTAAATCCCAAATGAGGTCGAGGTTGCTTCCATTCCTTTTGTCACTTCAGATTCCACTTCAATATCACCATTGTATGCACTATCATTACTAACATTTATTGCTTTGTCCTCTTCCTCTTCCCACAGCCTTTGCTTCCATTTATAGTCATCAGGAACCAGCTTAATGAAATAAACATTAGAGGAAATTTCAACTGAAAATGGGCTTCCTAAAATGAATTAATAAAATAATATTTATTAATTTTGGAGGAAGAAAAGAAAAAAACTGCTTTTTTGTTTGTATTTTTGACATATCTCCCCATGTTTTTACTCAAATTTAGATTGAGAGAGCTCTTTGGATGCGGAATTAAACTCCGCATCCAACGAGTACCCACTCAGCATACTTTTGACGGACCTTGCTACCCAGAAAACAAGAAATACCTGAAAAAACATAATGATGATGTCATCATTCTATTTTTTCAAGTATTTCTTGTTTTTGGGGTAGTGGGGTCTGTCAAAAGTATGCCGAGTGGGTACTCGTTGGATGCAGAGTTTAATTATGCATCCAACGAGCACTCCCGATCGAAATTTGAGTAAAAACACGGGGAGATATGTCAAAAATATAAACAAAAAAGTAGTTTTTTTTATGATACCTATCCCCAAATTTATATTAAAAAAGTGTTTAAGACCTATATAGTATTTCAAATTTAAAGCAATTTCATTGGCTAACACATAATGACATGGAATTTGAATAAAAGTTAAAAGGCCCATTTTGAGTTGAAATTTCCTCTAATGTTTTTAGATCTATTAATTAGCCTTGCCTTAGCAAGGAGATACTGCTCTAAAGAGCAACAGCTCAGAGGTATTATTTGGACTTCAGAGGGATAGATATTACGCGTAAAATGAAGCGTTCACCCTCACCATCATCTTTCCTACAGATCTATCCCCACTCACTTGTCCTTCAAAATAAGAATACAAGCCAGAGCCTTGAGTAAGACCAACGGGAAAGCTCTAGTCTCCATCCCACAACTTACTTGAGGAAATTATGAAATAGAAGATAGATACTTAAGGAAGAACCACAGATAAGCTAATAACTTCTTATTGGCAATTGACAATAGAAGCTAGATAAATAGAAGATAAATGCCTTTCGGAAGATCAACCTCCAAGCTCTAGTCTCCTTCTTGGGACTTACTAACTATAGGAAAAAAATAACCTTAACTTTCAGACCTACCATACTCACTAGGTACGGCACTCACATACTTACTAGCCCACTCACAATTACTCACAATAAAGCTATCCATCTTGCACATGAAATAGGTCCTTTGATTCTACTAGCAGCCATACTGTAGAAGAAGCCAGAGGGAACGAAGGATGATCTAGTCTCCAGTGTTATAGATTGGAGGTAGCACCTATCATTTCCCTAACTCCTTTGTTGTTTTGGTCTAAACTTGAATATCTACATTGAATTTGGACTCGCATTGATACGTTTCACTTTTCCCTACTACATTTGAAAGAAAGAGGATAACTACTGGGAGTGTAAGTTATTACCCTAACATGTTTGTTTCCACCTAGCCTGAGGCTGAGCGAGATGGATGTTGCTCTAACCTTTGGTGATGGGAAGGAGAAAAGAAGTAGTTTCCCATCATCTCAACTTGAATAAGACATCCCAAACTCGCATATCTATCCATGTTCTAGCCTAGACAACCTATCTTCTTCTTTGTAGTCCCTAGTATTAGCCTTAGACCAATAAGTAAGTTGCTTATTGGACTAGACTAGCAACCCTCCCTGGTGATACTTGCATGGAGATGTTTTACTTTTCCATTTGAGGTGGATCCATGCTCACCCATTACGTAGATAAAATTATTACCTAAATAAACAACCAGTGGAATAACCCATCATGTTTGTGGTTTGGTTGGTTTACAATATGACAAAACTTATTCCAATTCGATGTTGTTGCTCAATGAGGCGTATGGTTTAGGGGGGTTGGATGAAATAACCCACATATTCCTGGGAAATAAAATGTATTTTCTTATAATAATTCCATTTCCAGTATTTTATCTATGACAGGAGGCCAATATATTATTTAGTTATTGCAAGAAAAAGAAAATAGAAATATATGAATCATGCATATATACGACCCTTTGGTGCATTCCCTCGTTAGAGGGAAGGATTGCTCTTTTCCCATTTCAATAGGTGGTGACCCCTTTAGCACCAGTGCATTACCATAGTTATAGTTTATAGAGAGAATCTCATTGTCCTAAGGTCATAGCAGATAGCCCCGTCCTTTATTAATAGCCATGCAGTATATAGCCAGAAGGGCCATAAGCAGCCTTAAGGTCATACCAATATAATATCTAATAGCTAAATCTTCTAGTCATTGCTATAAGCTCTAGTCATAGCCAACAGTGATTTCTCATAGCTAGTAGTGTAGTCATAGCCATGGGGTGGTCTCCAATGCAATAGAGCTGAACATGGCAAGTCCATTCCCAGTGGTCAACATTAGATTGGGAAATGGGACTAATCCAATCCACCATATGTATTTATTAGATATGTATGTATGGGTACGTATGGGTTTTTCTTCTGTGATCTATGTGATCCAGTTGAGCAATTCAATTTTTTTAGGGATTTGGATGACATATTTTATCTAGTAAATAAAATGGATTTTATTACTCACCATTTTCAGAAGGTTCTCTACTATATGAGAAGTGGGATGCCAATATCAAATATCCAACCAATATAAAATATATTTAGGGGATAATCCAAATACGCAATATAACATATATACATTTCACTTTTCCCATTTAAATACATAGTTTATGGACTCATTCCAAAAAACCCCTCGAATCCGTGTTTGTTGGTTGAACCAAAATATCACAACTTCGTATCTTTTGAGGTTGTTGAGAAGAAATGAAACCACCTATTGTTTAGGGGGTGGGACGACACACATTATCCATCAGGGAACATACCCCCTTACCTTGTATCTACGTGAGAATTCCATTGAGATGTCCTCTCCATGGAAAGTACAACATTCTCACCTTCCTCCTTTTCTCACTAGGAGAAACTACCCTTTCTCTAGATCTATACATCACGCATTAATATATGAGCTTGCATGGAGACATTTCACTTGTCCGTAGTAATTAGTAGTGCAATATTAGTTCTAATTTGCAGTTGTTAAAAATAGTGAAAAAGATGAACATAGATAGTTGCAATAAGTTCATAAGCTATAATTATAGCAATGACTATGTTGGTTGCTACTATGAAGCCTGTCACTACAACTAGTCCAAATAACTATAACTAGTCCAACTAGTAGTTCAATAAATTTACGTTCCAATAATTTCCTTCAGTCCAACTAGTTCTAATTAGCTTTAGTGCAACTATCCCGATGAAAATTAGTTCTAAGCGGTAGCGAAGCAGTGCTATTATTAGTCTCTAACTGTTCCTTTTCTTAGTTCCATTATCTTTCTAACTATAGCTATGTTATTGTTGTAGCTAAACTCTGTAGTTCTTATAAATGTCGTATTAACTGCCTTAATAGCTGCTCTAGCTCTAGTCCTATATAGTATAGATGTAGAGTTAATTATTACTATAGAGTATAGTAAATACTATTAGCTCCCATCATCTCTGCTAGAGTTGTTTTTAATGAAATAGGTTTAATAACATATTCTTTTTCTAAATATGATAACTCGCATATATACATTTACTTGTCCTTAGTAGTGAAATCTCTCTAGTTCTAATAGTGATTATAGCCTATAACTCCTAAGCTAATAGTTCTTAGTGTGGGTTACACTGCTCTACATACTACGAACAATAGTACCTATTTATATATAATATCACATATATATATGTTTCACTTTAATTTTCTTAGTGCATGTGGACTAAAGCTACTCTAATACTGCATCCAAAAGTACTAAGTAGTACACAACGTAGTACACAATGAATTGAATCCACCATGTTTGTTTGGTTCTTGGTATCACCACCCAATACCTACCATGGTCTCCATATTCGATATTGTAGGTGGCACCTATCATTTCCCTAAATTATTCTCCACCTATTCATAGATGTAATTATTCCATGTATCTATATTTCCAATAAGTACTAGCCATATGGACTTCCATCCACCTTAAATACCCTATTGCCAAGGTTCGTTACATGTTCCCTATTTAGGCAAGGAAAGTAAATCCAATGGATTCAATTATTATAGTAGTATTAGTGTCCAATGGGGAGTCAACAAGGTAAATTATAAATCAATGTTTTACCAGGTCAGATTGGGACTATGAAGCCTCATAGCCAGTTTCACATCGCCTAAAAACAGTTAGTTGTAATTACTAGAAAGAGTACAATGCTATAAGGTATAAGTCAGATAGAAGGTATAGTCATAAGGGCAGTGCCAGTGGGGTTGTAGCAGCCAATAGTAAATTGGGAGCCTAGAAACCAGTAAATCGGTATATAATTTATACTTAACTAGAATATCTATGTTACTAGCCTGACAGAGATAGGTCTGATCTAATATATATGTGAATATTCTGAATTTTCTTAGTCCACCTAACCTTGGAGTTAAGTCCTATGGCACCTTAATAGGGGACTATATTAGTCCCAACAATATAATTAAGAATTTCCTCTAATGGCCTTAGGGAAATAAAGAAAGACTATATAGACTTCCCAGTCCTTTAGATTCTGCTATAGGGTTGGTTATTAGTCCCCACTATTGAGGACTAGTAGAGATACCTAACACCAGCATACCTCGCCATAGCAACCATACCTACTACTAGCTATTAATTAAAATACTGCCATTGATACATTTACCTTGTCTATTGTTTTGATCCCGATTCCCATACAACACGTATAGGAGGCTTTACGTACAGGCTTACTAAAAGCTATTATACATAGAGCCTATTACTGCATCCACACAAATACACAGTAGCTAGAAATCCATTCCTACTCCTACTAGATAGACTATATTATTAAGTCCCACTTGCCTACAGTATAGACTAGTTATCTTGATAGTCCCTCCTTGGTCATTGAAAAAAATAAATATAAAAAGCAAACTTACTTCTAAGAGTTAAAGTGAAGAATTGGTTTACAAAGTATGAAGGACATGATGATGAAACAGTGGAACTAAAAATGTCGCGTGGCGTGCCTGTTCATTAGACCATGTTTTTCAAACTATACTAAAAAATATCAAAAGCTAATTGAAAGGTTCTTCAACACATATATGTGGATCCATAGTTCTTGGTGGTTCGTAAGCAAGTTCGCAAGGTGTAGATCAGTAGGCAAGTAGCAAGATCAAATAATAAAGTAGGTAGCAAAATCAAAGATCTCAGGTAGGTTGAACTAAAATTGGGCTAAAGGTTGATTGTGCTCTTTAGTTTACATGTTTCATGATGGGTTCAATGGGTGCTTAGATACATCAAACGCTCAGTGTTGCATCTTCTCCCAATGGCTGCTCTTTCCGACTAGTCAGTTATATATTTGTTTCCAACCAATGCCACCACATCATCCAACATAGATTCTTACTTCACTCGAGCATTCCCCAACACAACATATATCTATCCTAGCCAACAGGCTCAATAATCCAAGCCTTCCTACTATCCCAAGCAACCAGCCAACAAACCCCAGCAAGAATAAAGACCAGACATCAAATCCAACCATACCAGCCTTCCCAAGCTGATAAGAAGAAGAACAAAGTTGTCAGCTCTTACATTGGAAATTCCTCTAGATAATGCTTCTCGTTGATCATCTATAATCATGCTTCTTTTGGATGCATACATGAGTATAAATTCCAAACCCAGCTTGAATATTAGGAAAGCCTCTTGAAGGGATTAAATATTTCATCACTCATACCACAAGCATACAGTTCCTATAATTAATTTCCCATTCATGTAATGAAATTTCTCTAGAAAAATATTCAGCATATCTTAGGACCACATTTGCATCTCATTGAGATATGCACACATTTATAGTGGAACCCATAACTGATTGATCTCCCGTGCCATTAGTGCTTGCAATCTTCAGAAACTAGGCTTATGACTTTGATCCATAATACCCTTTTGATGTGATCTCAGCACGGGGTGTGGGTATGGGAGTCCCAGGGGGAGTTACCAAAAATGCCACTTTTAAAATTTTATCCAGCAAGAAATTGCGCACATGCATATATATATATATATATATATATATATAGAGAGAGAGAGAGAGAGAGAGAGGGGGGGGGGGGGGGGAGGTAAAAAACCAGACTCAACAACTCAGCAAGGGAGAAAAAATAAGTAAAATCAGCAACCTATTCCCATGTGCCACAATATAAAAGAAAAAAATCGAAAATTCAAACACAAAGTAAAAATCACAATTAATGGCTGACTAAAATAATTTAAATAGTTTTTCGTGTTAGAGATTTTGGCTGTATTTTCGACCAAGTTCTTGGTTTCTATTTGACTCAGTGACTAATTGGTGAATTTGTAATTAATCTCCAATTTTTTCAGTATATGTATATATGTGACATCTTTTGGAATCCATCAGGTTATAAATTCTTTTGGATACAGATTTTTCTTCATTGTTTTATTTTGTTTTTTCTGTTACTCTATTTTTTTGTTTCTGGATAGTTGGCTTGCCACCAGGAAAAAGACAAAAATTAATCTTTCAAGGCTAGAAACACCCGCTTATGTATGGAAAAAAATAGGGACCGCTATATTGTCCAAGATTTTCCCTGAGCATTATGTACAGTAAACAACAAAATGATTTTGAGGTGTCTCCCTACATTTTTAGACTCTGTTATGCATGCAAATGGGGCATACAAGTTGCAAAAATCTACAATTTTTCCTGATTTTACAAGTTTTCAGGTTCCCAATTTTCCAAGTTTCTCAGGTCCAAGTTCATGCTTGCCAATATTTTCCTCAATATTTCCAAAAATTTCCTTTCCAAACCCTCAGTGATATATTCTCTGAAATGATATTGGCAACTTCAACATTTCGCTTATACATAACTCTATACATTACCAATCAGCCTATATATAATTTATTGATGAACATGTATAAATTGCATAATACAGACTTAACATACACTATAAATTTTCCAAAATGAGCTCTACGCATGAATTCATAGCAATGACATAACTCACCTAAATTCCATAGACAATGAAGTATGGTATCTCAAAATTGACCCAAATAGGGGCCTGCTTTTCAGGGACTAATTCTTCAGCAGCTATACTGGGGAGACTAAATTGGGCCCTCAACATGTATGCATGAAGTGAAAAATAGACAGCAAAATCAACTAAGTTAACAGAAATAGTTTCAACTATCATAGTTGGGGGGAAATGTCAATTTATCCTAAATTATACCTACCCACCAAGAAATGATTTCAACTTTTCAAAACAAACATTCCATTCAACAAACATTACAATTAGCCATCACAAGTGAGGTAAACAAGTGCAACAAGTAACATACCTTACCACCTGGAAAGGACTTTATTTTCCAAAGCAATGCCTCCTTCTCTGGTGCATAGATAGAAGAAGCCATGGATGTCCTCACATTAGGTGTTGTAGCATCAGAAGGTACAGGAAGTTCAATTTCAACATTTGTTGTTGTACTGAAAATCCCAGGAGTGAATAAAAACAGAAAATCAGAATTAAAAGAAAATTTATGATTTACTTCCAAGCTAATGCATTAAGTGATTCAAAAAAGCTAAAAAAGCGAGCAGCCCAAATTCAGTAGGATGTCAATGAAATGGTCTGTAACAAATATAATGAACTTAACCTTCGCTCCTTAATTTGACTACGTGCCTTCACCATGAATTTTATACGGCTTCTTGAATGTTGTTCTACCTGATTTTCAACCCATATTAAAGGATTTACCTACAAAATGTTGGGATAAGAATAAAAAAAAATAACTCTTTAATTCAAATTTGCACCAAGACATCGGTGATTGTTAAGTACACATAAAATCCTGAATAATGCTTCATTTGAACATGAAAGTAGAAATCATCAAAAAACTTGAGTGCTAAACATGTATGCCATTAAGTCAAAATAACCATCAGCAGGTATGAATGATATAGTCTTGTCATTTTCAAAGAGAGCCAGAAGAACACACCTGCCAAAACTATAATTGTTGACTACTTTGATCTTCTTGAAAGAACAATAACCACCAAGGAGGAGCTAAATTCCTTTCAGCTAAATGAGCTCCAAGATATCAGAATTGGAAATTCCCAACCCTAGATTTAATGACTAAAGATGATTTAAAACAAATACCAAGTCAAGTAAAATAATATGGATTGTAAGACATTTATCTACAGACTAATGAAACTTGATCGACCTTGAGCTTCCAGGAGTACCCTGTCATTGAGACCAAGCTTGCACTCTGACATTCCACTGAAAAAAAATAAAAATAAAAATAAAAAGAACTCAATACAAACAACATCACCAATTCTTGTATTGTATGCATTTTTTAAAACTTGTATACATTATTGCCCCTGGGGCATAGAATGGATTGTGATCCTTCATCAAAATAAGCAACTCTGCATTGCAGATCCATCAAATGCTAACAAATTGTTAAATCCTAGAAATACTCTGTGATAAAGCTTTCACTATTAACTTCTATTTCTCGCTTCAGTTCAGTCTGCATATTAAGATGAAACAATTTCCTCCAGTAAGGAGTTTAGACCAAAAAGCTACTTTCAAGAAATATTTAGTTTGTCCTTCAACAATCATTTTCTAAAATTATGGTGCAAATAAAAAACTAGGAGAATGGGAACATTACTGATTACTCTCTCAAAGAAACAAGCACATGTAAGTGTTGAACTTGATTTCACTTGGGGAAATGAAGAATTTCTCCAAGTGAAATACTCTGTGATAAAGCTTTCACTATTAACTTCTATTTTTTGCTTCAATTCAGTTTGCATATTAAGATAAAAAAAAAATCTTCAGTGAGGAGTTTAGACAAAAAAGCTACTTTCAAGAAATATTTAGTTTGTCCTTCAACAATCATTTTCTGAAATTACGGTGCAAATAAAAAACAAGGAGAATGGGAACATTACTGATTACTCCCTCAAAGAAACAAGCACATATAAGTGTTGAACTTGATTTCACTTGGGGAAATGAAGAATATTTAACCATATCAAGAATAAAATAACCTCCGTAAGTTTTCCCAAGTGTGTACCGCAATAGGGCTTGAATATTTGCCAATGAAATTTCAGTTAGCAATATCTGGTGTAGAGTTTCCTCACAGTTACAAAAGGTTGCATGGAAAACATAGTTTCTCTTGAGCATCCCCATGCCCAACAAGACACTATTTATTAATTAGGTGTATTCCAATATCCAACTCCTCGATTGGATAAGAATTGTGTACTTGACTCTACCATGCATGCTAAAATCAAATGAAGTGTCAACATATATCAATTCATTATAGGGAATGTCTAAGGCCCAAGCCTTTTTTGAAATAGAACATCCTAAACTGGCACATGGGAGTAAATTCAATTTGAACGATCACTATAAACAAGTTGGAGAAAACTTTAATCTAAAAGAAATTAACCTATAGAGGAACAACGATACAAATATATTTATAACTCTATCCACTACTGCCTAAGAAACATACTTAAAATAAAATTACCTTGTGGATTGAACCTAAAGTATAACCCAAAAATCAAATAAGTTAACATGGCATGAATGCAAGAGAAAAAGCAGGGAATACCTTACGCATAGATCCTTCTAACAACGCAATGAATCTAATCTGACTGAAATGAGAAAAGTGATTGAAAGATGATACCACACTTCATAAGCCAAAATGTTAAAACAGATTTTAAAATAATCCAAGATGAAATGCATGCATCACTCTTAGATTGACAACCCATTAATTGAAAAGGTTAAAGTGGCCTAGAAAAACACCCAGAAGAGATGCTTGATGTCAGGAATCCATAAGAGTAATCTTATGTGACTGGAGGCTTCCTTGGATGAGAAGAATAATGATCACACAAATATACCTTTGCAGTATAAAGCAGATAGGCAAATTTGATCACAAAATAGAGGTGAATAAGAAACATGCATGACAAAAAGATCCACAACTCATTAAGAAAGCAATCTCACATAGCCTTAAATTCAAATTGAAATGACCAACATACAACACAGATTGCTTCATCAACCTATACTGCACATAACATCTGTTGACCTACAAATTAAACCAGATGGCTAATATGACTTCAAACATTGATTAAAACAAAACAAGAAAATTCCTCCCCGATGCACCCATGAACACAAAAATAAAACCAAGTTCCATACTTGCACTTCAACAAACTCGCTGACGCAGATGACATGATAGTGTAAAAAAGGGAGTAAGCTGTTAGATGTTTTTCACTTTTTGGGCCATTTTTGTTGAAATTCAATGATAAATCATGGTTGAAATCACAATTTTTTATTGCACAAATGGATTTAGCTCCCTCCAAAACCTGAATACCCAAATTATGCAATTCCAATAATGTATATCTACAATTTTAAGAATTCCAGCTATATTTCGGCAAGAAAATTTTCTAGAAAAATTGTGCAAAACATATAATGTTTAGCTTACTCCATTAAAAAGCACCAAAAAAAACATTTTTAATGCATAAAGAATTACTTGGAAATGTAATGAGTACTAACTTGGTTACTCAACATATTAAACAAGACTTGGGTACTCAACATACAGGTACTTGCCAACATGAACATTATGCACCAAGAAGTGCAACATTAGATGCATTATTTCCAACAGTGTATTTTTCAATCGTCAATGGCTTGGGACATATTGATCAGCAATATTCATAGGCATAAAGAGTGATGGCTGGTCAATACTCCAAAGCATTCAGCCAAGTATTGAGCTGAATCCTAGGGCCATACCGACCAACTTGCAACTATTGCACCAAATCCTAGAGCCATGCCGACCAAATCGCAACTATTTGCAAGTCATACTAGGGAATATGGAAACTATGAATCAAACCACCTAAGATTTTGAGGCTTCTCACAATGAAAAATAGATGATTAAAACAAAAGAGTCAAGACCTTATCAAAAAAATGGACTGCACCTTTTAAGCCTTCTCATTTCTTGAGGATACATCTCACTAGGATTATCATTGGAATGAAGCCTTTTCTTTAAGAATGAATTCCTCCATATCAGCTGCTCAACTGTAACATCCCCACATCACAGAATCGCCTTCATTAATTACCCTGAGCCTGCAGCGATGGAACGTCCAGCACTGCTGCTATAATCCTCAACATTGGGTGCCAACGTTGTCCCAAAAGCAGCAGATAATTCTTCAATCATCTATTTTTTCTCAGCAAAATAGAGCTCAGTCAGAGCAGTCTCTCAAGCAAGATTATCGTCCAACACACTTGATCTAGATAGAGACCCACTAGAATTATGTTAAACCTTATGCTGTGAAAAATAACTATAATTCTCAAGATGCATATCTAGCTCTTGTAGAGCGACAGCCTGACCACGGGCTGCAAAAGTCACACCATAGTTGAGTATGTTCTCTGCCTCCTTGAACCAATCTCACAAGCATGAAATCACCACTGGACAATTCCATACTATCCTGTTTATCTATCAAATGAACTATAGCTCCAGGGATTCTGATCATAATATCCTCTGTGGCCTCAATGGGGGAACTTGGAGAATGAGATTCAACACTACACTCTTCCATATTTATTCCATTTGGGACTTTAGGATACATTATGTACCCTTCATACCTATTTCCCTGTTCGATATTTTCTTGGGATTTTGATGAGAAAACAACTGGATTCTCCACTGGATCACTCGTATGCATAGAGGGATATAAAGAAATTGTTGGGTGGTACTGTTGAAAATGAATATCTGTGTAGAGGGAATTTTTCTTAATGGGATCTGAGAAAATAGAGTCACGGTCGGTATTGGTATCAATTACTGTAGGATACAAGCTCTCTTCAGAATTAGGTTTTGATTTAGATTGGTGTTTGCCATTGAATCCGAAACTAGTTTCTAGGGTGGGATAGTTACCTGTAGATCCTCCTGGTTGAGCAGAGCTGTGAGATCCCATGCCTCTGTAGAATTTGAGTAAACACTATGACTTTTCGATGTCTAAAATATTCCCAGCAACTAAATTCAAGAATTAAAGATGAATTATGTGCCGTGTACCTTGATAGTTCTCCTGGATATGAAGATTTAGAGACAAAGACTGTAATTTTCCCCTGTGATATTGCTTGCAAAGTGATCCTGTGTAATTCCTCAATTTTTTACTTAACCCACTCAAAGAAATTTGATGAGGAAATATCCCTTCCAATCCCAACGATGGCCAATTGGGATCCACTCGAAATTGAAGAAGGAATATAGCTTGCAGTGTGGACATATACATTATAGGGTTTCTGTGGATTAGGATATTTTGAACGACTACACACACTGGTCTAGTGATGGATAACTCTATTCCCTACATGGCTTTGGGAATCCCGACCTTTAATGGGACTGCACAATTATCTAGATGACATCATCCTAGGTGGATCCAAAATGAGGTTTTACAATTCTCTGGATGACATCATACTAAGTGGATCAAAAATGAGGTTTTATAGGATACAAATGGGGTTTAGCTTGTGCGCAAATCCTCAATGATTGGGAAAGATGGAGAAGATGTCTCTTCCGTGGAAAAATACAATATCCTTCCCCACCAGTATGATTTTTCATGTATGCTCCTGAAACTCATCAGCCTGCCAAATTCATCTCATTTTGATTAGATTGTACAATGACTATTTGCAATGCCCAAACCCCAAATTAGTGATTAACATGACAACTACCTCAATGAGTGGAAGCAAGGACCAGATGAGCCAAAAGGGAAGGGGGCGCATCAAAATATGCTGCACCATTTTGGCACTACTTCAATGGTGACTTCTTGGAATGTTCAATATTTCTCTAGTTTTTGCGGGTTTGGGATATATATCAAATTTCAATTAAATTTAGAAATGCAGAAAAGGAAAAAAGATTCTTACTTCACCCGAGCACGTCCCAACACAGCATATATCTATCCTAGCCAACAGGCTCAATAATCCAAGCCTTCCTGCTATCCCAAGCAACCAGCCAACAAACCCCAGCAAGAATAAAGACTAGACAACAAATCCAACCGTACCATCCTTCCCAAGCTGATAAGAAGAAGAACGAAGTTGTCAGCTCTTACATTGGAAATTCCTCTAGATAATGCTTCTTGTTCATCATCTATAATCATGTTTCTTTTGGATGCATACCTGAGTATAAATTCCAAACCCAGCTTGAATATTAGGAAAGCCTCTTGAAGGGATTAAATATTTCATCACTCATACCACAAGCATACAGTTCCTATAATTAATTTCCCATTCATGTAATGAAATTTCTCTAGAAAAATATTCAACATATCTTAGGACCGCATTTGCATCTCATTGAGATATGGACACATTTATAATGGAACCCATAACTGATAGATCTCCCATGCCATTAGTGCTTGCAATCTTTAGAACCTAGGCTTATGACTTTGATCCATAATACTCTTATGATATGATCTCAGCATGGGGTGTGGGTG
>LPNX010252096.1:29557-55080 GCA_001517045.1 Pseudotsuga menziesii | reverse complement strand
GGGGGGGGGGTTGAGGAGGGAAAAAAACAGACTCAACAACTCAGCAAGGGAGCAAAAATAACTAAAATCAGCAACCTATTCCCATGTGCCACAATACAAAAGAAAAAAATCAAAAATTCAAACAAAAAGTAAAAATCACAATTAATGGCTGACTAAAATAATTTCAATAGTTTTTCGTGCTATAGATTTTGGCTGTATTTTCGACCAAGTTCTTGGTTTCTATTTGACTCAATGACTAATTGGTGAATTTGTAATTAATCTCGAATTTTTTCAGTATACGTATATATGTGACATCTTTTGGAATCCATCAGGTTATAAATTCTTTTGGATATAGATTTTTCTTCATTGTTTTATTTTGTTTTTTATGTTACTCTATTTTTTTGTTTCTGGATAGTTTGCTTGCCACCAGGAAAAAGACAAAAAATAATCTTGCAGGGCCAGAAACACCTGCTTATGTATGGAAAAAAATAGGGACCGCTATATTGTCCAAGATTTTCCCTGAGCATTATGTACAGTAAACAACAAAATTATTTTGAGGTGTCTACCTACATTTTTAGACTCTGTTATGCATGCAAATGGGGCATACAAGTTGCACAAATCTACAATTTTTCCTGATTTTACAAGTTTTCAGGTTCCCAATTTTCCATGTGTCTCCGGTCCAAGTTCAGGCTTGCCAATATTTTCCTTAATATTTCCAAAAATTTCCTTTCTAAACCCTCAGTGATATATTCTCTGAAATTATATTGGCAACTTCAACATTTCGGTTATACATAACTCTATACATTACCAATCAGCCTATATATAATTTATTGATGAACATGTATAAATTGCATAATATAGACTTAACATACACTATAAATTTTCCAAAATGAGCTCTACGCATGAATTCATAGTAATGATGTAACTCACCTGAATTCCATAGACAATGAAGTATGGTATCTCAAAATTGACCCAAATAGGGGCCTTCTTTTCAGGGACTGGTTCTTCAGCAGCTATACTGGGGAGACTAAATTGGGCCCTCAACATGTATGCATGAAGTGAAAAATAGACAGCAAAATCAACTAAGTTAACAGAAATAGTTTCAACTATCATAGTTGGGGGAAAATGTCAATTTATCCTAAATTATACCTACCCACCAAGAAATGATTTCAACTTTTCAAAACAAACATTCCATTCAACAAACATTACAATTATCCATCACAAGTGAGGTAAACAAGTGCAACAAGTAACATACCTTACCACCTGGAAAGGACTTTATTTTCCAAAGCAATGCCTCCTTCTCTGGTGCATAGATAGAAGAAGCCATGGATGTCCTCACATTAGGTGTTGTAGCATTAGAAGGTACAGGAAGTTCAATTTCAACATTTGTTGTTGTACTGAAAAGCCCAAGAGTGAATAAAAACAAAAAATCAGAATTAAAAGAAAATTTATGATTTACTTCCAAGCTAATGCATTAAGTGATTCAAAAAAGCTAAAAAAGCGAACAGCCCAAATTCAGTAGGATGTCGATTAAATGGTCTTTAATAGATATAATGAACTTAACCTTCCCTCCTTAAATTGACTATGTGCCCTCACCATGAATTCTATAAGGCTTCTTGAATGTCGTTCTACCTGATCTTCAACCCATATTAAAGGATTTACCTACAAAATGTTGGGATAAGAATAAAAACAAATAACTCTTTAATTCAAATTTGTACCAAGACACCGGTGACTGTTAAGTACACATCGAATCTTGAATAATGCTTCATTTGAACATCAAAGTAGAAATCATCAAAAGAGAGCCAGACAAACACACCTGCCAAAATTATAATTGTTGACTACTTTGATCTTGTTGAAAGAACAATAACCACCAAGGAGGAGCTAAAGTCCTTTCAGCTGAATGAGCTCCAAGATATCAGAGTCGGAAATTCCCAACCCTAGATTTAATGACTAAAGATGATTTAAAACAAATACCAAGTCAAGTAAAATAATATGGATTGTAAGACATTTATCTACATACTAATGAAACTTGATCGACCTTGAGCTTCCAGGAGTACCCTGTCATTGAGACCAAGCGTGCACTCTGACATTCCATTGAAAAAAAATAAAAATAAAAATAAAAAGAACTCAATACAAACAACATCACCAATTCTTGTATTGTATGCATTTTTTAAAACTTTTATACATTATTTCCCCTGGGGCATAGAATGGATTGTGATCCTTCGTCAAAATAAGCAACTCTGCATTGCCGATCCATCAAATGCTAACAAATTGTTAAATCCTAGAAATACTCTGTGATAAAGCTTTCACTATTAATTTCTATTTCTCGCTTCAATTCAGTCTGCATATTAAGATGAAACAATTTCCTCCAGTAAGGAGTTTAGACCAAAAAGCTACTTTCAAGAAATATTTAGTTTGTCCTTCAACAATCATTTTCTGAAATTATGGTGCAAATAAAAAACTAGGAGAATGGGAACGTTACTGATTACTCTCTCAAAGAAACAAGCACATGTAAGTGTTGAACTTGATTTCACTTGGGGAAATGAAGAATATCTCCAAGTGAAATACTCTGTGATAAAGCTTTCACTATTAACTTCTATTTTTCGCTTCAATTCAGTTTGCATATTAAGATAAAACAATTTTCTTCAGTCAGGAGTTTAGACAAAAAAGATACTTTCAAGAAATATTTAGTTTGTCCTTCAACAATCATTTTCTGAAATTATGGTGCAAATAAAAAACAAAGAGAATGGGAACATTACTGATTACTCCCTCAAAGAAACAAGCACATGTAAGTGTTGAACTTGATTTCACTTGGGGAAATGAAGAATATTTAACCATATCAAGAATAAACTAACCTCCATAAGTTTTCCCAAGTGTGTACCGCAACAGGGCTTGAATATTTGCCAATGAAATTTCAGTTAGCATTATCTGGTATAGAGTTTCCTCATACTTACAAAAGGTTTCCTGGAAAACATAGTTTCTCTTGAGCATCCCCATGCCCAACAAGACACTATTTATTAATTAGGTGTATTCCAATCTCCAACTCCTCGATTGGATAAGAATTATGTACTTGACTCTACCATGCATGCTAAAATCAAATGAAGTGTCAACATATGTCAATTCATTATAGGGACTGTCTAAGGCCCAAGCCTTTTTTGAAATAGAACATCCTAAACTGGCACATGGGAGTAAATTCAATTTGAACGATCACTACAAACAAGTTGGAGAAAAATTTAATCTAAAAGAAATTAACCTATAGAGGAACAACGATACAAATATATTTATAACTCTATCCACTACTACCTAGGAAACATACTTAAAAAAAAAATTGCCTTCTGGATTGAACCTAAAGTATAACCCAAAAATCAAATAAGTTAACATGGGAGTAAGTTGTTAGACGTTTTTCAATTTCTGGGCCATTTTTGTCGAAATCCAATGATAAATCATGGTTGAAATCACAATTTTTTATTGTTAAAATTGCATTTTTTATTGCACAAATGGATTCAGCTCCCTCCAAAACCTGAATACCCAAATTATGCAATTCCAGTAATGTATATCTACAATTTTAACAATTCCAACGATATTTCGGCAAGAAAATTTGCTAGAAAAATTGGGCAAAACATATAATGTTTAGCTTACTCCATTAAAAAGCACAAAAAAAAAACATTTTTAATGCATAAAGAATTACTTGGAAATGTAATGAGTACTAACTTGGTTACTCAACATATTAAACAAGACTTGGGTACTCAACATACAGGTACTTGCCAACATGAACATTATGCACCAAGAAGTGCAACATTAAATGCATTATTTCCAACAGTGTATTTTTCAATCGTCAATGGCTTGGGACATATTGATCAGCAATATTCATAGGCATAAAGAGTGATGGCTAGTCAATAATCCAAAGCAGTCAGCCAAGTATTGAGCTTGATCCTAGGGCCATACCGACCAACTCGCAAGTATTGTGCCAAATCCTAGAGCCATACCGACCAAATCGCAACTATTTGCAAGTCATACTAGGGAATATGAAAACTGTAAATCAAACCACCTAAGATTTTGAGGCTTCTCACAATGAAAAATAGCTGATTAAAACCAAAGAGTCAAGACCTTATCAAAAAAATGGACTGCACCTTTTAAGCCTTCTCATTTCTTGAGGATACATCTCGCTAGGATTATCATTGGGATGAAGCCTTTTCTTTAAGAATGAATTCCCCCATCTCAGTTGCTCAACTATAACATCCCCACATCATACAATCACCTTCATTAATTGCCTTGAGCCTGTAGAGATGGAACGTGCAGCACTGCTGCTATAATCCTCAACATTGGGTGCCAACGTTGTCCCAAAAGCAATAGATATTTCTTCAATCATCTGTCTTTTCTCAGCAAAATAGAGCTCAGTAAGAGCAGTCTCTCAAGCTAGATTATCGTCCAACACACTTGATCTAGAGAGAGACCCACTAGAAGTATGTTAAACCTTCTGCTATGAAAAATAACTATTATTCTCAAGATGCATATCTAGCTCTTGTAGAGTGATAGCCTGACCATGGGCTGCAAAAGTCACACCATAGTTGAGTATGTTCTCTGCAATATCACATGATGATGCTAAGTTCAAGGTATCCTCGTCATTGGAATATCCTTCAAATTCTTCATTGGGTAAACTAAGAGAGAGAAAATAATGGCAAGCATCAAGCTTGACTATTGCTTCATCCTTGGCTAATGGCCACTGAATATCATCCCCAAAACTAGAAAATAATGCAACAATATTGCCTCCTTGAACCAATCTCACAAGCATGAAATCGCCACTGGACAATTCCATACTATCCTGTTTATCTATCAAATGAACTAGAGCTCCATGGATTCTGATCAAAATATCCTCTGTGGCCTCCATGGGGGAACTTGGAGAATGAGATTCAACACTACACTCTTCCATATTTATTCCACTTGGGACTTTAGGATACATTATGTACCCTTCATACCTATTTACCTGTTTGATATTTTCTTGGGATTTTGATGAGAAAACAACTGGATTCTCCATTGGATCACTCGTATGCATAGAGGGATATAAAGAAATTGTTGGGTGGTACTGTTGAAAATGAATATCTGTGTAGAGGGAATTTTTCTTAATGGGCTCTGAGAAAACAGAGTCACGGTCGGTATTGGTATCAATTACTGTAGGATACAAGCTCTCTTCAGAATTAGGTTTTGATTTAGATTGGTGTTTGCCATTGAATCCGAAACTAGTTTCTAGGGTGGGATAGTTACCTGTAGATCCTCCTGGTTGAGCGGCCCATGCCTCTGTCGAATTTGATAAAAAACTATGAATTTTCGATGTCTAAAATATTCCCAACAACTAAATTCAAGAATTAAATATTAATTATGTGCCACGTACCTTGATAGTTCTCCTGGATATGAAGATTTAGAGACAAAGACTATAATTTTCCCCTACGATATTGCTTGCAAAGTGATCCTGTGTAATTCCTCAATTTTTTACTTGACCCACTCAGAGAAATTTGATGAGGAAATATCCCTTCCAATCCCAACAATGGCCAATTGGGATCCACTCGAAATTGAAGAAGGAATATAGCTTGCAGTGTGTACATATACATTATAGGGTTTCTGTGGATTAGGATATTTTGAAGGACTACACACACTGGTCTAGTGATGGATAACTCTGTTCCCTACAAGGCTTTGGGAATCCCAACCTTTAATGGGACTGTACAATTATCTAGATGACATCATCCTAGGTGGATCCAAAATGAGTTTTTACAATTATCTGGATGTCATTATACTATGTGGATCCAAAATGAGGTTTTACAGGATACAAATGGGGTTTAGCTTGTGCGTAAATCCTCAGTGATTGGGAAAGTTGGAGAAGATGTCTTTTCCATGGAAAAATACAATATCTTTCCCCACCAGTACGAGTTTTCATGTATGCTCCTGAAACTCATCAGCCTGCCAAATTCATCTCATTTTGATTAGATTGTATAATGACTATTTGCAATGCCCAAACCCCAAATCAGTGATTAACATGACAACTACCTCAATGAGTGGAAGCAAGGACCATTCGAGCCAGAAGGGAAGGGGGCGCATCAAAATATGCTACACCATTTTGGCACTACTTCAATGGTGACTTCTTGGAATGTTCAATATTTCTCTAGTTTTTGCGGGTTTGGGATATACATCAAATTTCAATTAAATTTAGAAATGCAGAAAAAGAAAAAAGATTCTTACTTCACCCGAGCATGCCCCAACACAACATATATCTATCCTAGCCAATAGGCTCAATAATCCAAGCCTTCCTGCTATCCCAAGCAACCAGCCAACAAACCCCAGCAAGAATAAAGACCAGACATCAAATCCAACCGTACCAGCCTTCCCAAGCTGATAAGAAGAAGAACAAAGTTGTCGGCTCTTACACTGGAAATTCCTCTAGATAATGCTTCTCGTTCATCATCTATAATCATGCTTCTTTTGGATGCATACCTGAGTATAAATTCCAAACCCAGCTTGAATATTAGGAAATCCTCTTGAAGGGATTAAATATTTCATCACTCATACCACAAGCATACAGTTCCTATAATTAATTTCCCATTCATGTAATGAAATTTCTCTAGAAAAATATTCAGCATATCTTAGGACCACATTTGCATCTCATTGAGATATGGACACATTTATAGTGGAACCCATAACTGATAGATATCCCATGCCATTAGTGCTTGCAATCTTCAGAACCTAGGCTTATGACTTTGATCCATAATACCCTTTTGATGTGATGTCAGCAAGAGGTGTGGGTGCGGGAGTCCCAGGGGGAGTTACCAAAAATGCCACTTTTAAAATTTTATCCAGCAAGAAATTACGCACATATATATATATATATATATATATATATATATATATTACGCACATGTTTATATGTTTTAAATGTATTTATGAGTATGTTTTAAGTGAACATGATGATGACAATGGATCACTCTCATTTATGGTATGATCTAATCTAGGGTTCCAATGCCTACTAGCCATGATTTGACAGAGATTAGCAATTGGGTTTGTAGGGTATTTGGACTTACCTTGTTTACTTTGGGTTTGACGATGCCCTCAGTCGCTTTAGCTACTTCTTCTTATTTTTCCATATCAACAACACATGTTGGATTTTCTAAGCTTAGTGTATCCTCTATCATATGTTCTTCACCTAAATGAACACTAATTGCTGATTTCATAGAACGAAGGAATGTGGATCCACATATGTGAGAGATCCTCCATTAGAGGAAATTTGGGGTCTAAAATGGGCTTTATAAGAAAACGTGCCAACAATAAATTTTGTGAGTTGGAATTCAAGAACCAATAGAATCTCAATAAAATGAGTCAACCATAATGGTTGAATTGACATATTTGTCATAAAAGAAAATTATTTTTTTGTTCATATTTTCGACATATCTCCCTGTGTTTTTACTCAAATTTCAGGCAGGAGAGCTCATTGGATATGGAATTTAATTCCACATCCAATGAGTACCCACAATGCATACTTTTGACAGACCCCTCTACCCAAAAAAACAAGAAATACCTGAAAAAAACGTGATGATAAGTCATCATCACATTTTTTCAGGCATTTCTTGTTTTTCGGGTAGAGGGGTCTGTCAAAAGTATGTAGTGTGGTACTCGTTGGATGTGGAATTAAATTCTGCATCCAATGTGCTCTCCCGCTCAGAATTTGAGTAAAAACACAGGGATATATGTCGAAAATACAAACAAAAAAAGTAGTTTTTTTCATTCTTCCTCCAAAATTAATAACTATTATTTTATTATTTTAACTATAATTTTATTATTTTAACTATTATTTTATCATTTTCCTTAGGAGGCCCATTTTAGACCTCAAATTTCCTCTAATGCCTGTGGGAATAATTCTGTGAGGTACATTCACAATCCTTGTCGATAACATGTCAGACTATGGTGTTATGGCCAAATGCCTAACATATTTGGAGATTGAAGCCATTTTCAGGGCTCGACTATATGATAAAGAGCTGGACGATTTGGAGATTGAAGCAATTTCCAGGGCTCAACTAGATGATAAAGAGCTGGACCAAAGGAGGATTTTTGTTAACAAATCGAACCATGTTACCCGCCCAATTAACTTGCTTCAGCCACAGCTTGAGCCAGTGTGACCACGAAATGGATATCGATTGAGGACTGATTTGAGCTCATACCTGCTAAAATAACTTGCTTCATCAACAACTTGAGCCAATGTGACCATGCAATGGATATTGATTGACCTTAAACATGACCTCATTGAAGAATAAAAAAATGACAATGCAAAATAGGTGCATATCCAATGGTGGTGGATTCTCTACCTTGTTTGGTGGATTTCTAGTTTGAGAGATAATACAATATAGGCTAGGCAATTTATTCCTTAAACTAGTGAATTTTTCATGTACTCTTTGAATTAGGATATATGGGATATATGTGTAAATTTATGGAATTCTGCAAGTAATGTCAATCCATATGGTGAAAATATTTTTCAATAAACTATATAAAAATCACTTTCAAATTAAATAAACAAAGAATGCACATTTAGGTTATAATTGGTCCCACTTAATGCTATGGCCCAATCATTGTGAGACTAACATAAATTGAAGACATCAAATATATGATGTATATTTAACATGTTCACTATCTTTGTAGGATAGTTTATGGTGACAGTAATGATGATGTGCCAAATGATGGATGAACCCAAAATTAATGTGCTCATTGTCCAAAATCATAAAATATTTGAGGTTGGTATCTACAAATTGATTTTATATATCTGAGGTAATTAGTATCTACAAATTATTTATATATTATCATATTGTATATTATATATTAATTATATATATTATAATACTATAAATCAACTCCCCACATGGGGTGACAACATGACAAAACAAGCAGATCATTGGTGATGGGATGAGAATTTATACTAGGACAAGGTATGAGGTGGATGTAAATTTAATAGACCTCCTATATGAATGCTTGAACCTGCTGGGATAGTGTGAACATTTACTATGATTTATGGAGTGTGAACCGAGCGCAATCATGGTAGCAGGGCCACCACCACCTTCAATTTATGAGCATTAGAGTCATTCCAGTTTCATCTGCAGAGAGAGGAGGGTAGACTTGGGGACTGAGCATGGAGATTGCATAGTTTGAAACAAGATTTATCAATGCATTGATGTTGTAGACATGGTAAGGGAGTGGTAGGGTTCTTTGTTTTGCTTTAAAAAAAAAGGCCAATGGCTTTTTCTGCAAAGAGGTACTAAGCAGAAATTTTTGACATTCTAAACATAGTCATGATGAGAAGACTAGAAAACAGGTAAAATCGACGAATTAACAAAGGACTCAAGCTTTGTGAATTTCACTAATAAGACATAAAAGAGTCTTGCATGTCGAAACTTCAACCGACTATCAAAAGGGTCAAATGATGACGGTTTTTGTAAAACGAGATACGGGCATAGCCAGTGTGAAGAGCTAAATGAGATGGTATAAAAAACAAGACATGACAATGCATAGAGCGAGAAATGGTGAAACTCTAAAACTCGACTTGAAATCTAGTACATTAGATGTCTTGAAAGAAAAAAATGTACATGTCAAGTGACACAGGGGGTCATTCATGAATCAATCTACATGAGCATTAGTACAATTTCTTTGAATTTTTACACTACATTTGGATTAAGGGACCCCTTGAATCTATTTGTAGAGTTAAAAGTCACTAAAATGTACAAATTCATTGTTAAAATTGTAATTTTATATTGTTGAGGTGCACATGAACGTCTAAAGCAAATCGCATGCAATAATATTCCACAAAACCCTAACACTATCCCCACCTAAAAAAACACTAAATATTCCTAACCCCACAAATTCCATTTTGGATTCAGAATTGTTAACCTACACATGGTCAGAGATAGAAGGTAGACAAATTACAAAACTTACTAAATTGTGACACTTGATTATCACAATTGCAATTTTCCAATATTGTAGGAGTGACACAATTAAAAATGACTAGCATAAATGACTAATTCATATTCTTCTAGCTAGTCATTTTTTATGTCGTGACTAAAATGGTCGTTGATGTTAGTCATTTTTAACTCTGTCACTTATTATCTAGTAATATTTGTTAACTGGTGACTAAATTAGTCGTTTATAGTTGGGTCAATCAAAATTGCTCATATTTAGTAGTAAATCACTTGAAAAACATGTGGTGACTAGAATTTTTAGTCACCTAGTAGCTAATTCCTCATTGTGTACTAGTGTCTTCTTCCTACTGTTTTTGTTGTTCTGTGGTGTTCCTGCTACCTTTTCCTCATGTTGTTGTCATATTCATTTTGAACCGCTTATTCAAGGCAGTCATGTTACACACATTTATGTATACCTCCTCATCTTTGTCCCAATGATGGGAGTATTCAAAATGTACTCCTACAAATGCACAGTGTTCTGCAACCTTGTCATAAGCATCATTCTTACGGGAAATATTTTCCGTGAAGTGGGAACCTCCTAGATCCTTCACAAATTCTGGTGCACTTTTTACCTTTGTGAATTTATAGCTACCGATGTGGAATGGAAATGGTGGGAAGACTTCTTTCTTCATGTCAAATAATAAATTTCCAAAACCATCTATAAACATTTGTCTCCCTGCCTCCTTATGGACTACATAGTCCATGGTGTATTTCGGAAACAATGATGGAGCTCGTGATCCTCCATACATCCTTAGGTAGATTCCCTCCTTGGAGAAATAATTGTCTCTGAACACACATATGACCTCCATGGCACCTTCTGACAAACACCTGGGTTCTTTGACAAAGATAAGCTCATATAGAGGCTTCAGAAACTCTTCACATATCATCTTGTAGTAACTTGTGTATTTGTGAGCCCATAGAATCTAATTTGCGGCATACACAAGAGTCTTGGTATGACACCAATCACAATTGAGCTTTGGGAATTGCTGCAAGCATAAGATACAATCAATCAAATAAGATCCCATGTAAAATTATGACTTTCTTTGAGTCATGCCTCCTTGTGCGACAACTATACAGGATGCCAAGCTATTTGCTACAATATCTTCCCAGTTAAAAATGGTTCATTGCATGGCCACATGGTATATCAACAGGACCCAACTCATCTTGTAGAACTTCCCATTTTCTCATCCAAAGTTTCTATTTAGCATCAAGGCTATGATCATGTAGGGGGTCTGTAAGATGGAAGTCTCATACTCGCCAGTGGATTTCTGGTGAAGTTTCTTTTTTGCTACCATCATCCGCTTCACACATTCAAAGAAATCTAAATTCACGCTTTTCAACCATTCATTTTTCATCATAGTTTGCAAAGAGGGTAATTTTCAAGCCTTGGTTATATATGCAGGGGTGAAGGAAGCAAAGGCTTGTCCTTCTGCGTTTGAAATGATCATAGTGGATGGATCTAATCGAGGTAAAATCCACCCAATTACCTTGGCACAAGGGAAGAGCTCAAGGCGCTAGTTGCTTTTGTGATACCCAATTTTCTAAGCATGCATTAAGGACATTTTGGTCCTTCATCATATGATATATATGCCTCCATTTAAAATCCTACTCGTCTCTTATGTCAACTTTCGTGTCTTCATAAATGATTTCCATTCTGGGAAAGACCTCCAAATCCGAGTCCTCCTTGGTGGCCTTGGCCTTCTTCTTTCCACCTTTCTTTGGCATGTTGTGATGCGAAGACTAAAACTACACCATGACCACAACAAAAAATCTCTTAGCTAGAGAAAGATGCATTATTATTAACATGCAACAAATAAATAAAATCATAGGATAAGATATCAATGTTAAGATTGCAAGATATCGGTGAAAAGCTCATATAACAAATCATGATTTCTTTCAAAAGGTAAGATTTCAGTCAATGTTCATGAAGATGCATTTACCAATTCATACATGGCCAATCAAAAGTATCTCTATGATGTAGAGAAATCACTCTCAAAGGATTTCCACACATTTTACACTTACAACCAGAGTACATATTAGGTCAAAACTTTAAATGAAATCAATAGTATAGGTGAAAGTGTTGTTTTGGGAGTTTTATTACTGGTTCTAACTAATTTTTCCATATTTTTTACAATCTTTGTCCATTAAGCTTTAAAACCTTACAACAGTGAGAAATATTTTCATGGACTCTCTTTTTAGGTAAGAAAACAAATAGTAATCATGGCATCAACCCAAAACTGAGAGCATCTTATGGGAAACTAGAAACCCTAGCTTGAACCAAAAACACCCATGAAAACTTCTTAAAATATAGTGCCAACCACAAGGAAAGAGAATACCATCTGAAAATAAAAACCCTAGGCCAAACCACGAAGCGCAGTTGTATACTAAGTGTGAATCCATCAATCGTTCCCCTATCACCGCATATAAAAATAAACCATGCAAGGCACAGTTGGTAAAACACTCGACCTACTGCAACTCTACCAGCAAAACCCCATAGGTTCTATATGCCCATATCTGTGTCTTGAAAGACCAAATCAAACGCAGCAATAAAGGGACACAAAATCAAGCATGGAGGGACTAGCAGGCTAGGTAAAAACTCGATGACACCAAGGGTTCTATTGCAACCTGACTAGGGACACCTCTAGCGGTTGGCCAGTCAAAACAAACCCTACAGGCTGGAGGTTGGATTTAAAACCATGACCTCATATGGCAAAGGAGAAAAACCTAACAAGGTAATCCTAAATCCCCACAACATCATTCTTTCAATCCCTTTCAACACAAAATAACATGAAGATAAGGTTTTAGGCCTACCTGGTGAATGCTGGAGAGGGTACGGTGCTTGACGCAACAATTTGTAGGCTCCAAGTGGCAAAAGCTGACTGGATGCACCTAAAACAGGGAATAGGTAACAGTCCGTAAAAAACCCCATCGTGCTTATATTTAAAAGTATATTGAAACATCAATAAATACTATGGTTGGCTAATAAATGTTGCATGGACGAAAATGTTGTTTTGGTGTCTGAACCTTAAACCTCATCAAAGGGTTTTAACGAATCAGTGAGAAGAATCAAGTTATCCACAACATTGTTAGTTTGAAACATGTATTTTAGCTGACGCCATTAGAAATAACTTGTATACTGTGGCCAAAAAAGAACATCGAAAACACTCCCAAAAGAGTTTCGAAGAAAGGACGTGGGCCAAAAACTCTAAATTCTGTTGAACGCATCGGCTACGAAATCAGAGTTCTGTCAACACCTTCGGCAAAACTTGTTGGGATCCTTTGATAATAAAAATTCTGACAACAAACATCGACAAGAAATGGTGATTTTTCGTCTGTAGTATATGCTCTAAATCATGATTTTAGCCGACACTCGGCAGAAAAATTTCAAAGGCTTTTGATAAAGACTAAGTTCAAGAAGAATTATGGTGTAAAAGCCAAGTTCTTCCGATAATTTTAGTGATAAATTTTGAGTCTCATCGACGCTGTCGGTAGAAACTTGCCATAAAGTTTCGATAAAGACTTATGTTGCAGGAAAAAATCTACTAGAAAGCATCAGACGGAAAGATGGATTTCTTCAGACGTGTCGGCTCAACTCAATGAGTTCTTCCAACACATCGAAAAAAAAACCTAGGTTTTAACTTAGTGGAAAAAACTTTTCAGACTTGTTCAAAATAAAAACTAAGTGATGGGATGAAAAATCAAGGGGTGGTACTAGTCTAAGAAAGGGAAAAAAACATAAAATTCTAAGGAGGGGCCCTAAAATGTAGAAAATTTGGGGAGGTGGTTGAAGGAGCAACAATTGGTGACTAGCTGGTCAACACAGATTTCTAAAACAACTATCTCTTTAAAACAAAAACTGCTACATGATGCTTGATTAGCAACTTGTTCTAGACTTCTTTTAAGATCATTTAAGAATCTAGACTTCTCTATGAATGTGAAATCCAATGCATCATAGTGATTGTAGTCCCTTGTGGTGGGGTAACAAGGATTAGAAGTCCTGATAACTCTCTTAGGGCCAAATTGTGAAATTCATTTTACCTCTGTATTTAGTTGTCATCAGATATGACACCACAAGATTGTAGCATATTTAGACAGATGCATTCGTTTGTTCCTCATTCCCATGCCCTTTGCATTCTTTTGTTGCTTAATAATTTTGTCTTTTGATTCTTCCTTGATTTCTTCTTTTACTTTTGATATATTGATTTAGGTTCTTCCATCCATAATGTATTTTTGTGTGAGTGGTGACTTGTTTCAACTCAAGGACAGAGAAGAACCTTTTGAGCAATCCATTTATTTTACTAATTTATTTCTCCAGTATATCTTCTTGATACATACTTTCTGTTTTGGAATTTTAACTCTTTATATTAAGCCTCTTGGCTTTCATTCTATGACATGGGATTATTTTGAATTCCATACACCTGTTATTTCTGCTTCCTTTCCGTGGGCTTATCGCAACAAGCTTCCTAGGACAGATATTAGTGTGAAATTTGGTGGAGCCCCAAGATAGTATTCTAGACTTTATATAGCTTGGTTATTTTACAGGTTTTAAACAATACTTCCATGTGTTCTTGAAATAACTTCCCTTTCAGTAGTCTATTAATTTAAAGAATCTTATCTTTGATCAAAATCCTGCATAAATATCTTCCAATATGCAGTTCTTGGATTAAAAGCATTTGGAAATTGTTCAGATTCCTATGTCCCCAAGCACCAAACATTGAGCTGGATTATTCTGACACAAAATCAAAATAAACTAAAGTAAATAAGCAAAAGAAAGAAAATAAAATTCAAAAGTAAGAAAAACAGAAAATAAAAGGTTGATTTATGTACAAAATGATTCCTAAAAGAACCAAGTGAAATAAGGTTTGAGAACAAGGCCAATAACAGGAAGGCTCTCTTCCTGCCCTTGTAAATCTTGCAACTTATAATTCAAGGGGCCTAGCTTCTCAGCAGTCTGATAGGGGCCAACCCATAGATGTTGAAATTTGGTGTGTTTTCCCTTCTCGTCATGCCGGTGATCCCACTTTAGAACCAAGTCTCCTATCTCAAAACTCTGTCTTCTAGATTTTTGCTTATCAAACCACCTCTTGACAATTTCTTGTTGTTGTTTAAATATTTCCTTAGACTTAAGTTTGGGCTCTTCAAGCCTCAACAAATTGTTAATACGAGCTTGTAAAATTTCACTACCAAAACCTCGTGAGGCTTGAGCTAAGTGAGAGGATGGAAGCATAATGTTAGGTGGTGAAATAGCCTCTTTCCCATAAACTAGAGTATAAGGGGATACTCTTACGGAGTTCTTTGGGGTGACCCTATCTTCCCATAATGCATTGGGAAGTGTTGTGTGCCAAATCCTTTGATTTTCAATAACAGTCATTTTTAGAATTCTGATAAGATTTTTTTTTTGATGATTCCACTAACCCATTTCCCTAAGGATAATAATTAGTGGAATAATGCAATTTGATTCCCTTTTCACTAGAGAATTCAGTTATTTTAATGGATGAAAAATAAGATGCATTATAAAAAACAAGTGAAATTGGAACCCCAAACCTAGTCATGATGTTTTCTTGTAGGAAGTTGATGACCATGTCCTCGTTCACTTTACGTAGTGGAATTGCTTCTACCCATATTGTGAAGTAATCCATAGCTATGAGGATATATTTATGCTGTGATGAAGAATTCAAATTAATTTCTCCAATGATTCCTATGCCCCACTGTTCGAAAGGCTCTAAAATAATAAAAGGTTGCAATAGTCTAGCTACTTTTGCTAATCTTCCACGGCTTCTTTGACATACGTCGCACTTTCTCACATAGGCCTAAGCATATTTATATAATGTTGGCTAATAATAAGTAGCCCTAAGGATATTGTGAATAGTGGTATCTCTAGAGAAGTGTCCTCCAGCAGGGCCATCGTGCAATTCTTTAACAACTTTAGAAGCATCTTCTTACTCGAGACATCTCAGAAATAGTCCGTCATAGTTCTTCCTCAAAAGAACTCCATCAATTATTTGGTACTAGGTTGACTTTAGACGAAGATCCCTTCCTTGCTTAGAGTTCCAATGCTTTGGTAAATATCCTTGTTGGAGGTAATGTACCAGGTCTCTATACCAAGATTCAGAAGCAGTAAAAATAGGACACACATCAATCATATTTAACTATGCTTCATTTTCCCAATCGCAGTCTTCATCATTATGACCTTGCACAATTAGCTTGCACAGCCCTTGACCTTTCATAATATTGGCTAGTTTGAACTCTAAATCATACTCCTGCAATGTTTTTACCCAGTTCACTCTCCGTTAACCCAATTCTCTTTGTACAAAGAGGGTTCTAATAGCTGGATGAGGGACTATTACCTTGGTTCTATTTTTTAAAATGTAAGGTATGAATTTTAAAGACTGCATATGCTTGTTTATATAAAACAGGGTAGTTCAATTCATCCCCTTGTAAACCAGTGCTCATAAATGATATTGTGTATTCATCTCCCAATTCTTCCTTTTGTGTGAGCACTGCTGCAAGCGAGTTGTTTGAAGCGAAAGTGTACAAAATAAAATCCTTTTCAAAATCATGACTTCTTAGAGAAGGTGCATGAGTTATTGCAACTTTGATGTCATTAAAGGAAACCTTCTCCACATCGGTCCATTTAATTTGCACACTCTACTTCACCATTTGTTGCAAAGGTTTTACGATTTGCGCAAAGTCAAGAACAAACCTTCGAACAAAATTTATGGTCTATGGAGATTCCCTTTTTTAAAATGATATGCCCCAATAGTTTTCCTTCTAATACTGCGAAGATGCTTTTCTTTGGATTCAAAGATATGTCGTACTTTCTACAACGAAAAAAATATGTTTTAAATGAAAAACATGATCTTCCATTTTCTTAGAGAAAATGGTTAGATCATCTAGATATACCACTACGCTATGGCCGATCAATCCTCGAAAAGCGATGTCCATTTCCCTCTGAAACGTAGCTCCAGCATTGATGAGACAGAAGGTGATTCTTCTGTAAGCAAATGTTCCCCACTTCGTTCAAAATGTAGTTTTTAGCCTATCTTTCTCAACCACCAATACTTGGTTATAGCCTGAAAATCCATCTAATAAGGAGAATAGTTATGAACCTGATACCATCTGGAGAATTTGTTCCGTTGGTAGAACCAGATACTTATATTTTCCTAAAGCTCTGTTCATATTTCTCAATTTGACACATAATCTTATTTCCCCTGACTTCTTCCTCACTAGAACAAAATTGCCTACCCATTCTAAATGCCTGATTTTGAAAATAATCTTTGCATCAAATAATTTCTTTACTTCATTTTGGGTTAAAGGTTCCAACTTTGGATGCATTTTCCTCAGTTGCTGAAATGGTTTTACACCCTCTTTAATGGGAATAATGTGTTGAATGATACGTGTTTCATGTGTCTTCAATTCTTCATATGTCAAAGAAAATATATCTTTGTATTGTTGAAACAAATTGATAAACCTGCTCCTTTCTCCAAGCGAGTAACATTTTCCCAAGTTCACATATTTGGGCTCAACCTATGTCCCTAAATTGATCAGTTCATATTGCATAGATGAAATGTTAGTCTTGACATTGGCTAGCTCTCTGAACTTGTTATGTAATTCAATCATCCCTTCTAATGACTTTACTCCTTTGGGCATAAAATTCCCTTTGATTACTTATCCATTTTGTAGATTTTCTTGATGTTCTTCATCATCAATCACAGAGTCTTTGAAATTTTCATCATTGGTAAGAAAATTGATAATTTTCTCATCATCATCAAACACCCTTATATTTGTAACATTATCTGGTACCACTGGTCTGAAAATAACTTCAATAGCACATTTGTTATTAGTAGGTACTAATATAGCAGCATAAACAGCTAAAAAATCAACTGCAACTTTATTTAATATAGGAATTGAATTTATATTGAAAGCATTAAAATGTGCAATAAAATTCTAGACTTCAGATTGATAACCTTTCAGGTGTTGTGATAAACAATGTATTGTGTATCTAACCTGTCTAACTACTATCTCAGAGTCACCAAAAACTTTTAAGTTCTTAACATTAAGTTCAATGGATTTTCTCAGGTCGTACACTAGAGCTTCATACTCAACAATCATTAGAGGAATTTTGGGGTCTAAAATGGGCCTCCTAAGGAAAATAATAAAATAATAGTTAAAATAATAAAATAATATTGATTAATTTTGGAGGAAGAAAGAAAAAAACTACTTTTTGTGTTCGTATTTTCGACATATCTCCCTGTGTTTTTACTCAAATTTCGATCGGGAGAGCTCATTGGATGCAAAATTTGATTCCGCATCCAACGAGTACCCACACTGCATACTTTTGACGGACCTCGCTACCCCAAAAACAAGAAATACCTAAAAAAATGTGATGATGACATCATCATCACGTTTTTTCAGGTATTTCTTGTTTTTGGGGTAGCAAGGTTCATCAAAAGTATGCAGTGTGGGTACTCGTTGGATGCGGAATCAAATTCCGCATCCAACGAGCTCTCCCAATCGAAATTTGAGTAAAAACACAATGAGATATGTCGAAAATACAAACAAAAAAAGTTGCTTTTTTTAATGACAAATATGTCAATTCAACCATTATGGTTGACTTATTTTATTGAAATTCTATTGGTTCTTGAATTCCAACTCACAAAAACTTATTTTGGCATGTTTTCTTATAAGGCCCATTTTAGACCCCAAATTTCCTCTAATGGTTATTTGTACATTCAATTTGTTCTTTTCTGGGTCAATCAGGACACGATTGGCTCTTGATCCCTCTTGTGTTTTGGAACCATCAAAGTACAAAAACCAAAATCTATCTTCTAAGTCTACTTGATTAGTGTTACTTTCTATGTTAGAAACTAAATTTACTATATTACAATCAATATCATCAGTCCGTGAAAAATGAAAGAGTTCGAACTATGTGTCTGATTCACAATTGGCCTCTTCATCTTGATAATTCCATGGCTCAAGCTCTAAAAAGTAGTTACCTAAGACTGAAGATGAGAAGTTTACAGATTCATTCTTTCCCTCCAATTGAGTTACATTGTGTTTCATATGTGGTTCCCTCATTACCTTAATCTGACCAATCAGTTGAAAAGTACCCATTTAGTTGCGACCAATCAATTGCAAAGTACCCATTTATTTTTGTTTTCCAGTCCCTACTCAATATCAATCCATAGGCCTATGGTATATCCACTACCATAATATCTATAAACTAGAAAACTCTATCATCTATAGATAACCGAATCAACACATTTTTCATCTCCCCTATTATCTTGATGACAAATCTGTCCAACTGAATTATATTACAAGAGGATGGTGTGGGTTGACCATTGATCCTTTTACATAGTGAGATTGGCATGACATTATATGAAGCCCCAGAATCCACCAAACAATTATGCACATTATGATTAAAAATATCAAAATATAATAAGAATGGAAAAGTTTGAGATTTGGATTTCCCTCCAATGCTTGCTTCATTAATTTCTTTATCAGATTGAATGTCTTTGTGAGAGCTAATAGGTTTTGGAACGAAATATTCCATAAGATTCTTTCTTTGCTGGGGAAAATTGCATAATTCAAATAGAGAACTATTCGCTTTTGTTTTCTTAATGTCTTCTACTATATCATACCCCATATCATATTCCACTAGACCTTTCTTACTGTTTTTTGTTTTATTTTCCACAATCTTAACAAGATTACTGACTACTAGAATTTCATCTTTTATATTGACCAGATCAGACTTAGATGTTGTTTGGGTAGTACTGCTAATCTTTTTCACATTTTCTTCCATCTTCTTTATTTTTGGTAGTACCGATCTTCCATCCATTATTGGTCCTTTACTTCTGGTTGTAACATTAACTAATGAAAGTTGGATCTCTTTAGTAGGATCCCCTCCATTTAGTCCCAATGTAGGTACACAATCCCATAAGACCATTATGGTTTCATGTGTTTATTCCAGTTCATTGGTTTTCTTCTCTTCCACCCCAGGCTCTATTAATTGAGCATCTAATATTTGATTCATAACCAAAGTCATTGAGTTTATCCATTGTGAGAAATTATTTTCAGAATGAGGCTCTTGATGGAAAGTACAAAAATGATCCATTCCTACTTCATTAAAATTTAAAACAGAAGAATTATACACAGGTGGTTGAGATTGTCCACTTTCTTATCTTTTCTTGAAATAAGACTTGAACTGTTTTTTCCTCAAACTAGATTCTTTGTCCTTTTCTAGATCTGCAATCTATGATTTGATAACTTTTGTACCATATTTACCACATTTTCTAATTCATTCGAGTTTTCTTCCTTAGTTCTCGCTAGCAACAAAGGTTTTTTACTTCTAAATGTCTTTATTTCTGATTCTGAAGTATGTTTGGCTATACTTTCAAGTTCAACTTCTAGTTTATTGGATTCCTCATAGTTTTCCACTAATGAATGCTTCACTGCTCTTTTGAAAAATATTTCTATAGAGGGACAAAGTGTTGAAGTATAGTATTCTATTAAAGTTTCTTTAGTAGGCTTTGTTGTAGCACTAAAATTACTCTGATGAGCAGCAAACCTCTGGTTAAAATCTTGCACTTTTTCTTTCTTATCGATCCTCAGAGAGAGCAATTCTTTTGTAAGAGTGGCGATGGTTCTTTTACTACCAAAATTTGTTTTAAACACCCTTTCAAAGGTGTCCCAATCTATTATGGAATTGGCTTGTAAACTGAAAAACCAAGGAGAATCTTTGGATTCAAAGGTATGTGGAAAAATCATGCATACAATATCTTCATAGTAAATTTGCAAGTGGTATTCTGTGGAAATGCCCTTCCCAGGGTCAAACTTTGATAGAGCCCTTTCTGGGTGCTTAGGAAAGTCATGCAATGGAGCAGCCAAGTTTAGTGGTGTTCTTGCTCTCCATGCAGGTTGATTAGCATTTGGGGGTTGATTAGCATTTGCAGCCATAATTTGACAAGGGGTATGTGGTGGAGACTGTGGAGGTGATTATAATAGAGACTGAAAAATAGGGGAATCTGGTCCCAACTAATCAAGCGGTTGGATGATCTCTTGTATGGATAAATCTACCAACTCTTCCAAATTTTCCACCAATATGGAATCTTCAATATAAGAGGGTACTTTCTTGGAAGCCTTCCTTCTTGGTAATGCAGGAATTTCTTTCAATCCTCCAAGCTTCTTCACATAAGATATCATATGTCTTCTCAAGTGATTAACATCTTCAAATGGAACATCATCTAGACATTTTGAAACCTTCTTCTTCAGAACCTACCCTCTCTTGTTCTTCAGGAAACTTAGTTTTAGAGGTATCTCCAATGGAATAGTTTCTTGTAAATGGATTTCCTCTACCATCCATGCACTAGCGGCCCTCCTTCGAGCTCCAAAACTGTTGATTCCTAAAAAATTCTCGGGTGCTAACAGTAGAGATTCTCCCCAGTAAGTGATCCCAACTAGATCGTTCACCATTTGGTGTGGGTAATCCATTCGGTTAGCATCCCGAATATCGTAGAATTAAAGTGTTTAAGTCTGGTTTATCGGTTGCGAACCAGTCCACCATTTATGTAATTTTATGCTTAAGGCTGAAATACAATTGCCTAAACTAAATGAAAGTGATTGATACATGTTAGCCAAAAATACGCACCTCCTGTAGACATGAGTTGTTTCCCTAGATCTGAATAGTTCAGGTCTAGAACAAAACACAAACACTAAATGTTAAACTTCCCCTACATCTTGTTAATCACTTGAATGAAATGTCATGATAATTGTCTCAAAGGTTGTCCTCACTGTCCTTAAATATTTCTCCTCCAATATTGTAGAAGAACCTATAAAATATTAAAGACAATAAGAAAAGGATGATAGCATACAATATAATCAACTAGATCTATGCTCATGACCAAGGAATCAAACAATATATACACATGAAACAGTAAATATGGGAAAGAAAATACATTTCTTATTATAATGATTGAAGAGACCACAACCTTTATGCCTTGGTGTTGAGAGTTCCTTCCAATGGATCCTTGCCTCTAACTTCACCTTGCCTCCAATAGCTCAAGAATTATTATTGACAAAGTTTGGGTATGCAACACAATTCTTCCTCCTTTCTCCCATGGGGGATGACCCAGTATTTAAAGGAATGGGAGGAAAGGTATGGTTGAGGATCTCATGAGTGAGGTAGAGATAAGATCCTAAAAGGGAGGATCTCGAGCTCCAACTGGTCCCAAACCATAGGGATGAGGCTCCACGGAGGTAGGCTTCTCGAAGCCTCTCGAAGCTTCTCTTTTTTCCTTGAAAACTCAAGCACCACTCCTTTAATGAAGCAGACAGGTGGTGTTAAGGGGGTAACACTTCTTGCAGTAATACTAGAGGTGATGGCACCACTCTTTACTCATGTATCCGGAGTGTTACTGACTTGGGTAATGCTTTTTTTCAATGGAAGAGGAGTGTTACCAACTCAAAATAAGGAAAAATTGCAAGGGGATAATTTCTTCTTTCATTTCTCTAGGGAGAACTTTGAGGGATTGGAGTAGACAATGGAATACCTATCTCATAACGTGAGGGTGACAAGATTTCAATGTAACAGAATGCCCCCCCAAAGTATGATGGCTAGAGAGAAACGATAGGCATAATACTTTGATAGAAGAAGGTGTAGTCCCAAGGAAAAGGTCCAATGGTCATAACTTCTCAAACATAAAAAAATTTCTATAGCACCATCTACATTTTGATATATATCCCTAATGACTCACAACATGGTTTCCCACCAATACAATGCAAATCCATGTGAGATACAAAAAGTCATGGCTACTAAAATACAGTGTAGATCCATGCGAAGAATACTCAAATTTGGACATAGCTACCATACATAAAATGTATATCTATGTCATATAGACACAAATATGAGCACAGACATGAACATACAAATGTTGATCCATGCTAGGACTCATACAAAATACTCCATCACAACCAGGGGAAAGCAATGAGCGCTTAACAGATACCTAGGGTGTTCGTCTCGTCTTCCACAAAGTACAATTATATCCATGTGATTACAATGTGTTGATGTTGAACATGGAAGAAACCACTTCATTACTGGTCAATGATGAGAACCATTAACAAGTGTGAGGGAAATCACCATTGATGTTAATGTGATGTCCCCATGCCTCCGACTGGTGAAGAGGACGCGACCCAAGCTTTATCCACCCGGGCTAAGAGCCCCATGAACATGTGCATTCAAAAAATTGCTAAAACAGAATGCTTAAAAATACACACTTGAACATTTATCATGCACAGATGAAAACATCTATTAGGCACAACGCAAACATCATACATTTAAGCAAGCATTCATTTAACCTATTCATCATGTCCATTAAGAGAATTTACAGTTGCAGAAGTAAAATAGGTAAGATCACTTATCTTATGAAAACTCTTTCTGCAACCAGCTACGTCGCTGCAACGTTCCACCCAACCATAGGCTAGCATGCTCCTTAATCTCTCAGCAGCGCTGCCACCCTTGAGCTGGGCATGATTCTGCAAGGAATAAGGGAACTAGCAGGCTTACACATAGCCAAGGATACACAAAACACACAGCCAATCCAATAGAGTTGGGTTTATCAGGCCATTCAAGAGCTGGAGAAGGCAAATTGCTAAGCTGGTGAGCTCATTACAGAGCCAAGAACACCTACACCAGAACTAGCCTGACCTCTAAGACACCCACCTACACCCAACACAAAGAATCAGTCCCTTCTCTGCTACACAGTCCCTCAGGCCCTGCATTCCCTTCCATTGTTATTCAGGGGTGATGGAGAAGAAGGAAATCCCTCTAGCTCTGTCTGTGTGGGTTCCAGCCACCAGGTTTATCAAGCAAAACTCAGCCCCATCCTTTCTCCCTACACAGTCCGAAGACCGACCATTGCACTCAAGCAATCACTCAGAAATTACAACTGAATAGGGGGAACAATTTCTGAGTTGTTCTTGGCCCTTTCATGGCCAAAACGACTCCCAACAATCGAATTACACAGCCCCAACTAAATAGTAACCATGTGGGAAGAACAACAGTTCCAATCTCAACAATAAAATGATGGAAATTACACAACTGTACCGGTTTGTAAGGAGAACATACAGCTGAGGACGTGAATGGCTCTTCTCAGGAAGTTTGTGGGTGAAAACGCATAGCTCTCAGCTCGCTACGTGAGCCCAAAACAGAAGGATACCTGTGCATGGAAACAATCCGACCCTGTGAGGAAATGAATAGACAATGGAGGTCCTGTGTGAGGAAAACAGCTCCATTTTTGTTCGTGGATGAACAAACAACAGCCAGGATGTGAATTGGAAGTGCATGAGCCTTCAGCATAGTCGTGGGAGAGTCAAATTTCCTGCGTGAGTGATGGCAGTCATTTTTCCCCAGCCATTGTGAAGTCAACCAGGGTGGAGTGTGCGTGTGGGTGAGGACTGACAGTCCTACCACACCCATTCCTAGACAATAACTTCCTCAACTGCTAGCAGATATTCTTAATGAAGGTGGTTGGAAATAAGACAAGGGAAGAAGACATATGGGTTTTCTCTCATTGGCCAAGGTTTAACAATTTCCCCACCCTTATCCTTGTGAAAATCATGCCCCTTTCTCATTTTAGTTTCCGTGATCATAGCTAGTCAAGTTTATTTAATTAATTATAGATGCATATTTACATGATGACCAACATAATATATGCCACATGCCCCGATATACCATCAGTGACGATTCAAATCCAAAACATAACATAACCGATCCATGGCGGGGTCTTGGAATTTAGCTCCACACCATGATCATTACAATATATATATACATCATATACATCTAATGTAACGAGGTCAAAACCAGGACATTACATTCCCCTCCCCCTTCAATAGCACTGTCCTCAATGCTTTACAAAATTTGAACAAAATGCTACACTAGTATCGCCTCAGTGTTCCGCAGAATTGAACAAAAATGGGTGTGCCAATCACATGGCATCCTCCAGCTCCCATGTAGCCTCTTCAGGTCCGAAGTACTCCCATTGCACCTTTACCTGCCCTATGGCTCGGTTCTGGAGCATGGTGACCTTTCTGTCAAGGATGCACATTGGCTCGATTCGGAACCCTCCCTTGGGTTCCACCTGAATCACATCCAAATTTATCACATGGTTAGGATCATGTACATACCTTTTAAGCAAAGAAACATAAAAAACATCATGAGCTCTAGTGCTAGCAGGCAATGCAATTCTATATGCAACTGGCCCTATTCTTTCAAGCACTTCAAACGGCCCACAATATCTTGGTGACAACTTGGCACAACTTCCAAGTTTCAAGGAACTCTTCCTTGCCCTCACTCTGAGGTAAACATGATCCCCAATACTGAACTCCCTTTTCACCCTATGCTTATCTGCATAGCTTTTCTGTCTGTCTTGTGCTACTTTCAGCTTCTGTCTCGCCTCAGTGTTCCGCAGAATTGAACAAAAATGGATGTGCCAATCGCATGGCATCCTCCAGCTCCCATGTATCCTCTTCAGGTCTGAAGTGCTCCCATTACACCTTTACTTGCCC
>LPNX010252096.1:0-28056 GCA_001517045.1 Pseudotsuga menziesii | reverse complement strand
CCCTCAATGAATCTCCTATAGTATCCTGCAAGTCCCATGAAAGATCTTACATCTGTCACATTTCTTGGAGTAGGCCAATTCATAATGGCTTCAATATTTTTAGGGTCCACAAATATACCCTTCTCTGAGATAATGTGACCCAAATACTGAATTCTATCTCTATAGAAGTCACACTTGCTCAATTTCGCATACAACTGATGCTCCCTGAGCAAACTCAATGTCAGTCTCAAATGCTCTTAATGCTCTTCCTCATTCTTAGAGTAAACGAGAATGTCATCAAGGAAAACAAGCACAAACTTGTCCAAATACCTGTTGAAGACACTATTCATGAGGCACATAAATGTAGCTGGTGCATTCGTGAGACCAAATGGTACCACTACAAACTCATAATGCCCATACCTCGTCCTGAAGGCTGTCTTATGAATGTATTCATCCTTGATTCTCACCTGATGGTAACCAGCCCTCAAGTCAATATTAGAAAATACCTTTGCTCCTCTCATTTGATCAAAGAGGTCATCAATCCTAGGCAAAGGATATTTATTCTTCACAGTACCTTGTTCAACTGTCTGTAATCAATGCATAACCTGAGTGTACCATCTTTCTTCTTGACAAACAAAACTGGTGCTCCCCAAGGAGACACACTCGGTCAGATATACTTCTTTTCCAACAACTCTTGCAGTTACATCTTCAATTCTAGCATCTCTGGTGTACTCATCCTGTAGGGTGCCTTGGAAACTGGTGCCGCTCCTGGCACAAGTTCAATAGTGAAATCGATGTCCCTCTTTGGAGGAAGCCTTGGAATATCATCAGGAAACACATCCCTAAATTCCTGCAACACCTGATAGTCCTCCAACCTAGGAGCTTCATCTCCCAATGCCTCCAAAATCTGAGCTGCATACAACTGGAAACCCTTCCTACAGAACTTCTTCAACTGCATAGCTGAAACCTGCCTTACTGAAATCACCTTTGGAATGTCTTTCACAACTACTAGGTTCCCTTCTTCATCCATGCATTCAAAAGTCTTATTGTAACAGTCAAGCTTCACCCTGTGAGCTTCTAACCAATCCATTCTGATTAGAACATCATAAGAACCAAGCGGTAGAATATTCAGGTCTATACAAGTGACCAACCCATTCATGACCAATGGACATTTCTCTATCATTTCACTGACCTTTATTTTAGTTCCAGTGGCTAGCTGAACTAAGAAAGACTTCCTATGCTTTATTTTCTTAAAAGCACAATTCTCTACTACTCTAGGAGTAATGTAGCTATGCGTAGAACCAGGGTCAATCAAAATAGAAACAGATTGCTCAGCAATCTTACCTACTACTTCAACCACAGCTGACTAGTGATTTGCTTGATGGTCCTCCAGTGCTGCATAGATCCTAGGAACTACCATTGCTACTTGACCCACTGTTTCCACTTCTTGAATGTTATAAGTTGGCCTTGCAGTCTCATTCTCGAGTGGACAATTCCTGTGCATGTGGGGTCCTCCACATTTCCAACATTGAAGTGATCCTCCATTATGTTGTGGATCCTTAGGCTTCTCTCCGGTCACTCCAACTGGCTTACTCACAGCTTGGGATGGATGCTTCTGCTCGCTCCTGAAGTTAGAAGGTTTGAAACCTTTCTTCCTTTGGTCAAACTTCTCGTTCTTCTTGTCCTTCCATGCCTTATGGTAATCCAGCTTTCCTTTGCTCTGCTCATAGCAATACTTAGCCTTCCTTATTGCTTCTTCAAGAGTTCTAGGTTTGTAAAACTCAATTTGATCTTTGTAAGACTGAGGTAATCCACTTAGAAAATGCTGGACCTTCACTTTTTCATCTCTGATATACCGGACATACCTCAAAAGCTCCAAAAACTTATTATCATACTCTTCCATGGTATGCTGTCCCAATCTCAACTCATGGAACTCCTTAATCTTGTCATCATAATACCTGTCAGATAGGTATTTCTGCTTAAAATACTTCTTGAACTTTTCCACTTAAGCTTCCTTTCACTAATCTTCTTCACTTGCTTGAAGTGTTCCCACCAAATGGATGCTCTTCCATTCAGATTGAATATGGAAACTCTTACCTTCATGTTGCATGAATAGTCATGCACTTGAAAGTATTTCTTTATCCCAAGAAGCCAAGCTTCAGCTTCTTGTCCAGTCTTTACCTCACCATCAAATGTAGGAGGTTTAGCTTTCCTAAATTCATCCTGAGAGAGATCCCTATGGTGCCTCTTTATTTTCCTTTTATGCGAAGCGGGACTTGAATCACCGCTGGATTCTTCAGAATCAGATGATCCACTGGAAGTCCTTCTCCTTCTCCTAGCACTACTCTTACTTCCTTCTGGTCTTGCGGTACCTCGTCCAGAGTCTATCTTTCTCTGCAAGTCTATCAAAATTTGCAACATGGCAGCATTCAACTGATGCTGCTCTTCCTGGGCTTTGATCAAGCTTCTCATAGTAGCTGCAACATCTAACGGTGTCTCTTGGAATCTCCTTCCATTAGACTCTATGTCATCGTTTCTATTATGTACATTTTTTCCCATGGCATCTTCTGCTCGCTCATAAGAATCACGAGCATCATACCCATCATGAGTTCTCATACTGAACCACCACTTTCTTACCAAACTGCACTACCTGGAATACTTCCCTTGAAGGTGACTATAATTCTGCAAACGTGTTAATAACACAATTGTTAGATGCGTACATTGATACAGATCAACATTACTTACCTTCTCTTGGAATAATCATAAAATTACAAATGCCCAAACACACAAAATTTTCTTCATCAAAGAGTGTTTATCTGAGGGGGACGACGGGGGTCAAGGGGGCTTGCCCCCTTGTGGATTCCTTGCGCCACTGCAGGGCTGGTCGAGGGCAGCGCCCTCAATTTTTTTTTTTTTTTTGTAAATTATTGATTTTCGCGCAATCTGGCGCATAAGATCACTGCCTCTTTTCTCATTTTCAGCCCTGAAATTTCACTGAGAAACAGTAAAAAAGCTCACTGGAAAATAGTTAAAATCTGCTGGAAAAATCTCACGGAAAACTCAAATTTTCCCCTTGCACAGAATCGGATCTCATTCCATTATTCCTTCCACTGAATTGGCTCCCGGAACCATTCTTCCTTCCGCAACGGCGGCTTCTCGGAAGCTCCAATCCTTCCGCGACGGTGGCTTCTTGGAAGCTTCAATCTTTCCACAACGGCGGCTCACCAAAGTCCATCTCCTTCCGACGTCCACTCTTACGTGGAAAAATTTTATTTTTTTTATTTTTTTTAACTTCGGGCGTTGGCTGACTTCTTACATCGGAAGCCAAATGACTTTGGCTTCCGCAATGGCGGCTCACCAAAGTTCGACTCCTTCCGACGTCCGCTCTTACTTGGAGAATTTTGAACTTCGAGCGTCGGCTGACTTCTTACATCGAAAGCCAAATGACTTTGGCTTCTGCAACAAGGGAAGCCTAATCATTAACTTCTTCCGATTGGCACTTACTTATCATCGGGCGTCGACAGACTTTTGGATCGGAAGACTAGTGACTTTGGCTTCCGCAACGGCGGCTTGCCAAACGTCAACTTCTTCCGATTTTTCTCAAATTGTTCCATCGGCCAGGTTTCTGCTACGCTTCCGCTGCGTCGGAAGACTTAGTGGTTTGGGCTTCCACAACGACAGACGTCAATTCTGCTAATGGCCCAACTGTTCAACACTTCAACAAAATTTTTGAATTTTTTACAGTCTTCCACTACCTACTGCTGGGTAGAAGAAACGCTGCCTCTGTCACTGCAATCCTTCAAGGCTCATGCAAGCCCATGTTGCAACATGAGCTCTGATACCATACTGTGACGTCCCCATGCCTCCGACCAGCGAAGAGGACGTGACCCAAGCTTTATCCACCTGGGCTAAGAGCCCCATGAACATGTGCATTCACAAAATTGTTAAAACATAATGCTTAAACATACACACTTGAACATTTATCATGCACATATGCAAGCATCTATCAGGCATAGCAGAAACATCATACATTTAAGCAAGCATTCATTTAACCTGTTCATCATGTTCATTAACAGAATTTATAGTTGCAGAAGTAAAATAGCCAATATCACTTATCTTATGAAAACTCTTTCCGCAACCAGCTACGTCACTGCAACGTTCCACCCAACCATAGGCCAGCGTGCTCCTTAATCTCTCAGCAGAGCTGCCACCCCCGAGCTGGGCATGATTTTCCAAGGAATAAGGGAACTAGCAGGCTTACACATAGCCAAGGATACACAAAACACATAGCCAAGCCAACAGAGTTGGGTTTATTAGGCCATTCAGGAGCTAGAGAAGGCAAATTGCTAAGCTGGTGAGCTCATTACAGAGCCAAGAACACCTACACCAGAACTAGCCTGACCTCTAAGACACCCAAACACACCCAACACAAAGAATCAGTCCCTTCTCTGCTACACAGTCCCTCAGGCCCTGCATTCCCTTCCAGTGCTATTCAGGGGTGATGGAGAAGAAGGCCAGCCCTCTAGCTCTGTCTGTGTGGGTTCCAGCCACCAGGTTTATCAAGCAAAACTCAGCCCCATCCTTTCTCCCTACACAGTCTAAAGACCGGCCATTGCACTCAGGCAATCACTCAGAAATTACAGCTGAACAGGGGGAATGATTTCTGATTCATTCTTGGCCCTTTCGTGGCCAAAACGACTCCCAATAATCGAATTACATAGGCCCAACTAAACAGTAACCATGTGGGAAGAACAACAGTTCCAATCTCAGCAATAAAATGACGAAAATTACACAACCGTACCGGTCTGTAAGGAGAACATACAGCTGAGGACGTGAATGGCTCTTCTCAAGAAATTCGTGGGTGAAAACACACATCTCTCAGCTCGCTATGTGAGCCCAAAACAGAAGGATACCTGTGCGTGGAAACAATCCAACCCTGTGAGGAAATGAATAGACAATGGAGGTCCTGCGTGACGAAAACAGCTCCATTTTTTTCCGTGGATGAACAAACAACAGCCAGGACATGAATTGGAAGTGCATGAGCCTTCAGCATAGTCGTGGGAGAGTCGAATTTCCTGCGTGAGTGATGGCAGTCATTTTTCCCCAGCCATTGTGAAGTCAACCAGGGTGGAGTGTGCATGTGGGTGAGGACTGACAGTCCTGCCACACCCATTCCTAGACAATAACTGCCTCAACTGCCAGCAGATATTCTTAATGAAGGTGGTTGGAAATAAGACAAGGGAAGAAGACATATGGGTTTTCTCTCATTGGCCAAGGTTTAACAATTTCCCCACCCTTATCCTTGTGAAAATCATGCCCCTTTCTCATTTTAGTTGTCGCGATCGTAGCTGGTCAGGTTCATTTAATTAATTATAGATGCATATTTACATGATGACCAACATAATATATGCCGCATGCCCCGATATACCATCGGTGACGATTCAAATCCAAAACATAACATAACTGATCCATGGCGGGGTCTTGGACTTTAGCTCCACACCATGATCATTACAATATATATATACATCATATACATCTAATGTAATGAGGTAAAAACCGGGACATTACAGTTAATGATTCCCAAGGTACCCTAGTACAATATCCTGAGTCTGAATAGATGATTTGATGTCAAACACTCAGTCGAATTTTTCGATCAAAGGTCAATGATGTGATCCTATGTCGAGAGCAAGATAATTTGTCATTGATGCATATAGATCTCAAGGTACTAAATTGTTTCTAAGACTAATTCCTGGATGATGAGCTGAAGTCGAGGGAATAGTCTCGTCAAAGGAGGGCCATGATGAATCCACATCGATGACACAAAACTTGGAGCAAAGTTCTGGAATTTTTAGTATGAAGTAACCATAATACTGACTCAAAATTAGATGGCATGAAAATTTATTTATACTGCAAGTGTAAACTCTCAACATGACTTCCCTTTGAACATTGGGTGGCACGACTGAAGACTTTGCAGCATTGACTTGATGAGGCAGAACACAATGCGATAATGGACAATGCATTCTCTGAAAGACTCAAAGGAGGACATGACTCATGAAAGTGGATCGACTCAGAGACCAGCTGAATACCCAATTGAATGAATGAGATGCAGACAAATGCCATGTTCAAAGGTGACTAACAATTTCCATTACAGCAAAAACATTTCCCTTTCCCTTAATTTCCCCATCATGATTGATGAGTTCCTTTTTTATTTTTTACGAGTTCAAAGAAGGTATCAAAGACTTGTTGTAGCTCATCCTTTGGACAAGTCCAAACTCCTATGTTTTATGAACCTGAGAAAGGATGGGTTCATTCCCGAAAAGGGTCTTTCAATGTTTAATTTAACGAGTCCAATGAAAGAAAGCTCAGTGTAGTTCATGTTTAGAGAGTCTGAACAAAATAAAGAAGACTCCAAAGGGTCATTTTTCATAGACTTTAGTCTCTAGGGCCCTAAAAAGTATAAAATAATACCCAAGAGAACTCTTCCAGTCATGATTGGTTGTAGTGTACCTTTTTCGTAAGTAGTGCCCCCTGGTCCGAAAAAGGGGTAAACTATCACCAGGAAGATGACTCTTCAGTTCCTTTAATGAGCATGAAGAAGACAAGTTCACTTGGCAATCTTTTCACATTTTAAGAGTCTGAAAATAGCTTAAAGAATACTCCATTAAGGTTATTTTTTCAAAACCCAATTTTAACGACTCTGAAAAATAGTAAAAGTATAATGGATACCTCTTCACTGATTTTTTAATGAGCACGCCAAAGGTATAAAAGGAACTCGAAACCTTTTTCATGTTTGAATCTAGAGCACAAAAAAGCGATAAAGTAAGCTCAAACTAGTTTTCATGTTTTAACCAGTGCACGAAAAATGAAAAGTAAGCTCAACACCATCTTTCTATTTTTAAAGAGCTCGAACATCTATTGAAATAATACTCAGGGTATCTACTTCATTTTTTAACGAGCTTGAAACATAATAAGAACTATGCTCAAAATGACCTGTTTCAATTTTACACAAGCTTGAAACAGAAAAATAACTATGCTTGAAACCAAAAGGTAAACTTTTCTTAAAACAATCTATTATATTTTTTAACAAGCTTGACATAGAAAAAGAACTATGCTCGAGAATGGTATCATTTTTATGCAAGCTTGAAACCAAAATGTAAACTATGCTTGAGGAGTGGTTTAATTTTTTAACAAGTTTGAAACCAAAAATAAACATTTCTCAAGGTGACCTGTTTCATTTTTACACAGGATTGAAACATAAAATAATTATGCTTGTGGGAACCTATTTCATTTTTACACAAGATTGAAATAGAAAGATAACTATGCTTGAGGACATCTGTTTCATTTTTTAACAAGATTGACATAGAAAGGGAACTATGCTCACATACATCTACTTCATTTGTTAACGAGATTGACACAAAATGGGAACTATGATTGCATACATATGTTTCGTTTTTAAACGAGCTTGACATAGAAAAAGAACTATGCTCACAGGAATCTATTTCATTTTTTAACGAGCTTGACATAGAATGGGAACTATGCTCAAGGCTATTTTTTATTTTTTAACGAGCTTAAAACTAGAAATAAACTATGCTCAAAGGCATCTATTTCATTTTTTAATAAGATTGAAACAGAAAAAGAACCATGCTCACAAACCTCTGTTTCATTTTTTAACGAGCTTGAAATAGAAAATAACTATGCTCGCTAACCTATTTCATTTTTTAACGAGATTGACACATAAAAAGAACTATGCTCACAAATCTGCTCCTACCCAGCATGATATCCAGAGGTTGGTAGGCTAGCCCCATTACATAGAAACCTAGAGGATTAACTCTAGTATGATGTCCAGAGGCTGGAACCATGCCCCCGATTTTACCTATGATGGGAAGAAGATAACTAGAAGAAGGGGAAGGAATCACAAGAACATGAGGCACACTCAGGGAAGTCTGATGACTAGGAGTAATGTGATGGTCAGGTGTAACAAAGGAAAGCTGATCAATGGTCACAATATTCTCATCATGGGGAAAATGCATCACTCTAAAGAGTGTGAACACTACAACCTTCATGTTGTAAACATAATCACATCCAAGGAGAAAATTGAAATCTAAAGGACCTTGGACCACCATAACATCAATACAGACAATTTTCCCTCCTAATGTAATAGGAAAATGAGGAAGGATCCCTAAAGGTGTAGTAGGTCTTCAATTAAAATCCAGTATCTGATCGGTGGCTGGCACAATATGGGGAGAACCTAAATCTTTCCAAGCAGGATAGGATATAATGCTAACAAAAGCCCCTTCGTCAACAATAGTGTGAAGCATCCACCTAGAAGTAACATTCACAACTATCTGGAAAGGAACACTTGAATAAAGATGAGAATCTGATAGGTTACTCCATTTAAAGGAAACAACCTCATAACTTTGAGAGGGTTCTTTCAAAACAGAAAAAAAATTCTCTTGTCGAGAACAATCAAAACGAAGCATAGAAACATTATTTTACTCTCTACTGGAAGAGAAGAACAAGACAAATATTTGGTCAAAGTGACTACTTCAGTCTTAACACTCTCTGATAAAAGAGTGGGATCATGTGGAGATGACATCAACTCGAACACTTTAACTTCACACTTCAAAGGAAGAGTGGGATCAATCACAGATGAATTCGGATTGACCACTTGGAATTCGCTCTTGGAAAGAAGAGTGGGATCAACCACGGATGAAACCGAATCTACCATTTGGTCAACCAATGGGATGTCAAGTGACAACTTACAATAACCTGTTGGAATATGTTGGTGAGGAAAAATAATATCTTCCAACAACTTAGAAGCTTCATCCATGAGAGGAAAAAGGTAAGTAAAGTGCATGTCCTTACACAACAAGCAAGGATTTCTGACTTTTCCTTTCCGACTCTTAAGCAAATATTCACTAGTTGAGGGGGGATCATCGGTACAATGACGAGAGGATGATGACATCAGTTTCGAGGAAACCTTAGACCAGTCTTATAAAACTAGGGCAAGACCATGAAAATATTTCATAAGGTGATCACCCTTGCAAATCCTTCAAGGGAATTTGGGCTTATGCGGTCTTTGGGTGTGCAAATCAACACTCTCTGCACTAGGAGGAGTAATCGGTTGAGACTTGATTTTCTGTTTGTTTTTCTTCTTCTTAATATTCTTTTTCTTCTTCTGCTTATCCACCTAACTACTAGTATTACAACTTTCAAAAGGCGGAGAGGGAGAAAGGGGAGAGGACACATCAGGAGAAGAAGGAGAGGGATCAACCTAAGGTTGATTCTCCCGCGATGAAGGATTAGGATCTAAAGCAGTTTATGTACATGGGATAAATGGACTACAGAATAACCAAACAGGTAATCTGATAGTCAATCCAGGAAGTCTTAAGGTATCCATCAGAGGAGGACCAACATCCCCATATGGAGGGAAAAAAAAAGATGTGCTTGGTAAAGGATTCTCTTGGTCAGTAGTCCTCGAAGGTGAAGCCATAACTATGTAAGAAAACTATCTCTCTCTTCTAAAAAAACTCCTAACGGTACAGACAACAAGTGCTACTCAAACTAAGGCATCAAATATAATATGTGAGAGGAGTGGATTAAAGCTCTGGAACCTCATAGGATTGTCAAATCACCACAACTCGCTATATACTACTGGGTCCAATATTAGAGCGCGTCAAGGAGTATTGGGACCGTCCATTTCCTGAATACCCGACTACCTAGACGGTACATGCATAGTAATCTCCCTGAGTGCTATTCTTGGTGTATTGTGATGATAGGATGACCAAAGGGTTGTACTCGGATAGGAGATGTATTTCTGACTAACAAAAGTGGTGACTCTGCTGGGGACATGAGTTGTTTCAATAGATCTGAATGGTTCAGGTCTAGAACAAAACAAAAACACCAAATGTTAAACTTCCCCTAGATATGGTTAATCACTTGAATGGAATTCCATGATACTTATCTCAAAGGTTGTCCTCACTGTCCTTAAAGATTTCTCTTGCGATACTGCAGAAGAACCTATAAAATATTAAATACAACAAGAAAAGGATGATAGCATACAAGATAATCAACTAGATCTATGCTCGTGACCAAGGAATCAAACAATATATACACATGAAACAGTAAATATGGGAAAGAAAAGAAATTTTTTATTAGAAATGATTGGAGAGACTACAAGCTTTATGTCTTGGTGTTGAGAGTTCCTTCCAATGGATCCTTGCCTCCAATAGCTCAAGAATTATTTTGACAGAGTTTGGGTATGCAACAGAATTCTTCCTCCTTTCTCCCATGGGGGATGAGCCAGTATTTAAAGGCATGGGAGGATAGGTATGGTTGAGGATATAATGGGTGAGGTGGAGATAAGATCCTAAAAGGGAGGATCTCGAGCTCCAGCTGGTCCTAAACCATAGGGATGAGGCTCCATGAAGGTAAGCTTCGAAAAGCCTCACGTAACTTCTCTTTTTTCCTTGAAAAATCAAGCACTACTCCTTTAATGATGTAGACAGGCACTGTTAAGGGGGTAACGCTTCTTGCAGTAAGGCTAGAAGTGGTGGCACCACTCTTTGCTCATGTATCAGGAGTGTTGCTGAATTAGGTAAAGCTTTTTGTCAATCGAAGAGGAATGTTACCAGCTCAAAACAAGGAAAAATTGCAAGGGGATAATTTCTTCTTTCATTTCTTTAGGGAAAAATTTGAGGGATTGGATTAGACAAGGGAATACCTATCTCATAACATGAGGGTGATGAGATTTTGGTGTAACAATACACAAAAACCTTCGAAGATATCTGCAGGTTCTTACCTCTCGCCTTACCTAGATCTTGCTTCTCAATCACTTCTAAATTAAGCAAAACTAATGTAATCTGGTCTATTCTAAACTATTATATCTATCCCGAAGGGGAGAAAAGTGTGTATCTAATAAATTAATGTACTGTAGTGCTACATATTGAATCCTACAAATAGTTGTTTAAATTCCACACACATAGTAACAATAGAAAATTAAACAAAGATAGATTTGTAATGTTAAAACATTCATTACTCATTATATGCACAAGATTTCTAATAGAAAGTAAAATCATTCATCATTGCAGAATTAATTATTTAAGTTAGAATGATCTCACAGTTGCATAGCAGCTAAATAAGAAGTAGTTCACCATTAGCAATCCACACTATCCATGTGAAAACTTGTACAACCCTTCCCCCAGCAAAATTGGTTCTTATTTATTCATAGAAAAATTAATTCTTCATACAAATAACTCAGCATGTATGCGGTAGTGAAAAGTCCCTTCTAGTCCATCCTCTACTCCTATTTATACACTTTTACATATGACTATTTGACTACCCTAGCCTTTTGAACTTCTCTGACTTTTCAACTTCCAAAATTTGTCCTCTAGTGTCTTGCACTAGGAAAATGAAAATAAAATAAAATAAATTACATGAAGTGCCAAAATATGGAAATGAAAAAATATTAAGTGGGCCCAGATGGTATTTCAATGAATTCACACCATGCATTAGCTTTCTCAGTGATAGTTCTGTAGTCTACTGGCTCCAACATCCTTATAGTTATATCATGCACTCCCAACTATGATTCTACTTTTGTTACCTTTGGTGGGGTCAATATTCACAAGTCTTCTAGGAGATAGTTGCTAACATCGACTTGTGAAATCCATATTTTTACAACTTCCTCGCTAATCTCTTTAATTTTCTGGATGCTTTGTCCATCTTCGTGCAACTTGTCCTGGATATTTTTCATTTGTTGATCCTTTTCTCGAAACTCTTTGATCTTGGTTGCTGAAAAAGTCTGGCATTTATTATGTGCTATGCACATTTTCTTGTAAAAATCTTTAGATCTCTCCAGAGTATTTTCAATTGCAGTTGTAAGACTCAAAGAAGATTTGCTGCTGAAGTCTAGGAGCGCTAACTCTATCTTCAAACTTTCTGTAGTCTTTTGTGGGAAGTGTTTAGGAAATGCCGAGTTAGATTCCACCCAAGTTAGATGGCTATGAACCCTTTCCTCTTTTATTAAGAGTCTCGTTCTGAAATAAATCAATACTGCAGAAATTTCTTTCAACCTTGTCTCTAACTACTTGATTTATATATTTCCTCTACAATTTTTAATAGGACTTGGTGAATACTCCTCTAGATAAAGAAATATTGATCACGGAAAGGTGTGATATCAAGTTGTATTTCAGTGGTTGTCTTTAACTGAGTCTGAAATGATTAGTTATGTACCTCCAACTCCTCTACTCAAGTTTTCAGCTCCTCTCTTTTTTTGTTTACTGTAGATCTCTGAGATTCTAATTCCAAAATCTTGATTTCAATATCCTTCTTGTCTCCCTCAGTGATTGTATCTAAAAGCACCAGTGCATCCTTTTCTGATTCTAAATATTTGTAAGACTTTTGGAGCTTTTGAAACTCCGACAGTGTAGCCTAATGATATATATTTGAATCTCGTCCTTCTCCTCTTTCCTTTACTAGAGTGTCCTTCATCTTAAGCATTCTTTCTTTATAATTTTCAACATCTTCTACCAACTTGTTATCATTATCTTCATTAGCTTGCGTAGCTGCTACGCTTACCATTGCTAGGAATTGAGGATCTTCATTCATGCCTTGCATGACAGTATTTTTAGTCGGCATGACCACATCAGGTTGGGTACCAACCTTTAATCTCTCTTCTGATCTCCGAGGAATGGTTTTGTTATTCAGGTCGAAGAATATTATATCCAGGCATGCCACTACATGATGCTTGGATGAAGTAAAAGGCACTAGTCCCAACACTGCAATAGGGAGGTGGCCTCTTGTTATTGTGTCACTTGATGGGGAAGGAGGGTCTGTTAGATTATTATGGATCGTGTCCACTTCTAGGCCCTCTTTGTCCTTGTCTTCTTGTTCCTTCTTTCTTAACTCTCCAGTTGCTTGCTCAACTTCTTTTCGCAATCTTTCTTCTAATTCTCTTTGTATCCTTTCTTCCTCTTCCTGTTGAAGTCGTTCTTCTTCTACCTCTTTTCTTTGGGCCTCCTTAGCTAGTATTTTCTCATCTTCTTCCACCATATTTCGGGAATCCCCTTTCATTTCTTAGCATCTTATTCATTCTAATTTTGTTGTTCTTTGGTGCTTCTCTTACCTTTTCCTCGTGTTGTTGTGATCTTCTTTCTGAACCGCTTATTCAAGGAAATCATGTTACACGCATTTCTGTATACCTCCTTATCTTTGTCCCAATGATGGAAGTATTCAAAATGTACTCCTACAAATGCACAGTGTTCTGCAACGTTGTCATAAGCATCGTTCCTGTGGAAACTCTTTTCCCTGAAGTGGAAACCTCCTAGATACTTCACAAATTCCAGTGCACTTTTTACCTTTGTGAATTTATAGCTACCGATGCAGAATGGAAATGGTGGGAAGACTGCTTTCTTCATGTAAAATAAGAAATTTTTGAAACCGTCTATAAAAATTTGTCTCACTTCCTCCTTATGGACTACATAGTCCGTGGCGTATTTCGACAACAATGATGGATCTCGGGATCCTCCATACATCCTTAGGTAAGTTCCCTCCTTGGAGAAATAATAGTCTCCATATGCACATATGACCTCCATGGCGCCTTCTAACAAACAATTGGGTTCTTTAACAAATATAAGCTCATATAGAGGCTTCAGAAACTCCTCACATATCATCTTGTAGTAACTTGTGTATTTGTGAGCACATTGAATATGATTTGCGGTATATGCAGGAGTCTTGGTATGATCCCAATCACAATTGAGCTTTGGGAATTGGTGCAAGCATAAGATACAATCAATCAAATAAGATCCCTAGTAAAATTCTAACTTTCTTTGATTCATGCCTCCTTGTGAGACAACTATACAGGATGAAAAGATATTTTCTACAATATTTTCCCAGTTAAAAATGGTGCCCTACATGGCCACATGGTATATCAACGGGACCCAACTCATCTTGTAGAAACTTCCCATTTTACCGGCCAAAGATTCTATTTAGCATCAGGGCTATGATCCTGTAGGGGGTGCATAAGATGGCAGTCTCATACTTGCCAGTGGATTTCTGGCGAAGTTTCTTCCCTGCTACCATCATTTGCTTCGCACATTCAAAGACATATAAATTCATGCTTTTCACCCATTAATATGTCATCATATTTTGTGGAGTGCGTAATTTAAAATCCTTTTTTACATATGAAAAGGTGAAGGAAAGAAACACTTTTCCTTCTACCTTTGAAATGGTCATAGTGGATGGATCTGCTCGAGGTAGAATCCACCTGATTTCCTCGACAAAAGGAAAGAGCTCAGGGCACGTGGCTGATTCTGTGATACCCAATTTTATTATGTTTACATACAAAGGTATATCTTCTAGGCCTGCATCCATGACATTCTGGTCCTTGATCGTATGATATATCTATCCCCATTTAAACTCTTTCTCGGCTCCTGTGACAGCTTTCATGTCTTCATAAATGATTTCCATTCTGGGAAATACCTCCAAATCTGAGTCCTCCTTGGTGGCCTTTGCCTTCTTATTTCCACCTTTCTTTGGCATGTTGTGATGTGAAGACTAAAATTGCAGCATGACCACAACAAAAAATGTCTTAGCCAAAGCAACAAGCATTCTTATTAACATGCAATAAAAAACTAAAATGATAGGCTAAGATATCAATATTAATATTGCAAGATATCAGTGAAATGCTCAGATAACAAATCATGATTTCTTTCAAAAGGTAAGATTTCAGTCAATGTAACGAAGATCCATTTACTAGTTCATACATGGACAATCAAAAGTAACTCTGTGTTGTAGAGAAATCATTCTCACAGGTTTTCCAGACATTTTACACTTACAACCAGGGTACATATTAGGTCAAAACTTTAAATGAAATCAGCAGTACAAGTGAAGTATTGTTTTGGGAATTTTACCACTGGTTCTAACTGTTTTTTCCATTTATTTTACGATCTTTGTCCATTAAGCTTTAAAACCTTAAAATAATGAGAAATATTTTCATGGACTCTCTTCAAAGGTAAGAAAACAACCAGAAATCATGGCATAGGTTTTATAACCTGAAACCAAGCGCATCTGATGAGAAACTGGAAATCCTAGCTTGAACTAGAAACACCCATGAAAAATTCTTAAAATACAGTGTCGGCCACAAGGAAAGAGCATAGCGCCTGAAAAGAAAAACCCTAGGCCAAACCTCAAAGCATGAAGGTCTACTAAGTGTGAATCCATCAACCATTACCCTATCACCACATAGAAAAATAAACCAGGTAACTTATAGTTGGTGAAACACTCGACCTGCCTCAATTCTACCAGCAAAACCCCATACGTTTAACAGGCCCATATCTATGGCTTGAAAGACCAAATCAAACGTAGAAAAAAGGGGAGACAAAATCAAGCATGGTCGGACTAGTGAGCTAGGTAAAAACTCAATGATGCCAAGGGTTCTATTGCAACCTGACTAGGGATACCTCTGGCGGTTGGCTAATTAAAACAAACCCTACAGGATAGAGGTTGGATTTTAAAACCACATCCATAGATGGCGAATGAAAAAAACCTAACACCATAACCATAAATCCCCACAACATTGTTATTTCAAGCCCTTTGAACACAAAATAACATGAAGATAATGTTTTAGGCCTACCTAGCGAACGCTGGAGAAGGTACGATGCTAGGCACAACAAGCCCTAGGCTCCAAGTGGTGAAAGCTGATTGGATGCACCTAAAATGGGGAATAGGTAACAGTCCATAAAAAACCATGTCATTCCTATATATATAAATATATGGAAACATCAATAAATACGGTGGATGGGTAATAAATGCTGCACAGATGGAAACGTCATTTTGGCGCCTGAACCTTAAACCCCATCAGAGGGTTTTAACGAATCGGTAAGAAGAACCAAGTTATCCTCAACAGTTTCGGTTTGAAACACAAATTTTAGAAGACACCATCGACAGGCACTTGTTAAATGCAACCAAAAAATAATGTCAACAACACTCCCAAAAGAGTCATGAAGAAAAGACTTCGGCCAAAAACTCTAAGTTTAGTCAAACGCATTGGCTACAAGACAGGAGTTTTGTTGACACCATCGATAAAACTTTCTTGGATCCTCTGATAAAAACCTTCTGACAACAAGCATCAACAAGAAATGGTGAGTTTTCGCTGGTAGTGTTGCCTCCAAATCATGAGTTTAGCCGAGACTATCGGCAGAAAAACTTCAAAGGATTCTAATAAAGAATCGATTCAAGAAGTATTGGGTGTAAAAGCCAATTTCTTCCGATAATGTTGGCACTAAAGTCTAAGTTTCACCAACACCGTTGGCCGAAACTCTCCAAAAATTTTCGATAAAGACTTATGAAGTGGGAAAAAACCGACTAGAAAGCATCAGATGAAAAGACAGAGTTCTTCCGATGTGTCAGCTCAACTCAATGTGTTCTTCTGATGTATCAAAAGAAAATATGGGTTTTAACTTAGTAAAAAAAATCAGACTTGTTCAAAATAAAAACTAAGTTATGGGATTAAAAATCAAGGGGTTGTACTAGTCTAAGAAAGGAAAAAAAACTTAAAATTCTCATGAGGGGCCCTAAGATGTAAAAAGTTTTGGGGAGGTGGTTGCAACAGCAACATAATCCTAGATTGATATTGATGATACACTGAGATAATATAGTCAAAGAAATCAAACAAATCATCCATAAAAAAAACCAATTGCTATCTTCAAAGGTGGAACCAAGCCCCAACCCAGAATATCAAAACTCTTAGAATGAGCCCAAAATCAAGAGTTTTTACAAAACAACTAATCAAGAAACCTTTAACAAAGAAAAACATAGACATCAATGGCCCCCACAAAATCTGAACTAAAACTTGAGAGATCAGAAGATGGAGAGGCTAAATTGTAAAGGGAGATACACATGAATACATACCTCTTGTATGTATATCTCGGCTGCCATTCCCTTGGAGCCTCTCAAAAATCCATAAATGCCACATTCACATAACCTAGCACCCCTTGGAGGGATATATATGAAGGATACATATTTTTAGTTCTATATGAGCAATTTTAAATATAGATGTTATTCGTGTGCCTGTTGTAGTATCAATCCTCTTTTCACTGCATCTTGCACCCTATTTCATTATTATTTCTAGGATCTCTACACTCCCATTGAAAATTTTATTCTGGAAGTTCCTCAATTCATTCCATAAATATGTGAAATAAAACAAGCATGAATTGGGGAAAATACTTCACTCGAAAAGATGGCTTAATCGAAGTTCTAGATGGAATGACACCTGGCTCAACAAAGGACACGAGGCTTACGAATAACCAGTGCAAGCCCCTAATGTAAATAGCACAAGTTAGGAAATTGAAGTTGTTGTATTGAGCTCAATATGTCCAACTGATATGAAGACCTCTCCTAAGAGGGTTTTCAAGAGTCGATAAACAATGGTGTTGTGGAATATCATGGAAGGGAGACTTAACCTCAACAAACTGGTACAATCCTATAATTGTTGCAATATGATCATCTAGGAGCTTTATTTATGTTGTAGGAAGCTCATGCATTCTTGTCCTTATGAGATAAAATATTCAATCTACAAGAATTGGGGAAGAATGCATCATGGAATCCCAATCATTGCTTGGGAAAAGGAAATGACCTAGGAAGAAGAGTTCACCCACCCGAGTCCCCCCACCTCGCCCCCCTCCCCTCTCCCCAGAAATGGTTGTATCACCATGACTCCACAAATAATTGAATGAATTCAAGGAATCACATTGGCATGCTCCGAACTCACCAGGGAGGTAAGTCATGCTCCTAAAGGTTTAAGCCCCTAGATGTGTAAGAGCACTACTACCTTGATATTTGACGAGAGCGTTACCTTCAATTTTAAAGTAAAGAACATTGCTCTACACTCTACCTTCCATAGAAGACATTTTTAATATTCCTTCAAAGGGGTTGATTCATCTTGAGTGGGAGATCATATTGAAAAGGAAGGACTCTAGTTGAGCTAAAGTTGAACCTTCTTGTGTCCCCATTAAGGATCCTAAACACACAACTTAAAGGAACACATTATTCATGCATAAAAGAAACACATAGAACATGCATTTTACATGCTAAAGTTGAGTCCACATTGGAACAATCCAAAACATTTTAGCCTTTCCTGAACAACCATTTATGTTCACCCGTTTGCTTGGAAAACAGTAAGAGATGGGGGATATCTAGAAACAAGAGGAGTTAGAAAAGTGAACCAAAAAAAAATATGGGAAATAGAAATCATATAAAGAAATTAAAAGTTTAAAACTAACTCTAACTATCATCCCATTAACATAGAGTAGTGCATCCAAAAAATATAACTACAGTCCTATTGAACAAGATGAGGCAGTGGAAAAACCAAAACTCCATTAAAAAAAAAGAAGGAAGAAAAAAAATTCCATTAAAAGGCCACTACTTCAAGATAATACATGTAAAAATTACCGACTAATCAAAAGGAAAGTTTGTAGATTGTTGTGTAACCAAATATAAATTCATTAGCAAACCTACGAATATGTATGAGGAAAACAAAGCCACAAAGATACTCACTTGGCACAAATTAACAATTATAGAGTCATTGTGAACTAGATGATTTTCCCAATAATCCTCTCCTACTTCCTCATCTAGATGCCCATCTACATATTTTGATTCTATGTATGGTTTGTGTTTCACAAGATTTAAATATTCATGAATCCCAAGATGTAATAGAAATTCCAAAAGCTCCTAAAATATTCAGTGAAAAATAGACATATTTTTATAACATTTGTGTCCTTATACATCACAAGTATAATCATTGAAATACAAATTACAAGAAATCCATTGAATTTGTATTTGTATTCTGATTTCTAAAATTAATTACTTTGTATTTTTTATTATTAGAATAGGCACAAGATTCTCCCCACTCACTGACTACATAGACAAAATGTTATGTATTTTCAGTCCTATTATGCACTCTCGGCTACCCGTAGAGTCTGGTTATTAATAGTCGTGTTTCTTTCTTTCTTGCACAACTCATAACAGAGAACTATAAAACTTGAACTTTGAATTTATCACAAATCCTCAGTAGGACTAGAAAAAATACATTCACCTCCTCATGGAACTTCGAATATTAAAAAATGTGGCATCTGACTAACCATATGATATTTGTACCATTAATGCAACACAAATGACTAAACTTCAATTCATTGCAAGTAGTAAACTGATAGCTTGCCAGCATTCATCAAACAAGCTTGGGTAGAGATTACTCACTTGTGAGTCATGTTGATTGTAGCCGCTAAATTGCGGTGCAAAATGGTAAAGTTTTACTTTAAATGCATGAGGTTTTACTAGTGTTTTTCGTGAAGCCCGTAGTTTCCGTAAGAGATCCCCAAATGCTGATGCAAGCTCTCCTTGTGCAACCAGATAAATACGTTAAAAAATTATTAGAAAAAAATCCATGGATGATTATGTAGTAACTCTAAACATTTGAAAGAAAATTTGAGTGAACGAGATATAAATGCATAGCTAGAATTATCATTTCCATTGACACTCCCAATAAATACTTACATCTATGCCCAAAGGATTTTGTAGATTTATTTCCTTACTATAATCTTCCTGAAATTATTCCATCAACTTAGGGGTACACACTAAGCACTATAGAGAACTATTCATGAAATATGTATTCCCAAGATTATGCAACTGTGTTAAACCCATGGGGCCAACTGTAACACCACTACCACCTATTCCTCTAAGTTGTTGGATGATCTCAAAGGGTGAGCAAATGATAAGTTTGGCATGGATATTCTCAAAGTACCATTGCTTAGGATCGAACCATTTGTAATACATGGTTCTAATATATAAGTTTTAGATGGGAATAGAGATCATTCATCTCCAACTGAACCATTCCCATGCAATAATCCAATATTGCCATCCTACCAAATTCCATCAACTTGTAGCTCTATTAATACCTGCACATAAATGCAATAATTAATAAAATAAATTGAATCATTCATGAAAAAATGCTTAAATAACCCAATCCAACATAAACAAATCCTAAATTTGAATGTCACAAGATATTTGGATCCACAACATAACAACCCAATCCAATTTCAATTTTTTTCGAGTCACAATCTACAAGGAACGATGTAAATTTAGTAGCTTCAATACACACTGTTAAGTTTTTGATGGTTATACCAGATCTTATAACATTTAGCATCATAATAGTATAACCAAAAGAAACGATATCACTGAAAGATAGACAAGTACAACCACACAAAAGAACACAAATATTTATCTTGAGAAACCCTCATTGGGAAGAAAACCCAACAAAACTTCCTCTATATAAGATGTATAAAAAGTAAAAGACAAGACCCAAGATAGGTTCGCCTCCTCTAGAAGATATATATATCTCTCTCCTATGCGTTGTGCACAAGTGATTGTGTGTTTAATTGAGGAACACATCTCCTCTATTTATACTCTTTTCGTCACTTGACATTTAACTTGACAAGTCAGCCCCACTTAACTAAGTAGGTTTAATTCACTCAGGAAGACTCAATACAATATTATATTATATTCATTAGGGTACTATTGCCCCGACTTATAATGGAGGCTTTACCTCATGACTCTATGACAATTAAATACAATAGTAACACCCCACTAGAGGAATAATAACATCTCCCTTGGGTTACATCAGTAAAATACATTTAGAATATCTTTTGAAGTTACAATATTCAACACTCCCTCTTAACAAGAATTTTATTCTACTAACAACATCATCATAGACTATAAGAGACCAAAGAGATAATATATGCAACATCATTGAGGCTATACATCTATACATCATAGGAAGTTTTCACAATCAGTAACTAGAATAGTTAATCTTCATCTTCTACATCACATGATCACTTGATCCTTTTGTAGCAACGCTTCAACCTTTCGATCCTCCGTAGCAGCACTTCGATCTTCTAATCCTTTGTAGTAGTACTTCAATATTCTGATCCTTTGCAGCAGCACTTCGACCTTATGATCCTTTGAAGAAACACTTCGATATTCTGATCCTTTGTAGCATCAATTTGATCTTCTCGATCCTTTGCAGTAGAACTTTGATATTCTTGATCCTTTGCAGCAGCACTTAGATTTCTCGATCCTTTTCAGCAACACTTTGATCTTCTCGATCCTTTTCATCAACACTTCGATATTTCTCGATCCTTTGCAGCAACACTTTGATCCTCTGCAGTAGCCTTCTTGTCTTCTCGACCCCTTGTAGTAGCACTTCGATCCTTTCGATTCTTTGTAGTAGCACTTCGATCCTTCTTGATCTTTTGCAGCCACACTTCAATCTAATTGACCCTTTTCTACCATAATTCGATCTACTTGATCATTTTTCTCTACGCGGCCTACAGTACACATGACCTATTTGCGGGATGATCAATCCCAATAAATTTAGGAAATAAGTCCAAGGATGATGCAATCCTCCATTAGCATGACCCATGAAATCAATTAGTTGAATCATCTATAACTAAATGTATATCTCAACTGCACCCAGTGCTGACCCTATCGTCAGTGAGGAATCATCGTAGACCATCCATACCACATAGGTTAGGACCATTCACAACTGAGAGTTATACTACGATATCTACACTCATGTGTAGGTATACTCTACCATGTAAGAGTATTGTTTATAGAGCATATCTCAACTGCATTCAAAATGTAAGCCCAACATAAAACATCCATACCACATAGGTTAGGACCACTCCCAAGGTATTGTTATACTACGAAGTCCATGAGGACTCATCATAAAGCATCCATACCACACAGGTTAGGACCACTCCCAAGCGAGTGTTATTCTATGGCATCTACATATGAATGTAGGCATACTCTTGATACAAGAGTATTGTCTATAGAGAAGATCTCGACTTCATACAAAATTTTAGTCCTGCCATCTATGAGGACTCATTGTAGAGCATCCACACCACACAGGTTAGGACCACTCCTGAGTGAGTGTTATTCTACGGTATCCACAACTAAATGTGGGTACTCTCCATGCGATAGTAACATCTGCAGGGCCATTCTTAGCTAGTAAGGACTAGTCTCATGAACATAGTGTTATACCTGCCATCCTCAAGAGAGGATACTACCATCCAAGACTGAATGTGGGTACTCTCCATGAAAGAGTAATATCTGTAGGGACATCCTTACCTAGTAAGGACCACTCTCATGAACAGAGTGTTATACTTGCCATCCTTCAGAGAGGATACTATCATCCACAAATAAATGTTGTACCTTGTCAATATATTTTGGAATACTTGGCCTCTTTCATGCTGGAGCCTCACTGTCCTCCCATTATCGATGTCAGTCTCATCATCATTCCCCATTTTTCGAGAGGATCCATATTATAAACCTGCTCCCCCTTTGTCCGAGGAGGGTTCATAGTGTTGACCTATTCTTCCTTTTCAATGATAGTTCATATATCCAACTTGTTCCTCCTTTCTGAATAAAGTCCACTTATTCATCATTCCTCCACGCATGGAAGGATCTATATCATCATCACTTTTCCTCCTTGCGAGGAAAGTCTTCAGTATCAACATCACCATTCCTCCTTGCGAGGAAATTCTTTAGTATCAACATCACTATTCCCCTTGCGAGGAAAGTCTTTTCAAACTACACAAAGCTTTTCATAGAAGCTTGGTTACTACATCAGAAACTTTCTCATTGGTACTCACATACTGGAGTTTTAGGTCTCCCTTCGGTACCATATTCCACAGGATTCTTTGTAATATTTATGCAACTCTGGTTGTCACAAAGAATCAATGTGGTAAATAGTATTGACATCATCTTTCCAAATCCATTTTGCTTCCCAAATAATGAATCAAGTTTTCATGTACTCTGCTTAAGCTGTACTGAGAGAAACACTGGACTAAACCATGAGATCATGGCGGATCCCAGACAATATATCCACCTAAGGTGCTCTTTCTGTCTGTGAAAATTCCTGCCCAATCTGAATCATGTATATCCATATAATCTGTAGTAATGATCTATACCATAGTAAATTCCTAAGTCTATTGTACCTTTTAGGTACCTCATCATATTCTTTGCAGCTATTAGGTGAACCCATCTAGGTTTCACTAGATACTAAGTTAAGGTGTTCACAACAAAGCATATATCTGACCTTGTGTTCATCAGATACATCAACAACTCAATAATCTGTCTATATTGAGTCATATCCACTAACTCTGATGTCTCATCAAACAACAACTTCATGTTGGTATCCATGGGTGTTGCCATGGATTTACAATCCAACATATCAAATATTCTTTAAGATTTCCACAACATACTTTCCCTATCTTGGAAAGATTCCTTGTGGGCTCTGCCACACTTCTAGGCCTTGGTAAATAATGCATCAATCCAATATTTTTCATCTCAAATTCTTCAGTTAGTTTCTTCTTTCTTTCTGTGATCTATTTCTCATTTCCCATCAAAAATAGATCATCCTCACACAACAATAGTATGACAATTTCATCATTCATAACCTTAAGGTAAAGGTTAGGATCAACTTTACTCTTGGTAAAGCCTAAGCTTTTAAAGAAGTTATCTATTCTTCCATACCAAGCTCTAGGAGCTTGCTTCAGTCCATACATAGCCTTTTTAAACTTGCATAGATGAATCGCTCTATTTTTTACTTCAAATCCTTATGGTTGTTCAATGTAAACCTCTTCCTCAATCACACCATTAAGGAAGGTCGTCTTTACATCCATCCGGTGTATATCCAAGTTCATCATGGAAGAAAGTTCCGTGATGGTTTCGATGGAAGTGTACCTTGATCCTGGAGAAAATTTATTTTCATAATCAATTCCCTCTCTCTGAGAGAATCCTCTAGCCACAAATCTTGCCTTACTTCCATCAGCAGCATATTTTATCTTTCAAATCCATTTGGAAGATACCACACTCTTGCTTTTGGGTCTGGGTACTATATCCCAAACATCATTTTGGTATTCTTCCATGAGTTCATTATGTCAGGTCATTGACATGTCCTAGTATTCCTCATTCAACCTTGAAGTTTGGAACCCACTTTACTCTTGGTAAAATCTCGATCCATCAAGAAGTTGACCATCATGTCATACCATGTCGAACTTAGAGATATTCTGTAGTCACTCCCCTTGAAATGGAGCATCATCCTCCTTTTATGTATTGAAACATTATATACTAGAGTGACAGGTAGCATGCTCTTCTACTATGTATCCATCTCAAGTTACGAGATACCAAGATTCCTTCATCTTGAAAAGTTTGTCAAAAAGTTCATCCTGCCCCCATCTGTGAGCTTGTTATCTTCTATAGGTCTCCATCTTCAACCTTGTAGCAAGGGTTAAGATATTCATCACTCTAGGTGATCTTTCAAGCTCCTGGATGATCTTATATATGCATGCCTTATGATCTTGTACAAATACTATTATGTATAGGTGGTTTTTTGCTCGATATATACTTCTACTTCACTGGAGAAGTGTGTCTGGTTAATAGAGTATGTCATGCCATAGTCTATTATTTATGAGACAACCCATGAACCTTTATTTGTATACTTGTTATTGTACATCCATATGGAAGATATTACGGAATTCCCTTCAGGTCTCATATTCATATTCTAGACATCATTCCCCATGGTCAACTATTACTCTTTGATCATGGATTCTTCCATAGTTGGAAGGGTTTGCATCAATGATGCCACCCAATTATTTCACACAACTACAGTGTGTCTGTATCCTCTTAATTTGGTTTGGAATTATCGTCATACTTTTCTTTATCTTGGAATGTCTCTCATTCCCAATATGTTCTTCATCTCTCAAGGTGTATCTACCGCTCTCTGAAGCTGTTTCTTCTATCACGGTGTCCCTGACCCTCAAAGCTTTAGGTTCATGTTTATTGAAGTGAATCTTGAATTGTCATCACTTGTTCTTCAAAACAAGTCTCATCCTCCTTTTCTTGTAGGTGGTTGTACATGACCTTTCCTACAATTAAAAGGAACCAGTTGCATGGTTAGAACCATTTCATAGGACATATGCATAGGGAAAAATTATTATGCATCATGCAAATATTTTATCCCATACAAAATTCATCCATATCTCTCAAAAACTTTCTAAATTCCTTCCATCTCTGCCATGACATCATTGATATTGTGCACTAATCCAATATGTCAGCAAAGAGGTTTCATTCTAGATAAGTAGCAACGGAGAATTGTATAGCACCATGGGCTACTTACCCATCACATGCATATTAGTAGTATATTGTCATTAATGCAAACATTCTATCATGCATAATACACAACATATACAGGAAAAACAATTCAAATTCTTATCTTTGTTTGATTTGTCTTCATCTCTTTCTTGATCTGCAACTTCTTCTTTGACCAGTGAGATTGCTTCAATCTCATGCTTGCTTGAAATATTTTTTGGAATGTTTCTTGTGGTGGACCTAGGGTTTGACAGAGAAACCCTAATTTTTCAATTAAGGTATCTTTCAGATCTGATTGGTTAGAAATATGCACCTCATAAAGGAGAGCTGAGCAGTATATTCATTTTCCCAAAACTATGATCATAAGTGCAAAATATTTGATGCCCTAGTTTTCTTCAATTTCTTCTGCAGACATTCCTGATATTGTTTCTACTGTATCTCCGAAATTAATGTTCCTCTATGTCCGAAACTTCTCACTGAGGTAGTCTTGTCTGTCCTCTTTCCAACACCATAGGTTATATCAGAATTGGTTTCACCAATTAGGAAGTATTCACGTTTTACCAAGGTGACCTATTTTAGGACCATTCAGAATAGAAAACTTATACAAACTTCCACGTGTCATTTTTTTGCCTTCAGGATATGAAACTTTTACCATAGAAAGTAAAGCTCATGCCCTATTTGGAACATCTTTGTGAATTTCACTTGGACCTTTGTAGCCTGAGATATAGTAATTCTCCCTAGGTCACATGTTTAAGGCTGAATCTTAGGAGAGGCTGGAACCCTCACTTGGAGGAATCATATCTCCCAAAATATAGCGAATCTGAGGTTGAAAATTTTACACAGGGTACATCAGTAATTTTTATTCAGCCTGTAAACAATTTGTCTCTTGATCCTTCTCCGATATATAGATATAGAGAATATACCAAAACTACTATTTTTAGTATTTTAGGGTTTTCAAGCACGAAACTCTAATCTTCAATAGTTGTAGCTGTAGCACTTTTTCGGTTGCACAACGAATTATTTCATGGTGGCTCTAATACCATGTTAAGTTTTTGATGGTTATATCAGATCTTATAACATTTAGCATCGTAACAGTATAACCATAAGCAAAGAGATCATTGAACGATAGACAAAGACATCCAAACAAAAGAAAACAAAGATTTATACTGGGAAACCCTCATGGGGAAGAAAACCCAACAAAACTTCCTCTGTATAAGATGTATAAAAAGTAAAAGACAAGACCCAAGATAGGTGTGCCTCCTCCAGGAGATCTCTCTCTCTCTCTCTCTCCCCTATGCGTTGTGCACAAGTGAGTGTGTGTTTAATTAAGGAACACATCTCCTCTATTTATACTATTTTCGTCACTTGACATTTAACTTGACAAGTTGGCTGCACTTAATTAAGTAGGACAAATTCACAAAGAAAGAATCAATAAAATATTATATTATATTCATTAGGGTACTATTTCCCTGACTTACAATGGAGGATTTACCTCATGGCTCTATGATAACCAAATACAATAGTAGCACCTTGCCGCAGGAATAATAACATATCCATTGGGTTACATCAGTAAAATACATTTATAATATCCTTTAAAGTTACAAAATTCAACAAACACTTCCAAAGAAAGCCTTGTTACGCCCCATTTTGCATGGGTATACATTTGTGATTTTTATCACAGTCTTGCAAGGGGCTTGCATCTTGTTGAAAATATGGATTCCCTAGATGATTTAACCAAATATGTGATGATGTTAAGAGTGTTGGTTTCTAATAGCTATGGGATGCATCTTATTTATTTATTATCCATTGAAGTAGTCTCATATGGATGATTATTTACATACAACATCTTGGACCATGTCAATATGGATTCCCTAATATATGTGGTTGGATGTACCATTCTCATGTCTTAGAGACATGATCTCATGTCTTAGTGACATGAATAGGTTTTCTTTGGATCATGCTTGCATACTTATAATTGGAAAGATTATATAGGTGCAGGGTGATATGTGAATATCTCTCTTTCCTATCACATTTTTCGATGAATCATGCTCAAGTTGTATTAGAAACTCCCTTATTCTTGTAACTTAATGAGATTCTATGGATATTATTTGGATTCACAAATGGAATATTAACTTCCTGAGAATAGAATTGGAATTCATCCTTGTAAGTAGTCTCATGGTCATCAAATCTATGCAACCATTTAATTCTTACATATGCTACCAAATTAATCTATTTTGGAGTGGTTATATAGTAAATAAGAAAGAAAGGGCTTCATGATTAGAAGTATTTACAATAGAGTATCCACCCTAATCTATAACAGAGAGCAGTCTAGGTGCATTTATGGCAGATTTGTGGATCAAGGGTTCAATTTTGTAGCATGTTTATCATAAAGACGACAGATGGATCATCCAATGGAGAGGACAATACATGGAATTCCAAAAAAAACAAGATATTGACCTTTCAACGGCACCAAAACTAAGTTTTGAGGGTGATCAACTATCTATAATTGGATTAAATGGTCAATGGGTATTTACATGGAAATACACGGTGAGGAGATATTTTTGTGTATCCCCTTAACATAGACATTAACCCTTTCTTGGATGTCACCAGTTTTCCAAGTTCCTGCTTCAAGTCGCTATGTTCACTTCATGGTTAAAAAAAAAAGGAGAATTGTATGTCCTAATAAATTGTGAAGATGGAAATGGATTCATCACAGATTTAGTTGTTTAACTGCTCCAGTAACTGGACCATTTCCTATAGTTATGTCTAACATATATGTGTGTGTGTGTGTGTGTGTGTGTGTATGTATATAAAAACAAACATACATACATACATACATACATACATACATACATACACACACACACAGATATA
>LPNX010252027.1:160144-170263 GCA_001517045.1 Pseudotsuga menziesii | reverse complement strand
CATTTTCAGGTTTTCATGAGTTGTTGAAGGATTCAGCAAAGTGTAATGAATATATTTTGCATTCTTTGATAATTTAGTGCTTCCTCGACTAAATACAATTTAGTTATGTAATGATCATGTTCATTTAGAAAATGGGTCCGCCGCTTCTATTTATAGTTTTTTTGACAGAGGCACCTCGGTCGAGGTATTTACCTCGACCGAGGTATTTATTAACCCTCGGTCGAGGGTTTAATACCTCGATCGAGGGTTAATAAATACCTCGACTGAGGGCTGGAAAAAACTTCGGTCGAGGGCTGAAAAAAACCTCGGTCGAGATATTAAAACCTCGGTCGAGGGCTTGTTAAACCCTCGACCGAGGTACGTTTTTTGGTTTTTGCCGAAATGCGCTTGCCAAAAAGTGTTACCCAGGTCCGTGGATTCACCCAATTGCCAATGTATTCTCCTACCCCATTAGAGTAAAGATACTTGATATTTTGCTTACTGCACTCCTCAAATTTGGAAGACAGCCCATCCTTGTATTTAATGGTGTAGACTCATAGAAACTAATAAGAAACAAATTACTGAAGGTGAAGTACTCAAGATCCCCTAAGAGAAGTGGCCATAGTACCCCAAATGCGATTATGTATTAACTAAACAGGTCTAGAGGCCCATCTTGAATTCTATAGTTGGAGAATATTTCCCCAATTTATACATATGTTTGGAGAAGATTTGGTCCCACTTTGGGAACATGGAAAACATATTTGTAATGAGCATCATCAATTTGAATAATATTGTAACTGGCCACTGGTAGAGTTGAGTCATCATTAATAGTTACCTCCTCACCTTTATGTTGATCATTGTAATAGAGAGGTGTTGGCGCTTTGTCATATGTTTTGTAGCCCAAGAATCTGGAATCCATTTTTTAATAAAGTAAAGGACCACAGAGTAGTGTGCACATCCAAGAGTCTAGAATCAACATTGTCTTTGAAGGGATCAACATTTCCAGTTTTTTGTCAAGCAATATCTCCAATCCTTCGAACACAAGAAATAGTTTTTTAACAGATGTCCCTCCTTATGGAATTACGAGCATATTGACCTCCTATTTTAAATCCATGGAAGTCTTTCCTAGAGACTCGTGCATTCTTGAGGAGGGTGTAGCCTTAGTGTGGCATATTCAGAAGGAGCATAGTTCTCTTATGTTTCTCAAGGTGACTTGATGCTAGATAAGATTACAAAATTACTTCTTCCAAAGTAGGGGAAGATGAGTTTGGAATAAAGATAAGTATGCTTTAAAAATTTATCACAACTTTTTTAATGAAAGAGAGAGGCTATTAAGAAAAATATTGACCTGTTCAGGGTCCATTTTACCTTTATCGTTGCTTGTAAAAATGTTCTTTCAAAATATTGGACTTGGAAATGTGCTCCTCACTCAATGGTAACAAAATCCACCATTTTGAGGTTGAAGAACCCTATTTCAAGTCTATAGATTTAAGTGGTGTTCAATGCACCAAAAAGTGTGTGGAAGGAATTCCAAACCTGGTTTGCATTTTTTTTTGTGGACAATATCGTATTCTATGTACAAAGTGATCATGCCAAGAGATTCATCCTTCTTCAACACATTATACAACTTGAGGAGAAATTTATACTTAAAAGAATAACTCTAGCTATAAAACTCATTTTTTGTGTCAAAAACACCAAAAACAACCTTTGAATCGAAAAGTGGTGCTACTGGTAGCACCCATTTTGGGGGTGGGGTGGGGCTAAAATTGCAACTTTTTGAAACTCTAACCGATGTTGGTGTAATAAAAACCCTAAATCAACCCTTGAATTGAAAAAGTGCTCCTCCAAAATCACCCTCATTTTCCATTAAGGTTAAAATTTCATAATGTTTGAAACAGTATCTTTCATCACTAGTCATTGCAACAAAAAATGTCAAAATCAACCCCTGAATTGAAGTCGGAACTCAACATTGCCCCTACTTTTCATCGACATTCCCTCCCCGATGTCAGTACATTAGAATTCGAATGTAGGAATGACCAAACCACAAACCATCCATGGACCCTTCTTATGCTGGTATCAAGATATAAACCTCAACGAATTCCACACGTGTCACTATTGTTCATGGAGTCGGAGGTTGGGCATTGGAACACCACTATTGTGCTACCCCGCAATTTCGATTCCCTATTTCCACCTTCAATACCTCGGTGTCAGCACTTCGACATCGGCACGATACAACAAATCTCCTACTATTATTACACCAATTCCAATGTCGACACTTCAGTCTCGGAACCTCGGCACTCGACACATTGTCATTTAACATCATGTTAATTACTTAGTTGAATTCTTCCTCCCAACCTTGGAATTTTTCCCTGTGATTTTGTCCATGGGTACTAACAGGCATTATTACAATGTCGAAGCTGAACACTTAGTCAATTCACCCAAACAACTAAGGAACAATATCAAGCTTCAGATTTAAAAGGACAAGTACATATATAAATAAAGCATACACATTAGACTTGCAATTAAACTACATATGCAATTCATTCCTAAATTCATAACATACATAACAACAATAGATTCATATACATATATAAGCTTGTTTCTAGACTATGAACATGCATCCTATCGAATAATTCAATTGCCATTTCATTCAATTCAACATGCATAATTAATCATCCATCACATATAAATTATGGGCATTTATGGACAACAAAACACTTGTCTTTTCACTAAAATTGTCCAAGCGACTGATTATGTGAGGACAACGTTCCACCCAACCGTAGGTCTTTTCCAACCTATTTTATTTCAATTGAGAGCCCACCCCAGATATGGGCTATGCTATCCACTAAGGAGGACTACACAAACTCACCCACAGTCATAAATACATGCACTTAATCTAAACAGACACCCAAATGGGTTAATCAATCCCATAAGAGATAAGGAAAAGAATCGTTAAGCCAGTGAGCTTAAACACGGAGCTGCAGTAATCTCAATTGGCTTTAGTCATCTTGGCACCCACATCACCCAACACCCCAGCACAAGGAAGGTCCCCTTCTTTGCTACACAGTCCCTCAGGTGCCCTTTCTCTCCAGTGCTACTCAAGTAAGTATAGAGAGTCCAAATTGCTAAACCAACTAGCATTTCATGCCTTTGTTGGTTTCTCAAGAAACACACTCCTTGCGACTTCTATGTTCTTCGACTCATATTTTTACTATATGCAATCTGTTGCTTTGGATGTTGTTGGGAATGCTCACCCACTATCAACTAATTCCCCCCCCTATGTTTAAAATAAAAAACCCTTCCCCTCGACGTGAATTATCCTATCCACGTTGTTGGGGATGCACACGCATGGCCAATTCATTAATTGCTCTTCCACACTTCATTCAGAATGAAATGGGAACGCCCTTCCATGCAGTCATTTTCTTTTTGCACTATGCGACTCGCCTATACCCTATCATCCACGTTTGCTCAATTTAATACATACATAATTAAATGCTTGAACTTATTTCTCAACGAACTTCTTACACAGAAATAAAAGTGGCAAGGACGTCTTCTTGGGTTCTCACAATGACGCTTGGCAATAGAGGGTTGACTCTCCCACACCCCCTCACCTCTCCCTAGGAGATAACACACAGCCCCATCGTTTTGTTGTTGCCTCCATATCTAAACTTAGACTTTTTATTTGCATTATAAATATGAACATGCTTTTTACATTTTCCATGGTTTACCAACACATGGTCTAGAACACATAAAATACTTGCCTCTATAACAAATCATTCACTAGCGAGGCCTTGGCCTTGAGCTCCACAATAGGAATTATACATCGCATATACACAAAAATTATGCATTAAACTGATACAGTCCAAGTGTCAAAATGGGGACTTTACATTCCCCTCCCCCTTAAAACAACACCATCCTCGGTGTTCTCAAAACTAAACAAAAATGTATATGTCTTTCTCATGGCATCCTCTACCTCCCATGTAGCCTCATCTGGTCCAAGGTGATTCCATTGCACCTTTACTTGTCTAATGGCTCTGTCCTGGAGCAATGACACCTTCTTCTCGAGGATCCATGTAGGCTCCACTTGGAACTCTCCCTCGGGTTCCATTTGAATCACATTCTAATCAATTATATGATTAGGATCATGTACATACTTCTTAAGCAAAGAAACATGAAAAAACATTATGAGCTCTAATGTTAGCAGGAAATGCAATCCTATATGCAATTGGCCCTATCCTATCAAAGACTGCAAACGACCCATAATATCTGTGTGCCAGCTTGGCATAACTTCCCAACTTTAAGGAACTCTTCCTTGGAATTATTCTTAAGTAAACACGATCCCCAACTTTAAATTCCTTATGCACTCTTTTTAAATCTTCATAACTCTTTTGCCTGTCTTGTGCTACCTTCAAATTTTTTCTGATCTTAACAATTTCTTATTCCATCTCCTTGAGCATTTTTGGCCCAAGCATTATCTTGTTCATTGGACTATCTTAACTCACTGGAGTTTTGCATCATTTTCCATACAATACCTCAAACAAACGCATTCCCAATGTTGCTTGATGAACATTGTTGTATGCAAATTCCACCAAGTGTAGGTAATATTTCCACTTTGATGGTTTGTCCATCACATGCATCCTTAACATCTCCTCAAGGACTTGTTTTACCCTCTCTATTTGACCATCTGTTTGAGGATTATACGATGTACTAAAATTTAATTAAGTTCTCGATTCTTGAAACAACCCTTTCTAAAGATTGAATGTGAACTTTGCATCTCGATCTAAGATTATTACTTTGTGTAACCCATACAAACTAAATGTCTCCTTCATGAAGATATTTGTTATGTCACTTGTCTTATGAGTAGACTTTATCAGAATAAAATGTGTTTCATTCGATAGATTGTCCACCACAACCATGATTGAATCATGCTTCCTTAGTGTCATTGGAAAACTTGTTATAAATTCCATAGAAAATACTTTCCACTTCCATTCTAGAATGGGAAAATGTTGTAATAGTCCTACAAAATGTTGATGCACCGCCTTGACTTATTGACACCTTTGACACATGGAAATGTACTATGTTATTTCCTTATTCATCTCATGCCAAAAGTATTGTTTCCTTACTGATGCTATTGTCTTTTGACATCCTGGATGTGAAGAGTAAGACATTTGATGAATTACACCATGACTTTCTTCTTTAAATCTGTATAATTGGGAATATACAGTTTGCCTTTATAAACAAGAATACCATCTTCCTGGAGTTGATATCCTTCACACTTTTCATCCACATTCCTTGTTGCAATTTTTCCTTACCTGGAGATAAGCTTCATCTTTACCTTGTTGCAATTTCTCTTTTACTTGAAGGTAAGTCTCATATTTATCTTGGGCTTCAAGAACTCTTGTTCGCAAGTTTGATTTACACGTACTTATCACTGCTAGGTGAATTTTTGTAAGGGTGTCTGCTACCTTGTTCTCGTTTTCCTTTCACATGTCTGATTTCAAAATCAAACTCAGGAAAGAAAAAAACTCTATCCATCTAGCTTTCCTATCATTTAATCTTGGATGATCAAACAAATATTTTAAACTCGATGGTATGTTCTAAGTTCAAACCTTATTCCTAGCAAATAATGTATCCACGTCTTGAGGGCATGTACGATAGCTACTAGTTCCAAATTGTGAGTCGCATAATTCCTTTCGTGATCTTTTAATTTTCTTGATTCGTAATAGATTACAAAATTGTCCTACATAAGCACCCATCCCAATCCTTCAATGCAAACATCCTGTTACAGCAGCAACTATTTTCCCAAATTTTTCTTTAAAATTTTGGACCCTCCTTTTAATTTTATCTTGCTTGGGTTTATTTGGTTTCCTGAACTTTGTTTTTCCTCTTATACAAATTTGGATTTTCTTGAGTTTGATTTGAGATAAAATGTTTCCTTCGTTTCGGAAGTTGGGTGATCTAATTTGCCTTTATCTAGCCAAAGCTTTTGATTATGGAGTTTTATAACTATCGGAGGTCAGTTGAAGTTTTAGTCGGAACTTTAGTTCTCTATGCCGCCACTGTTTCGGAGGTTAAACGAACTAATTTTATCGCTGCCCAGCCGAAGGTCTTTTGAACACTTAATGCTTTGTTTTTTCGATATTTTTTCGTTGTCGAAAGTCTGTTAATGTTTGCGTCGGGGCATTAGTTTTCTATAGCACCGCCATTTCGGAGGGCAAACAAAGAACGTTCTGACGAACAGCTTGTCCTCGCTGATTCCGTGATTTTATTGCTCAAACCTTTTGTTCTTCAATGATTTGATTTTATCGCTGTTGGAAGTCATTTGAACGACGAATCGGGGCATTAGTTCTCTATGCCGCCGATGGACAGCCCTGTTTTCGCAATGCGCTTTACGTGGTCTTTTGGTTTTATTGTTAAATCCTTTTTTGGCTTTATCGCTATCGGAACGATGTTTAACTTTGATCGGAGGGCTAGTCTTTTTGTTGTCGACACGGTGGCTGCGTTAAGCTTTAAACTCGTCGATCCGTAGTCCTTAGTTCTTCTGATCGCCGTTGATTCTCTATTATCGCGGAAGCCGTAGTCAGAATGTCTTCCGCCGTTGCGGCTGCGTAGTGAAGTAATCGGCCGATGCATTAGTGGTTCCAATCTCTGACGCTTAACTATCGGTGGGTTTTAGCGTTTGGGAGTGCCAACACTGCGGAAGGGTTGAAGACTAATCTACCGACGCATTACTAGTTAGTCCTCCGAGCCTCCGATCGTCGATGTTTTCTATTGCTGCGGAACCCTTAGTCCATATGACTTCCGCTGTTGCGGCTCCTTAGTGAACTAACCGTCCGGTATATAGTGCTTCCGCCCGTCGATGTGAGTTTTTCGCCCGATGCTTAGTGTTCAAAACTCCCGGTACGGTTTTCACGTCGTTTTTGGTGTTTTGAGGAGTGTTCTATCGGGGTTGTGATTGTTAGAGGATTTTCAGACCCAGCTTGCAGGATTTTCTTTGTGTTGTCATTTTTTCTTCTTCCTACATTAATATTGTTTATAGTTCATTTTACAGGATGTATGTTTTGACACAGTTTGTGTTACTTTGTCAAACGCTAAGTGGTCTAAGAACATGATGTGTTTATGACAGGATGATCACTGCTGCAAAGAAGATATGTCTAAAAGACAAAGCAGAAGAGAGGTGGCTGAAGGAGGCAACAAGGAAGGAAGTGGCTAAAGAAGATCTAAAAAGGGGCCAACGGATTACTAAGCATAATCAATAGCAGCAGAGGCCCAGGATTGGGAAAAGGTCATTGACGACCAAGCTGGTCCCTCATTATGAAAAGTGCTATTAAATTTTATTTAATATAACGTATTGTACAACACTCATTAAAAGACAAAATTGTGAGTTTGAACGGTTGGGGGAGCCCAAAGGTCACCATGGGGCAGCCCAAAGTTTTTGCTGTTTTGTATAAATATAGGAGAGTTAGATGTAAGAAGGACTTTTTCCCAGATAGATTTGTGAGAGTATGTTGTAAGAAGAACTATTTCCTTTTGCAATAAGAATTACAAGTTTCCTATTGGAGAAAGCTTAGTGGAATTGTTTCAAATGTCATGTTATGGATCTGTTGAATGTGAACTATTTCGGTTTCAGCTTGTGTCCATTAATTGTGAGATCGTTCTAACTCTTTGAACCTATGTTCTTGTTATGAATGCACTCTAGTTTATTCTATGAAATTTCCACTGTGAGTAATGAAGGATTTTCATAAACAATAAGTTATCTTCTTGTTCATATGTCTATTAATGTTCATGTGTTTTGAAATAAGTAACAACTATCTGTGATTTTTCTTAATGCATGCGCAGAAATACATTACTCATTGATAAATGATAATCTTGCTCCCTAGGGATAGGTTAGATAGTTAGTTTTAGTTTCTTGCTGTGTGTGATTTAGATGCGAGATAGTTAAGACGAGAGGTAAGAACCTGTGCATCACATTGTGATCGCTCCTCGTATTCTCTATCAATCTGCATTCTTAGATAGGCACTTGCACATCATACTTAAATTCAAAAAATATATATATATACACGGTGGACCGGGCCATAACCAGTAAAACCTTTTATTTTGTTACTTGACCTACGGTAGCCGGACCGTAAACCGGACGGATTCCCCATACCAAACAGTAATGGGCTAATTCAGAACGTTTACTGGGGAGAATCCCTAACTGTTGTTACCTGTGAATTTCTAGGCCTCAACAGTTTTTGGCGCTAGAAGGAGGGCCGCCAGTGCATGGCTGGCCAAGGAAACCCATTTCCTCGAAATTATTCCACCGGTAACAGTTCTGAGAGCAGTTTGTTTCTCAAACCAATTCTTGAAGAGAAGGGTAAAGGGCTTTTGTATCCTGTCGATAACGAAGTAGTTGACGATTTGAGAAGAATTATTAGGGCTTATGCGAAGAATATCAGAGGATTACCAATTATTCATGTCTTACCCAGAAGAGAATATCGGAAGAAAGACCGCCCTATATTGGAAGACGCAGTGTTGGTTGAAGATTTTGAAGAACTGGTAGAAACAGCCTTACAGGAAGTTGTTCAACCTCTGAATCAGTTGGACCCAGATACACCTTATTGTTCACCTATTCATACCCCTGTTCATTCACCACCTCACTCTCCACTTAAAATCATGGCAAATGTAAACACAAATCGGCCACCCAACCCACCAAATCCACCACCTTCTTGGAGGGCTAGGCCACCTTTAAACTTGGCACCCCCTTTGCATGATTTTCCTCAAGCTTTTGAAAAAATGTTGCCTAAGTTTGACCCAAGTGAAAATATTTTGGTAGACGATTATTTACAAATCTTTTACTTGGCTATATGTTGTAAAGGAAAGTATCCTATGGCTAGGGTTTAAGAGGCCATCAACATACTGGGGTTGAAAGAGAGATGCACAATGTTCAGCAAGTAAATACAAGTAAGTTTCAGAGATAAGAAAGGTCCACACCTGATAAACTGAAGGCTGGTCCAAGCTTTCTCTTCAATCCTCTTCTTGCTCCTCTCGCTCCAAGAGACCTGCAAAACAAATTATACCTTCCTCAAACCATTATGACCACATATAAGACAATGATAATCAAATAAACATGAGATAAAGATCTGAATAACATCATCATATGATCATAAACAGAGATTCAATCACACATTGAAAAATGATTTGGGAAGAAGAAGGACATCACATCTTTATTAATCTTGAAAACAAGTACAAGTATACCTTTTCTTCAAGTTTGTCACCTCACGAAACCTTGATCCGGTTCTGCTGCTTCTCTTCTCCAAAGAACTCAGCCTCCAAGCTCTGCAACACAAGGAGAATGCTTCTAGAGAAAAGGTGTGGTCAAAGAGAGCTCCAATTCCTCCAGCATAACAATTCAAAAATTCAAGTCCCCTCTCATGGACCTCCCTACCTCTATTTATATGCTAAGGGAAGAGTTAGGGGCGAAGACAAAGTGGTTACAACTGAAGAAGTCAATTGCATAACTACCCAAATTAACCGAAATTCAAAATGTGTGTTTTTTGATATTTTTAAAAGGAATCCGCGGGTTGCAAAACTGGACAGTCGTGGATACGAAAAGTATACGCGGGTTGCTAATACAGAAAGTCGCGGATATGAGCAACTTTTTGTATCCGCGGGTACGAAAGAGAGCAACTCGTGTATCATCCGTGGGTTTGCCTTAAGGCAAGTCGTGGATAGGAAAAAAACACATTTTAAGGGTATTTCTGGGCATTTTCAGACTTTGGTGTCTTTTGGAAAGTTTTAGCTAACTGAAATACCTTTCCAACGGTGCAGAGATGAGGTCAAACGGAGTTACAGAACTCAAGATATGGGTCCTCCAAGATATGTGTTTTTTCAGTGACATTCAGTGACTTTCATGAAGTGCCGTGAAAGTGTCGACATGCGACGAAATCATGGGAAAGTGGTCACAGGCAGAGATGTGTCATTTTGAGCTATAACAGATTCCCCCTAATGTGTGAGGTTATAGGGGAAGACGATAGCCGAAATACATTATAAAGGAAACAGCTGAGTATGGAGAGAGCAGAGAATCCAAGATCGAAAGGCTCAAACAAAGGTACCTGTAAGAGAGATAAATGTCAGAAAAACTGATCTCTGGGACATATA
>LPNX010252027.1:65238-159878 GCA_001517045.1 Pseudotsuga menziesii | reverse complement strand
CCACAAAAATACAAGGTGGATCTATGTCTCAGCAAAATGTCATATAAAGTATAACAAGGTCTTGCGCAACTCGGGCAATAGCAAAAAATGACAATGCTACTGTCAACCCAAGGTCTTCAATCCAAACCACCCAAAAAATGTATGAATCCTAACCATGCGAATAAAGGAGTTGAAGTCGAACATGGAGGAAACCGTTTGATTACTGGTCAATAAGGAGAACCGTTAACAAACACGAGGGAAACCACCATTAATGAAAATGGTCCCCAAGGTGCCTAGTACATTCTAACAAGTGTGATTACAAGGACTTGAAGTCGAACACTTGAAGAATCCATCGAGTAGGAGACATTAAGGTATCCCCACTACCCAATAGCGAGGGAAATTACCACTGATGACAACAATCCCCAAGGTACTGTCATAAACTCTAAATCTCGTTCCCAGAGCAAAATGTGTTGCAGTCGATAGGAAGAGATCCGTTGGAAGGAAGGCATTAAGGAATCCTTCATCATCCAACACGAGGTAAGTCAAAGACTAATTGGATCTGGAATTGGTACTGAATTTCACGACAAGGAAGCTGAAGACATGATGTAATGAACTAATACCAGGGAATGGCCGACACAAAAGGTCAAGGCAATTGCAGAATGGCCGACACAAAAGGTCAAGGCAATTGCAGAATGGCCGACAAAGGTTTAATCCTTGAACAGTGAGCACAACACAAAAGTGACTTAGGCAGCTTTTGACAAAAAAAGGACCAACGAAACAAATCTACAATGTAGGAGACATTGACAGATTCCCCATATAATTGGAAAAGAGACCAACTGGAGGAGTAAGAAACTTTGAATCAGGATAAGGTCAAAATACTAGGACCCAACTGTTGATAGACTCAAAACTGGTGCTTTGTTCAAGGAAACAAGACTTGCTGCCATGATGTAAAAAACATGTGAATGAACTTCCCTTCCCCTCTTTCTTGTAAAGGTTTAACGAGTCCAAGAAAGCAAACTCGGGACCATCTTCATTTTTGGCAAGCTCGAAGAAAAGAAAGAAGAATGCTTGATAAGGCACTAATTCGTGGATTTTACGAGCCCGAACTAGTACATGCTCGACGATGTTTTCATAGTTTAGAGAGTCTGAAAACTCCAAAGAAGACTCCAGGGAGGTGCTTTTTCGTACAATTTAGTCTCCTGAGGCCGAAAAAGTATAAAACATACCAAAGAAGAACTCTCTTAACTTCCGAAGAAGAAAATGCGCACCTTTTTCGTACTTAGTCAGGAAGGTCCGAAAAAGGTTAAATTACCACCTACCCAACACTCCTTCAAAAGCAACATATAGCCTGAGTTTTACGAGTGTGAAGGAAGGCAAGATCACTCGAAAAGATCCATTTGATTACGAGAAATGGGGCTTACAACAATAAACTCGATGCTTTGTTCTTTAGTGTTTAACGAGCATGACAAAGACATAAAGTACAGTCGAAATCTTTTTCATGTTCTGGTCCAGAGCACAAAAAAGAGAAAACTAAGCTCATACCGGGGGTTCCTTTTCCATAAGTTTAGTCCCTCAGGTCCGGAAAAGAGATAAACCTATGCCTGAGAATACTCTTCTCAATTTCGAAGAAAAGAGAGGGATCCTTTCTGGTATTATTCCACATGGTCCGAGAAAGAGATAACCTACCACCAATGTGGATGCCCATTCACATATTCTTAACGAGCCTGAACGGACAAGTTTACTCGGCAGTCAAGTCTATTTTGAGGAGTCAGAATTGGGCCTAAAGAAACTCAAAATCTTTCCCGTGAAGTTTTAACGAGTCCGGAAAAGTCAACTCGCGGCCTCCTTACTATTTTTAACGAGCTCGAAGGAGAGCAGAAAGAATGCTCTAAATGCGAGGAGACGAGTGTCATAGGCAGGCGAAACTAGTTCCAAGCGCAAGGAACAAACCTATGCATAATGCAAGGAAAGTGAGCAAGATAAGGACACTCGGGGAACGTCTCCTCAAGGTAAAGGGTTTCAAGTTGCAAATGCAAAATGATACAAGGCTTAGCGACAATGAGAACAAAGATGAGGGCTTATACAACGAGCTAAAAGCGTGGAAGCCGTCATCAGGCTCATAAGCGCGAGCAGGGCACATGCAAATGCAATTACGACTTGAACAACAAGGTGAGGCCAGTAAACAGTTGTGAATCCAACTACAAATCATGTCTCCAAGAAACAACAACATCAGGATCATATTCAGAAAAAATGATCCGATGCGGGTCACTTTGGCAAGAACACATGTGACTTTGCTATCTTCTACAAAAGGGAAAGTCAAGGTACAATCAATCGAAGGAGATTCTATAGTGCCAAGGCTCGAGGGTTTATAATCAATAAGATCAACCTCAGAAGGAGAGCAAAAATCAACAAGGGATATAGAGTCCGCAGGAACAAACTCAATATCACAGGATGTCACGTCCCTGTCCCTCCACCGGTGAAGAGGACGCGACGAGCACATCAAATACAACCGGGCAAAACGCCCCATGAACATAAACATAATTCAAATGCTGAAATTGAAACTTACAAGCATACACAGATGCATTTATCTTTGATCATACAGCGGAAGCACACATACATTCCAGCAATCACATGTTCATCATATTTCCATATACAATTGTTATAATTGCAGAGATAGACTAGCATCACTCATCTGTCAATGAAGAACTCACCCGCAACCAGCTACGTCGCTGCAACGTTCCACCCAACCATAGGCCAGCGTGCTCATCAATCTCTCAGCAGCGCTGCCACCCCCGAGCTGGGCATGATTCCTTCAGGATAAGGGTCAATTGCAGGCTTGCACATAGCCAAGGGGACACAAAACAGCCAAACCAACACCGCTGGGTTTCATAGGCTTTCAACAGACAAGCCAAGCCAGCACAGTCCAAGGTTCAACCACTGCATACCAGTAGCCAAACAATCCCTTCACAGCTCTGTGAAGAAGTCATAAACAACAGGGGATAGCCCCAAACAATGGATGAGCACCGCTCAAGTCCAATGGACAGCCCAGAGTTGGTTTTGGACCTAACGTGGCCAAAACAACTCAACCACAACATCCCAAACCAGGGAAACAACAACAATAGCCCAATTTCAAAGTAAAACAATGGCAACTATGCACAGTCCCAAAACACAGAAACTCAGCCCACGAATTGGAAACCCACAGTGGCTCAAAACGAAATTGAACACCACAGCCAACAAAACACAGGGGAAACAGCAGCCCCAAAACATGACAGTGAGAACGGCTCTCACAACATGGGAAAACGACCCAAACACCCTATGCGTGAGGAAGAACTTACACCCAACAGCAAAATGCACGGGAAATACATACCCGATTTCTCTACGTGAGGATGAACAGACCTCTGCGTGAGGATGAACAGACCACAGTAGGAAAATGGCTCGCTACGAATTGGGCACTACGGCCAACCAAAAACGTGGAGAAGACAAAAATGGGAAGCAATCCCTCTTCGTGAGAATGCACAGCAATGGAGAGGACGCGGATTTGCAGTCAGCGGGTGCTCAGCCACTCGTGGAGAGGAACAAAATGCCCACGTGAGACCAAATTCGTCCAAAACCTATGCGTGAGGAACCAACAGACCCAAAATCGTGGTGAGTGAGTGTAAACTGACCAAGGAAGAGTGCGTGAGGGAGAAGAATGGGCATACGTGGGTGGAGTGTGGATGTGGGTATGGAGCTGACAGCCCTGCCACCCCACTCCCAAAGGCAATAACTGCCCTCAACCACTCAGCCATATCTCCTCAACCACCAGCTCTGAAGCATTAAAGAGGTTGACAAGGTTGGGTGAGACAAAAAGGTGGCAAATCAACAAGGTAATAAAACATGGGTTTTTCCCCCATAACCAAGGTTTGACATCCCCCACCCCTTATCCTTTGGAACCATGCCCTTTTCATTCAACGTTGCACTGCCGTAGCTGGTTGTGGTTTATTTTAATTGATGTGCGGGTTTACATGATGCCAAATTAAAATGTGCCAGATAGCACAACATACCATCGGCAATTATCCCCATTGCCGAAACATACACAGCCAAATCGATGGTGGGGATTTTGCCTTGAGATCCTCACCACGATTAATTACATTATATACATCATGCATACGGGGTCGAAACCGGGGATGTGACGCAGGAGTTGAAAAATTCATAAGAAAAATCAAACTCGTCAGGATCACTGACTTGCTGTTCGAGGGGGGAGTCCAAAAACTCAACAAGACCAACATAAGAAGACTGATCCATGGGAAAATTAGGCTTACTAAGCAAATCGGGGTTAGACTTGGTCACAACTAAACCAACATCCAAGAGAAGATCAGACTGTATCAAAGACTCTAGGAAGACTTCATCTGAAGGAAGGAGATCATCCGAGATAGGACACATGTCTAAACTTTCAAAGGGATCGACAAAGTAAAGAGCAAGCTCCATGGTCTGTATAGGATGACTCACCTGGTCAACTGCTGGGACCAAGTCCCGAGAAGGTAAGCATGAAAACAGAGGCTGCTTCTCAGTAGCAATTGAACGTAGAGGACATGAGGCCACATAGTTCACCTGTGGCGGGGTAGTGTCTATAGAAACACTGGGAATCAATAAAGGAAAGACTTGGTCTCTAGTTGGGTCAGGAGACGGATCAATAAAATCCAACTAATCGATAGTGACAATTTCTTTGCCATGATTAAAGTACATCACACGAAAAAATGTTGACACCATAGCTTGCATGGCATAGACATAATCACGTCCGAGGAGCATATTAAAGTCCAAGGGGTCTTCTATCACCATGAAGTCAACTAAGACGGTCTTCCCACCCAAAGTAACATGTGTTTGAGCAAGAATTCCCAAGGCTATACAAGTTCTTCTATCAAACGCCAGTAACTGTCTAGCAGTCGACACAAGGCTGGGAGATCCCATGCCTCGCTAAGCACGAGCAGACAAAATACTAACTGAGGCTCCTTCATCAACAATACAACGAGCAATCGTGTAAGGTTCAACTTTGACCTTTATCTGGAAAGGTGCATTAGAAGGAAGGCGTGGCTCAACTAGGCTATCCCAATCAAAGGAAGCAATCTGAGAGCTTGGTGGGGGTTGATCCGAAGCGAGTTTAGTGCCCCCTTGTTCAGTATAAGTTCCGAACTGGCAGTGAAGAAAATGTGACTAGCAGACACTTCACTCTCCAAAGGAAGAGTGGGATTGATCGATAATGGAATCGATTCAATCGCTTCATGAAAGTCACTCTCCGAAGGGAGAGTGGGATTGACCAAAGATGACAATGGTTCAATCACATCAGGATCACTCTCCGAAAGAAGAGTGGGGTCGACCAAATCTGAGATTGGTTCGACCACTTGATCAACCAAAGGTTGAGTAGATTGTTGAGAAACTATAGGTTGTTCAGGAGAAGGAAATTCTTGAGTCTTGGACCACACTCTTCGCACCTCTGGGATAGTAGGGCACTGGTGAGTAAAATGATCTCCCTCGCATAGCATACAAGGGAACTTAAGTTTGCACTTCGAACAACCAGTTTTCTCAACGGTGTCAACATGACTAGCAGTGGATGACTGTTTTCTCTCAGCATGACCTGTAGAGGCTAAGAGTTTTCCCCCAGCATGAACTACAGAGGCTGGGAGACTGGGTCCAACCTGACTAAGAGAGGTTGGTTGTTGAAAAGCTTCAGAATGTTAAAAAATGGGATGACCATGAAACTAAACTCTTCGCACGTCCGCAATAGAAGGGCATTTATAAGTAAGGTAGTCTCCCTCACAAAGCTTACAAGGAAACTTGGGCTTGTGTTTTGAACGGGTAGTCTTTTCAACAGTGTCAACATGACTCGCAGTGGTTGACGGATTGTCTTTAGCATGAACCACAGAGGCTGAGAGACTTCCCCCAGCATGACTTACAGAGGCTGAGAGACTGGATACAACATGGCCTGCAGAGGTTGGATGGGCACCACCAACATGAACAATAGAGGTTGAATGGTTAGGATCAACATGCTTTGCAGCAGTTGAGTGTGTGCCCCTAGCATGAACCACAGATGCTGGGTTGATGGATCCAACATGACTTGCAGAGGTTGGATGGGGAGGTTCAACTTGAACAACAGAGGTTGAACGGGTGCCCTCAGCATGAACCACAGAGGCTGAGTGACTAGATCCAACATGACCTGGAAAGGTTGGAAGGATCCCACCAGCATGATCAACAGAGGCTGGATGGTGAGGTTCAACTTGACTTGCAGATGTTGAGTGATTAGATCCAACATGACCTACAGAGGTTGGATAGGTGCCCCCAGCATGAACAACAGAGGCTGGGTGGTGAGGTTCAACTTGACTTGCAGAGGTTGAACGGGTGCCCCCTTGCTTATGTGCCTTCTTCCTATTCCTCCTTCTTTTACTCCTTTTAGACTGCTGGTTACTAGTATCAGTACTTTCACTGCATGAGGTAGAATGAGGAGGAGAATCAACTAGAGGTGAAGGGGAAGCAGTGTTTTGATGCCCTTGATATAAGGAGCTTACTTGAGAAGCATCATGAGCATTCAGGACAGTTGGAGTGGAAAACAACCACACCGGTAGCCCTAGGGTGAATCCAGGAAGATTCAGGGTGGTCATCAAGGGAACACCAACATTCCCTGTGAGAGGAATAGTACAAGGAGTTCCCAACATGGGGATCTCTTGGTTGGTGTTCAAAGGGGGGTTAGCCATAGTTTCAAACTAGGAGACAAAGTCTGAGGTCGATAGGCAACCAAAATTACAAAGCACACACCTAAAGGCACACTAAGTACAGACAAACCACACAGCACTCACTAAAAATTCCTAAAGCCAAACAGATAAACAGGTATAAGATATACTTTCCAGAAGAAAGCTGAGAGACAGTTACTTGGCGTCCCTGTAGATGTTCTTAGGCACAAGCGGAGGAATCACCCACCGCCGTCCCACACTTTCTACCGGGGTTACCTTCCAAGCCCGTCCAAGGTCAACCAGAAATAACCTTCCGGTGTACCTGTGTATGAACCTGTTGCAACTGCAACTTTTCTCCCCAAGTTTCTTAAATTTTGGGCCCCTCCTTCTCATTTAAATTTGTTTGATCTCATGAGGTTTTGCTTTAACTTTGGTTGATTCTGATTATTAGATTGCGGCTTGTTTTCAGAGGTCGTTTGTGTTTGATTTTCGTGTTGGGTCGCGGATGTGCATTTGGAGAAATCAAATCTTTGTTCTTTAAGGCCGCCATTTCGCAGGAAGAACGACTTTAGCTGCTGCTGATCCTTAAAAAACTGTTCAAAGCACTTAAGTTTTCTTGAATCGGGAATTTTTTTATGTTGAATCGGAAGTTCAAATCTTTCTCCCTTCCGCCGTTGCGGCTGCCAAAGTGGTTTGGCGTCCGAAGTGTAAATTGCTCCGACTGCCGACGCGCATTGATCTTTACTTGCCTTCTGCTGTTGCGGCTAGGATATCCATTTGACTTCCGATGTCCAAACCGTGCCGATTTCCGATTGAAGCGTTTCCCGCTTGCGTCGAGTGTCTTTAGCCTTCTCTTGTTCGTCGTTGCGGCTAGGATAGTCCTTTAGCCTCCAAAATGTAAAGACGCCCGATTGCCAATTTAGGTTCTCTCCAGCCTGTGTTTCGCGTCTCGTAAGCGCCTTTCTTTTCCGCCGTTGCGGCCAGGAAAGTCTTTCCACGTCCGATGCCAAAGCTTGCTGACTACCAATTTATAACTTTCTCGCCCAAAGCTTAATCGAGACTCTGTCCGGATGCACCTGGCTATTTTCTTGTGGATTTACCATTCTGGGCAGATAATTTTAATGTTTAAAATCCCATTCCAACGAATAATGCACCGTAATTGTTTGCAGGAGGAATTCAATGGACTGTTGAAGCGACCCGGAGTGAAGGCTTAGCTTGGTCAAATGGAAATCGGCAGGATCACAAGGAAGACAAAGCGGAGAAAAGGACAAAACAAGCAAACGACAGAGGCACAGACTAGGAAGACCTATCAGTTACTGATCAGGAGATAAACGCTCACAGAAAATAATTGGGAAGACCAAACGGCCAGAAGAGGAAGCTGAAACGTTGAAGAGACTGGAAAGTCACACGTTGGGGGGATCCTTAACGATCTAGGGTGTAGTTTAAATACTGTAAAGATAGGACTGAGAAGGGGCTTTTTCCCTGAAAAATTTGTAAACTCTTTTGCTTATAAGAGGAACTATTTCGTTTTACAGTCAGAAAGTGCAACTTTTGCATGCTGGAGAGAGCGAAATGTGGAATGTATCAATGCGACTAAATGAATAATGTTGAAGAGGAACTATTTCATTTTCAGCTGTGTTTCATTTACTGTGAGAGTATTTAACTTCCTGAACCTATGTTCTTGTTGACTGTTCTCCAGTATCTTTTGGGATGTCTTCCACTATGAGTAATAAATGTTGTTCATAAAATAATCGGCTATCTGGTTGTTTAAATATTTGTAATTATTCGTGTGTCTTGAATGAAGTATCAGCTATCTGTAACTCTTCATAATGCACTTACAAATGTATTACTCACCAATGAACGATAACTCTGCTCCCTAGGGATAGTTTAGGTAGTTAGTTTATTTTCTATGTTGTATGTGTTTTGGGTGCTTGTGAACCTTTAGACGAGAGGTAAGAACCTGCGCATCACATTGTGACTGTTCCTTGCATCTTTAGCACCCTGCATTGTTAGTTAGGCACTTTCATATCATACATTAAGTCAAAAAATACCAAATTCATGGTGGACCGGGCCGCAACCGGTAAAAGCCTTTGTTTTTGTTACTTTGACCTACGGTAGCCGGACCGTAAACCGGACGGATTCCCTATACCAAACAGTCAACGGGCTAGTTGGGAACGTTGATTGGGGAGAATCCCTTACTGTTGTCGCCTGCGATTTTTGGGGCCCCAACAGTTTTTTGCGCTAGAAGGAGGGCCGCCAGTGCATGGCTGGCCGAGGAAACCCGTTTTCCCGAGAATATTCCACCGGTAATAGTTCTGAAAGCAGTGGGTTCCGTAATCCAATTCTGGAAGAAAGAGATCATCTTTATTCTATCGGTAACGAAATTGTTAATGATCTGAGAAGGCATACCAGGGCATACGTAAAAAAGATTGGAGGATTGCCAATCATCCCTGAATTGCCCAGAAGAGAGTATAAAAGGAAAGATCGTCCTGTAACAGAAGACTCAGTGTTGGTGGGAGACTGGGAAGAGCTTGTAGAATATGCTTTACAAGAGGTTGTACTACCTTTGAACCAAGAAGGCCCAGAGACCCCTCACAGTTCTCCTGCTCATACTCCAGTTGGTTCACCTCCTCACTCCCCACCCAGACTCATGGCAGGAGTAAATGCTAATCCACCACCTAACCCACCTAATCCGCCTCCTGCATGGAGAGCTAGATCACCATTAAACCTTACACCTCCTTTACATGACCTACCTCAAGCCTTTGACAAAATGTTGCCCAAGTTTGATCCCAGTGAGAAAATACTAGTCGATGATCACCTACAAAGCTTTTATTTGGCAATTGAGGGATTAAGGGCCGAGGAACCTGAAGACGTGGTATGCAGACTGTTCCCGCATACCCTTAAAGGAGCCGCAATGTCATGGTACTTTGGATTGCCGGCTAACTCCATCCCTGATTGGGATACCTTCGAAAGAATGTTCAGAATTAAGTATGCAACTCAGAAGACTCATGCCGCTCTCATGAAAGGGTTGTGCGCGTTGAAGAAAGAAAGAAAAGAAAAAGTGCACAATTTCACCCAAAGGTTTGCAGCATATTTAAAAAACTTCTCTGAAACAGATAAGCCTTCAGACAAAGTTCTTATTGAATACTATACTTCAGCTTTAGGCCCTGATTTGGCCATGTTTGCTAAAGGTAGGGCCAAGCCTACTCTGACAGAAACCTATGAAGAGGCAGAAGTGGTGGAAGCTGAAAGAGAGAGCATTGAGGACTATCCAGAACAGTCTGGAGAGAAAGGTACAGGAAGAAAAACCTTATTGTTTACCAAGCCTAGGGAAGAAAAGTCTCCAGATTTGGAAAATATGGCCAAAATGATGCAGAAGCTTTCCAATAAAATTATAGATATGGAGAAAGAAAAGGAAGCACAAAAGTTTTTTAAGCCATATTATAAGAAAAGAGAGGATAACCACCAGTCTCAACCTCCTCCTCACAATACTGCATCTATGAACTTAACGGAGGTAGGCTTGGATAATTTTTGCACATTCCACCAGCAACCACATTCTGAGAAGAATTTTCCACAGTGGATAAATTCGATGACGTTGGTCATGAATCAGCTGTTAGACTCTAGATTAACAGAAGAGGGAAATGAAGAAGGAAAGGAAGATTCTACCTCTACGTCTACTAAAGAGCAGGAAGAGGAAACCATGGCTTTATGGAATTCTGTCTCACTATTTGATGCTGAAGAAGAAAAGGCTCAGGGGTGTAAAGACGTTATGGAAACCAACGTAGCCACGAGGAGCCAAGGGACGGTTACGGAAGACAGTCTTATACTTCCAAAGATTAAGAGGCCGCAGAGAAATGTTAAGAAGAGATTTCAAGACAAACCTTTGGCTGATACAACTCCAGAATTCACTATTACCAACCGAAATCCTAGACAGAATGATACAACGGCCAGGCCAAATGAAGGTAAGGAGAATGCTGATAGGCCTCACCCCATGGAACAACAGATGGATTATGACATTGTGGAGGATTTAAAGAAGATAAAGGAGAATGTTCCACTATTTGAGATGTGCAAAGTGCCACAGCAAAAAGAAAGGCTGCTGAGAGCCCTTGAAACATCAGACGAAAAGACGTCCACTAACAATCAATCAGAAGAAGAAGAAGAGATTGGTGAGAACAGCAGTGGAGGTAATTCCAAGCACAAGCACCCACCGTTCCTCCTTACTTTTGAAATATTTAACTACAATGTACATAATTGCTTGGTAGATTCAGGGGAAACTGTTAATGTCATGCCGATATCTGTATGTAAAAGAATAAATGGGCAGCCTAAGCCATCCCCGTGGAGAGTAGTTCAGTTGGACAAGACAGATGTGAAGGTAATTGGTGAGATGCAAGATGTCCTAGTCCGTCTGGCTTCAAATGATAAAGTATGCCAGGTCATTAATATCGTGGTGGCTGATATACCAGATGCGTACAGCCATATCCTGAGCAGAGATTGGTCGGCCAAACTTAATGGATATTTCGCTTCTGATTGGTCACATCTGTGGTTGCCATACAAAGGAAGTCCGAATCAGATTAAGGTTTTGAGGGAGCCTCACATGAAGTACAATCTTACCCGACTTGAAGATAAGAATGAACCTGTGGATTTTGTATTGGGAAACTATTTTATTGAGTTGGAACCAGGTAATTACCAAGTAGAAGAAGCCAACAACACTTCTGATACCCAGCCTGATCTCCTTCGATTCTCACAAGCTGATGAGATTGATTGTAAAATAGTAGACTTAGCAGTAGGAGTAAATTCATTTCCAGTAGTTAATGATTTTTGGACTTTATTTTTCGATGGCTCTAAGACATTAGAAGGGTTAGGGGCTGGCTGTGTCCTGATTGACCCACAGAAGAATAAACATTTCCTTTCATGTAGATTAGAGTTTGAGTGTACTAATAATACAGCTGAGTACGAAGCACTGGTATAGGGACTAAAGAAGGCAATTGAATTAAAGGTAAGTAATCTAAAAGTCTTTGGGGATTCTGAAATAATTGTGAAACAAATCCGGAATTAGATACATTGTATTTCTCCCCACTTAAAAGCTTACCAGAATGAGGTATGGGATTTGATGAAATATTTTAATGCATTTAACATTATTTCAGTTCCAAGAATAAAAAACGCAGTTGCTGACTTATTAGCCACTTCGGCCGCTAGACTTGTACCCACTAATAATCGATGCTCTGTTGAACTGCTTTTCAGGCCCTCCGTACCTGATATGATTACGAACCTACGGGTGTTCAATGATGACCAGCAGATCATAGAATGTTTAACGAATGATGAGGTGTTTAAAGGAGCGATCATAGACGATGAAGAGCATCAGGCTGAGATGAAATACGATAATTTCATTCCTAAAGGAGTCAGAACGTTGGAAAAAATGTTCGATTTAAATGAAAAATTCAGAAGACCACCCAACGTAAAGACACACAGCTCATCGCTACAGTTCGAACTGATAAATTTGGGGACTGAAACGACTCCTAAGTTCGTGAATCTCGGAAAATGCTATTTGCCAATAGAAAGAGACAAATTCATCAGTCTATTTAAACAATATAAAGATGTTTTTGCATGGACGTACGAAGACTTGAAAACATATGACACCAGCATCATCAAGCATGTCGTTCCCATTAAAGCAGGCGTCAAGCCATATCAGCAACCACTAAGAAAAATGCATCCAAAATTGGAATCATTGATTCAGAGCGAAGTAAAGAAATTATTGGATGCTCGAATCATCTTCAAAGTTAGACATTCTGAGTGGGTATCAAATCTGGTACCAGTAAGGAAAAAGTCTGGAGAAATCAGACTCTGCGTGGATTTCAGGAACCTAAACCGTGCATCAGACAAAGATAACTATCCCGTGCCACCCATGGAGCAGCTGCTACAAATGGTTTCGGGTTCTGAATTATTTTCGTTATTAGATGGCTTCTCTGGCTATAATCAAGTGTTGGTAGCCGAAGAGGACAGATTAAAGACAACGTTCAGAACCAAGTGGGGAACCTTTGCCTACAGAAGGATGCCCTTTGGGCTCATAAATGCTGGGGCAACATTTCAGAGGGCTATGGACATAGCTTTCCATGGGCTGATTGGCCGAAGCGCCGTAGTATACCTTGATGATATTACAATATTCTCGAAAAGAAGGGGGGAACATGCATTTCACTTAAGGCAATTTTTCGAACGATGTTGTAAGTATGGCATTTCACTCAATCCTAAAAAGTGTGTATTCGTTGTCATGGAAGGAAAGTTGTTGGGCCACATAGTTTCAAAGCAAGGGATCTCCATTGACCCAGAAAGAATCAAGGCTATTGAACAAATCCCCTTTCCCCATAATAAAAAGGGGATGCAATCCTTCATGGGAACCATAAATTTCGTACGAAGGTTTGTGCCTGATTTCGCCCAGACTGTTAAGCCGCTGCAGCAGATGGTCAAGCAGAATGCACAATTTAAGTGGACCAAACTTGAGAAGAATGCTTTCAGCAAAATTAAAACTGTTGTTGCACACACACCTTCCTTAAAAAGCCCATATTTCGATAAAGACTTTATCTTATATACTTTTGCATCCGATGATTCGCTAGCAGCCATGCTCACCCAAAAGGAAGAAGGGGGGGATGAATTCCCAATCTCCTTTATGAGTACTGGTCTACAAGGGGCTGAATTAAATTACCCAGCCATTGATAAGCAAGATTATGCAGTATTTAAGGCAGTGAAGCAATTCAGGCCATATATATTAAAAAATCGAACCAAGGTAATAGTCCCATACCCAGCAGTAAGATCCCTTCTCATACAGAAAGAGTTAGGAGAAAGAAGGGGAAACTGGGTAACAACTCTTCAAGAATACGACCTCGAATTCAAGCCAGCCTCTATAGTTAAAGGACAAGGATTGTGCAAGCTGATGACCGAAAGTGGGAACAATGAAGAGAAAGCATGGGAGGATGAGGCTGAATTACATGTAATGGATGTATGCCCTCTGTTTACAGCTCCTGAGTCTTGGTATAGAGACCTTGTGCATTACCTGCAATCAGGGCTGTTGCCAGAACATTGGAATTCCAAACAAAGAAGAGCTTTGCGTCTTAAATCGGCCTCCTATCAGCTTGTTGAAGGAGTATTATTCAGAAAGAATTATGACGGGGTTCTCCTCAGATGTCTAGAAAAGGAATATGCGGAGAAAGTAATGTCAGAATTACATGACGGTCCTGCTGGGGGACATTATTCAGGAGACACTACAACCCCCAAAATCCTCAGAGCTGGTTACTATTGGCCTACACTCTTTAAGGATGCACATGCACATGTCAGGAAATGTGATATTTGCCAAAGGTGTGGCGGAAGACATCCTAAAGCAGCAGCACCCCTAAAGCCTGTGATGATCACGGAACCATTCGAGCAATGGGGGCTGGATATTATTGGAGAAATAAAACCGAATTCCTCCCTGCAACACAAGTACATTCTTACTGCGACTGATTATTTCACTCGCTGGGTCGAAGCTATTCCGTTGCGCAAGATAAATGAAGACGAAGTCATCAGCTTCTTACAAGACCACATCATGACCAGGTTTGGAGTTCCAGTTTTGTTAGTTTTTTATAATGCCAAATACTTTTCATCAATCAAATTGACTGCTTTTGCTCATGATAAAGGGATAAAATTGCATTATTCTGCTAATTACTATCCGCAAGGAAATGGCCTGGCTGAATCCTCTAACAAAAATTTGATTAGAATTTTAAAGAAGACTGTGTTAGAAAACCAGAGGAGTTGGTACTCAGCGTTACCAAATGCCCTTTGGACTGACAGAGTCACCCCCAAGTCTGCAGTTGGAGTGTCTCCATATACCCTTGTCTACGGTAAAGAAGCCATCCTCCCTCCCAATATCATGCTACCATCTTCCATACTAGCTCAAGAGTCTAGGGGGTCTGATGATGAAGTTTTACAAATAAGAATATATAATCTCCTGAAAGCGGAGGAGGTTAGATCTAAAGCCAAAGAACGCTTTAGGCTACAACAAGAGTCAGTTAAGAGATGGTTTGACAAACATAAAGCTAGGAAAAAAGACTTTGAAGTAGGAGACTTAGTCCTCAAATGGGACCACCCCCATGATGAGAAAGGAAAGCATACCAAATTCTAGCAGTTGTGTGTAGGCCCTTTTCAGATTGCAGCCAAGATTGGCCCTTCTACTTACAAGTTGCAAGATCTGCAGGGGTGGGAGGAGAACCTACCAGTAAATGGTTTGGTTCTCAAGCCTTATTTTTCTTGAGTTTGTTTGGTTTCTTCTGTCTTGTATATAAATAATGCATCTGGTTGTCTTTTGAGTCATGCTTTAGTTTGATTTTTCTTGTTTTCAATAAAGGGAGCAAACCTGCGGTTGCATGGGAACATCAGAATTTTTGGGAGTGATAAACAATTTAGTGATCAGACTGTGAGTTGTTGTTTATATAAAGATTGTCTTCCAGCTTAGTCGTTTTCTTGAATAATTCTGTGTGCATTGAGGTCCTGCTTAATCCCTGTGAAATAAGCCAGACTCAAAGAGTCCAGAACACTATGTTGAGGCTCCATCCACTTCACACTTAAATTGTTCTAAGGGGCAGCAGCCTAAGACCCATGGAAAGGAGCAAGGTGAACAGTATATTGAATATAAATGATCTCATGCCAAGAAACGAATGCCAATAGGCAAATAAAGAGTAAAAAAACTCCTAGGAAAGCATCATAAATCAAAGCAGGTGCTGAATCATGAGTACTAAGTTGCCTAAAGATCCTCTCCGTTTGTGAGCTGAAACTTAAAGTATACCACTCACACAAAAGGACACTATGGGATAGAGGATCCTAAAATAAAATTCAGTAAGACAGGGCATTCATGAGGACTCATAAGAAAAGGGACAAAAGTCCAAAAGTACAAAAGGTACTAAAATGGCATGAGAATGAGGAACAAACAAATATTTCTGTTTACCATATGCTACAATCCTATGGTGTCCAAAGCTATCAGCCACCTGAAGACAAAGGTAATAATGAAATTCATCTTCTGGCCTCAGCATAGTTATCTGGACTTGACGATTCTGGTTTCCACTCTCCCTAATTGGACTGTCATCAATGTTAAGGGTACACACTTCGGTCATTTGAGAAATCCATATTGCTGGAAGAATTCAATATAATGCTTTTGTTGTTAAACAGTCTGTCACCCAAAGATTAATCGCCCAGAGATATAGGTTCACCAGGTAATCGCCATTTGTTGCAGCTGCAACTTTTCTCCCCAAGTTTCTTAAATTTTGGGCCCCTCCTTCTCATTTAAAGTTGTTTGATCTCGTGAGGTTTTGCTTTAACTTTGGTTGATTCTGATTATTAGATTGCGGCTTGTTTTCAGAGGTCGTTTGTGTTTGATTTTCGTGTTGGGTCGCGGATGTGCATTTGGAGAAATCAAATCTTTTTTCTTTAAGGCCGCCATTTCGCAGGAAGAACGACTTTAGCTGCTGCTGATCCTTAAAAAACTGTTCAAAGCACTTAAGTTTTCTTGAATCGGGCATCTTTTTATGTTGAATCGGAAGCTCCAATCTTTCTCCCTTCCGCCGTTGCGGCTGCCAAAGCGGTTTGGCGTCCGAAGTGTAAATTGCTCCGACTGCCGATGCGCATTGATCTTTACTCGCATTCCGCTGTTGCGGCTAGGATATCCATTTGACTTCCGATGTCCAAACCGTGCTGATTTTCGATTGAAGCGTTTCCCGCCTGCGTCGAGTGTCTTTAGCCTTCTCTTGTCCGTCGTTGCGGCTAGGATAGTCCTTTAGCCTCCGAAATGTAAAGACGCCCAATTGCCGATTTAGGTTCTCTCCAGCCCGCATTTCGCGTCTCGTTAGTGCCTTTCTTTTCCTCCGTTGCGGCCAGGAAAGTCTTTCCATGTCCGATGCCAAAGCTTGCCGACTGTCAATTTATAACTTTCCCGCCCAAATCTTAATTGAGACTCTGTCCGGATGCACCTGGCTATTTTCTTGTGGATTTACCATTTCGGGCAGATAATTTTAATGTTTAAAATCCCATTCCAACGAATAATGCACCGTAATTGTTTGCAGGAGGAATTCGATGGACTGTTGAAGCGACCCGGAGTGAAGGCTTAGCTTGGTCAAATCGAAACTGGCAGGATCACAAGGAAGACAAAGCGGAGAAAAGGACAAAACAAGCAAACGACAGAGGCACAGACTAGGAAGACCTATCAGTTACTGATCAGGAGATAAACGCTCACAAAAAATAATTGGGAAGACCAAACGGCCAAAAGAGGAAGCTGAAACGTTGAAGAGATTGGAAAGTCACATGCTGGGGGGATCCCTAACGATCTAAGGTGTAGTTTAAATACTGTAAAGAAAGGACTGAGAAGGGGCTTTTTCCCTGAAAAATTTGTAAACTCTTTTGCTTGTAAGAGGAACTATTTCGTTTTACAGTCAGAAAGTGCAACTTTTGCATGCTGGAGAGAGCGAAATGTGGAATGTATCAATGCGACTAAATGAATAATGTTGAAGAGGAACTATTTCGTTTTCAGCTGTGTTTCATTTACTGTGAGAGTATTTAACTTCCTGAACCTATGTTCTTGTTGAGTGTTCTCCAGTATCTTTTGGGATGTCTTCCACTGTGAGTAATAAATCATTCATAAAATAATCGGCTATCTGGTTGTTTAAATATCTATAATTGTTCATGTGTCTTGAATGAAGTATCAGCTATCTGTAACTCTTCATAATGCATGTACAAATGTATTACTCACCAATGAACGATAACTCTGCTCCCTAGGGACAGTTTAGGTAGTTAGTTTATTTTCGATGTTGTATGTGTTTTGGGTGCTTGTGAACCTTTAGACGAGAGGTAAGAACCTGCACATCACATTGTGACTATTCCTTGCATCTTTAGCACCCTGCATTGTTAGTTAGGCACTTGCATATCATACATTAAGTCAAAAAATACCAAATTCACGGTGGACCGGGCCGCAACCGGTAAAAGCCTTTGTTTTTGTTACTTTGACCTATGGTAGCCGGACCGTAAACCGGACGGATTCCCTATACCAAACAGTCAACGGGCTAGTTGGGAACGTTGATTGGGGAGAATCCCTTACTGTTGTCGCCTGCAATTTTCGGGGCCCCAACAGAACCCTAGATGTCAAAGAGACTAAAGGCTACCTTAACTATATTGACAGTCTGGGGGGATAGTCGCAATCCTGATTTGTACGCATGGGCAGGGTAGCTGAGCCCGAAACACTGTCTAAGACAGAATCCCCAGATGCCTAAAAACCTTGGTCTACGCTTTGACAAGGAATCGGAGGGTTATCTCCTCAGTCCAAGTCTCCACGCGACCTCGTGCTTAACTCCCATTTGAGAGGAGCTTCCCAAATACAATCAACGTAGAAAAGGATTTACCTAGTGATTGGCCAACTACGTCTGAAATTTTAACACTTGTGGAGAGTTAAAACTCCCTAATCCACAAGTCTAGCCTGAGCTAGTTGGTGTATGACCCTATAAAATAAAACTTACTAGTAATTTTTAAATTATATCGTTTATTTTAAAAGCTATTTTTAGTCAGAGGGTAAATGGCGTGAAACTTATGTGGTGTTTTGACTCAAAGTTGAAACAAAATGACTAAGCAAAGAGATATGAAATGCAAAAAGCAAAAACTATTCTCTTTATTTTTCTTTTTCAAATAGAAAACTTGAAAGCCACAAAAGAACATATTCTTTTTATATTTTTCAAAAACAATGATATGCCATGCAATCTAGACTAAAAACCTAATCTACATGCATATAAAGCAAACATGTGTTTTTATCTTTTTCTTTTATAAATGCAAAAGAAAAATCAGCCTATCAACTAATGCAAGCAAGTACTGAAAGCAAAGAAAATAGACAACTACTCTACTCTCCACAAACAAACCCTAGGTTTCCATAAAGTTAGATATCAACCTCTCTTAAAAGGAAGGCTCACAAAGGTAAACAAGCCAACAAATTTGGAATGAAGAGACTGAGCAAAAAGACTGACATAAACAAATGTCAAGAGGTCCCAAGTATCAATCTAAACCTACAAACAAAGGCTGCTCAATACCTTGTCCAACAAGGTCAAGCCAAAGAAGGAGGTGGGGGGGCAAGCAACAAAAACAAGTATAGGTTCTTTTTAATTTTCTTTTATAAATGCAAAAGAAAAACTACCTACAAAGCAAAGTATGCATATAATAAGAACAAAGCAAAATGAACTTTTCTATACAACCACCAAACAAACTCTAGAAATGCCCTAAAGTCAGTATAAACCCTACTTGGAAGGAAGGCTTGCATAAGAGACAAGTCAACTTGTTTGGCATGGTGAAGTTAACCAACAAAAGAAGAAGGAAACCAACACCAACAAGATTCTGAAATCAAACAAAGATCACTAACAGAGACTGACCAAAAACATATGCCAAAAATCATACCAAGCAAAGGAGGTGGGGGAAATAGCAAAGAGCAAACCCTAATGTTATAAAAGGGCTTACCACATAGATAAAGAACAACCAAAAGGGATGAATAAGTGGCAAGAAGGACCTGAAACAATGCAAAAGACTGAAAGAAATCAAGAGAAACCCCAAATAGACAAGGCTCTCCCCAGCGGAGTCGCCAGTTCTGTTGTAAAGGAAAGTATCATATGGCTAGGGTTTAAGAGACCATCAACATACTGGGGTTGAAAGAGAGATGCACAATGTTCAGCAAGTAAATACAAGCAAGTTTCAGAGATAAGAAAGGTCCACACCTGATAAATTGAAGGCTGGTCCAAGCTTTGTCTTCAATCCTCTTTTTGCTCCTCTCGCTCCAAGAGACCTGCAAAACAAATTATACCCTCCTCAAACCATTATGACCACATATAAGACAATGATAATCAAATAAACATGAGATAAAGATATGAATAACATCATCATATGATCATAAACAGAGATTCAATCACACATTGAACAATGATTTGGGAAGAAGAAGGACATCACATCTTTATTAATCTTGAAAACAAGTACAAGTATACCTTCTCTTCAAGTTTGGCACCTCACGAAACCTTGATTCGGTTCTGCTGCTTCTCTTCTCCAAAGAACTCAGCCTCCAAGCTCTGCAACACAAGGAGAATGCTTCTAGGGAAAAGGTGTGGGCAAAGAGAGCTCCAATTCCTCCAGCATAACAATGCAAAAATTCAAGTCCCCTCTCATGGACCTCCCTACCTCTATTTATATGCTAAGGGAAGAGTTAGGGGTGAAGACAAAGTGGTTACAACTGAAGAAGTCAGTTGCATAACTACCCAAACTAACCGAAATTCAAAAGGCGTGTTTTTTGATATTTTTAAAAGGCATCCGCGGGTTGCAAAACTGGACAGTCGCGGATACGAAAAGTATATGCGGGTTGCTAATATAGAAAGTCACGGATATGAGCAAATTTTTGTATTCGCGGGTACGAAAGAGAGCAACTCGCGTATCATCCACGTGTTTGCCTTAAGGCAAGTCGCGGATAGGCAAAAAACACATTGTAAGGGTATTTCTGGGCATTTTCAGACTTTGGTGTCTTCTGGAAAGTTTTATCTAACTGAAATACCTTTCCAACGGTGCAGAGATGAGGTCAAACGGAGTTACAAAACTCAAGATATGGGTCCTCCAAGATAGGTGTTTTTTCAGTGACATTCAGTGACTTTCATGAAGTGACGTTATGGAAGTGTCGACATGCGATGAAATCATGGGAAAGTGGTCACAGGAAGAGATGTGTCATTTTGAGCTATAACACTATAGAAGGACTATGGGCTAGAGAACATGAAGATGTAGTCTATATATTGTTTCCACATACCCTGAAAGGAGCAGCAGCCTCATGGTATTTTGCTCTGCCTGCAAATTCAATCACAAACTGGGACACATTTGAAAGAATATTTAGGATTAAATATGCTGTCCAGAAAACTCATGTAGCTCTAATGAAAGGGTTATGCGCTTTAAAGAAAGAAAGAAAAGAAAAAGTGCATAGTTTCACTCAAAGGTTTGCTGCTTATCTTAAAAAAAATTCTACAGCTGATAAGCCCTCTGATAAAGTTCTGATTGAATACTATACTTCAGCTCTAGGGTCTGAATTGGCCATGTTTGCCAAGATATCAGTTAAGTCTACATTGTGAGAAACTTATGAAGAAGCTGAGAGAGTAGAAGCTGAAAAAGAGAGCATAGAAGATTATCCCGAGCAGTCAGGAGAAAATTTTTTTGGTAAAAAAGCTTTATTACTGATTAAGCCTAAGGATGAGCAATCACATGACTTTGAAGGAATGTTGAAAATGATGCAGAAGCTATCTAATAGAGTGATAGATTTGGAAAAAGAAAAGGGGTCTCATAAAGCATGCAAGCCTTACTATAAAAGGAGAGAAGACAACAATCAATCTAAACCTCTTCCACACAGTCCTGCATCAATGAATTTAACTGAGGTAGGTATGGATAATTTTTGCACCTTTCATCAGCAGCCTCATTCTCAAAAAAATTGCCCTCAATGGATCAATTCAATGACATTAGTAATGAATCAGCTATTGGACTCTAAACTAACAGAAACTGATAATGAGGAAGAAAAAAATAATCAACCCATATAGAAACAAGAAGAGGATGCTTTGATTTTATGGACTGTGTCTCACTTTTTGATACAGAAGAGGAAGGTTCAATAAAACAAGAAAAAACATCAGAAACAAATGTGACAACCAAAAGTCAGAGGTTGTTAAAAGAAGACAATTCCATACTCCCGAAAATTAAGAGACTTCAAGAGAGTATAAAGAAAATACAGAAGAGCACCACAGCTGATAAAATACCTGAATTCATCATTACGAGTCAAAATCCAAAGAAAATCAACATGCCTGTTAAGCCTGTTGAAGAGAAGATTGATAATGTAAAAAAGAATCTCGAAGAACATAAGATGGAGTATAATATTGTGGAAGATATTAAAAGGGCTAAGGCAAATATCTCACTTTTTGAAATGTGTAATGTGCCTCAGCAGAAAGAAAAATTGTTAAAAGCACTTGAAGTACCAGAGGAAAAGCTTCCCACTGACAACTAACCTGAAGAAGAAGAAATTGGTGAAGCAAGTGTGGGAGGTAAGTCTAAATACAAAATCCCACCATTTCTCCCAACTTTTGAAATTTTCAACCATAATGTGCACAACTGTTTAGTAGACTCAGGGGCATCAGTCAATGTTATGCCACTTTTAGTCTGCAAGAAGATAAATGGACAACCTAAACCATCTACCTGGCAGGTTATTCAGTTAGACATAACAGCTGTGAAGGTAATTGGGGAAATGGAGGATGTTCTGATTCGATTATTTTCAAATGAAAAGGTATGTCAGTTCATCGATATTGTAGTAGTAGACATACCTGAGGCTTATGGACTTGTTTTGAGTAGGGATTGGTTAGCAAAGCTAAATGGATATTTTGCATCAGATTGGTCACATCTGTGGTTGCCTTATAAGGGAAGTCCAATCAAATAAAAGTATTAAGAGAGCCCCACATGAAGCACAATGTTACTCAGTTGGAGGGTAAGAATGAACCAGTGAATTCTGTATTGGGAAATTACTTCATTGAACTAGAACCAGGAAACTACAAAGCGGAAGAAGCCAGCGATACACCAGACACCCAGCCCGATCTCCTTCGATTTTCACGGGTTGGTGAGATTGATTGTAAAATAGTAGACTTAGTTTCAGATGTAGTTTTTGATTCAATTACAGTAGAAGTAGATAGTTTGTGGACGCTTTTTTTTATGGATCTAAAAAATTGGAAGGATCAGGAGTCGGCTGTGTCCTGATTGATCCAAAGAAAAATAAACATTATCTTTCATGTAGATTAGAGTTTGAATGTACCAATAATACAACCGAATATGAAGTATTAGTTCAGGGACTAAGAAAAACAATTGAATTAAAAGTAGAAAATCTAAAAGTGTATGGGATTCTGAAATAATTGTAAAGCAAATTTGAAATCAGATACATTGCATTTCACCTCATTTGAAAGCTTACCAGAATGAAGCGTGGGATTTGCTTAAATTTTTTTATGCATTTAATATTGTAGCCATTCCTAGACTAAAAAATGCAGCAGCTGACTTGTTAGCTACCTCAGCTGCAAGGCTTGTACCTTCAAATAACAAATGTTCTATTGAATTACTTTTCAGGCCTTTGGTTCTAGACATGATTACCAATCTACGAGTTTTTGATGATGATCAACAAATCCTGGAAGGTTTGACGAATGATGAGACTTTCAAAGGGGCAATTATCGATGATGAAGAACACCAAGCTGAGTTAAAATTCGACAACTTTATTCCTAAAGGGTTCAGGACCTTAGAGCGGATGTTTGATTTAGACAACAAGTTCAGAAGACCAGCAAATGTCAAGACGCATAGCTCGTCTTTACAATTCGAGCTGATAAATTTAGGAACTGAAGTTGAACCCAAATATGTAAATTTGGGAAAATGTTGCTCTCCCGGTGAAAGAGTTAAGTTCATTAGTTTGTTCAAATAGTACAAAGATGTGTTTTCCTGGACATATGAAGAGCTTAAAACATATGACACCAAGATTAAACAACATGTCATCCCTATTAGATCTGGAGTCAGGACTTATCAACAACCTTTGAGAAAAATGCATCCAAAACTGGAGCCTTTAATTCAGAGTGAAGTAAAAAAATTATTGGATGCCAAAATTATATTCAAAGTCAGACACTCAGAATGGGTTTTGAATTTGGTGCCAGTAAGGAAGAAATCTGGAGAAATCAGGCTATGTGTGGATTTCAGAAATCTAAATCGTGCTTCGGATAAAGACAACTATCCAGTCCCACGCATGGAACAGATATTGCAGATGGTTTTGGGTTCTAAGTTATTTTCATTATTAGATGGATTCTCTGGCTATAATCAAGTGTTAGTAGCTGAAGAAGACAGACTTAAAACTACATTCAGAACAAGGTGGGGAACTTTTGCTTACAGAAGAATGCCCTTTGGACTCATAAATGCTAGAGCTACTTTCCAGAGGGCCATGGATATAGCTTTTTGCGGTCTGATTGGCCGTAGTGTTGTGGTATATCTCGATGATATCACGATATTTTTGAAAATGAGAGAAGAACACGCATTCCATCTAAAAACAAATTTTCAAGCGTTGTCGAAAATATGGTATCTCACTGAACCCCAAGAAATGTGTGTTTGCGGTTATAGAAGGAAAGCTACTGGGTCACGTTGTTTCTAAAAAAGGGATCTCCATAGACCCAGAAAGGATTAAGGGCATCGAACAGATCCCTTTACCCCATAACAAAAAAGGTATGCAATCATTCATGGGGACAATTAATTTCGTGCGAAGGTTTGTACCGGATTTTGCTCAAATTGTCAAACCTTTGCAGCAAATGGTGAAACAAAGTGTACAATTCAAATGAACTGATGTGGAAAAGAATGCATTCAGTAAGATGAAGACATCTATTGCACATGCACCATCTCTTAAAAGTCCAAATTTCGAAAAAGATTTTATTTTGTACACTTTCACGTCTGATGATTCATTGGCAGCGGTGCTCACTCAGAAGGAAGATGGGGGAGATGAGTACCCCATATCATTTATGAGCACTGGTCTGCAGGGGGCTGAATTGAATTACCCAGTTGTGGATAAAAAAGCTTATGCAATCTTCAAAGCAATAAAACAATTCAGGCCATACATACTTAAGAACCGAACTAAGGTAGTAGTTCCACACCCAGCTGTAAGGTTTCTTTTTGTACAAAAGGAATTAGGAGAAATAAGAGGTAACTTGGTAACAACTTTACAAGAATATGATCTCGAATTCAAACCAGCATCTATAGTAAAGGGGAAGGGATTGTGCAAACTAATGGCTGAAGGTAAAGGCCATGAATAAAACAATTGAGAAAATGAAGCTGAGTTACATATGATGGATGTATGTCCTCTTTTCACAGCTCCAGATTCCTAGTACCGAGACCTTGTTCATTACCTTCAGGAAGGATTGTTGCCATAACATTGGAATTCCAAACAACAAAGAGCGTTGCACCTTAAATCAGCTGCATATCAGATCATTGATGGAATATTATTTAGAAAGAATTATGATGGAGTCCTTCTCAAATGCTTAGAGAAAGAAGATGCAAAGAAGGTCATGACAGAGTTACATGATGGGCCTGCTGGAGGTCATTTTTCTGGAGATACGACAACCCACAAGATTCTCAGAGCCGGATACTATTGGCCCACACTGTTCAAAGACGCGCACACCCATGTCAGAAAGTGTGATATTTTCCAGAGGTGTGGGGGAAGACAATCCAAAGTAGCAGGACCATTGAAGCCTGTGATGATAACAGAACCATTCGAGCAATGGGGGATTGATATCATTGGAGAGATAAAACCAAATTCTTCCTTACAACACAAATACATTTTGACGACAAATGACTACTTCACTAGATGGGTCGAGGCCATTTCGTTACGGAAAGTGAATGAAGATGCGTTCATGGATTTCTTACAAGATCATATAATGACCAGGTTTGGGGTTCCAATTTCCCTGGTTTTTTATAATGCTACTTATTTTTCTTCTATTAGATTAACTGCATTTGCTCATGAATGAGGAATCAAGTTGCATTATTCTGCAAATTATTACCCACAAGGAAATGGTCTGGTAGAATCTACAAACAAGAATCTGATTAGGATCTTAAAAAACACTGTGATAGAAAACCAAAGAAGTTGGCATTTAGCATTACCAATGCTCTTTGGGATGATAGGGTCACACCCAAGAATTCCTTAGGTGTGTCACCATATACCCTTGTTTACGGAAAAGAAGCTATTCTTCCTCCCAACATTATGCTACCTTCTTCCATAATAGCTCAGGAGTCTAGAGGCACAGATAACGAAATCCTTCAGATTAGAATCTATAATCTTTTGAAGGTGGAAGAGTCTAGGTCCAAAGCTGAAGAACATTTTAAGCATCAATAGGAAGTAGTGAAACGGTGGTTTGATAAGCATAAAGCTGGAAAAAGGGAATTTGAAGTGGGAGATCTGGTTCTTAAGTGGGATCGCCCGCATGATGAAAAGGGGAAACACATGAAGTTTCAACAGTTATGGGTAGGCCTTTTTCAGATTGCAGCAAAGCTTGGCCCCTCAACCTATAAGTTGCAAGATTTACAGGGGTGGGAAGATAACTTACCAGTTAATGGTTTACTTCTCAAACCTTATTTTTCCTGATTTTTATTTTTATTTTATACATAAATAAACTCTTTTGGTTGTTTATTTTTTATTTATTTTTCTGTTTGTTTTAGTTAGATTTTGATTGATTTCAATAAAGGAAGCAAACTTTTGGTTGCATGGAGAGCATCAGAATTTTGGATTAACTAAAATCCTTGGTTATAAGACTCTGTATTATTGATTTATCTGAAAGAATTCTTCTAGTTTAGCAGTTTTCCTAAATGGCTATGAACACATTGAAGTCCTACTTAATCCTTGTAAAATAACTCGGGATCGAAGGGTCTGGAATACTATTTCAGGGCTCCATCCATCTCACATTTGAAAATGTCTCAGGGGGTGACAGCAAAAGACCCATGGAAAGTAAGCAGAGTAAACAATATATTATATATAAATGATCCCATGCCAAGAATTGAAAGCCAAAAGGCAAATACGAGTAAAAAATCTCCTAAGAAAGCAATATGTATCAAAACGAAGTACTGAACCAAATGAGTACAAAATTGCCAAAGTTCTTCTCCATCCGTGAGCTGGAAATTAAATACATCTCTCACACAAAATGATGCTATGGATAGAGGATCCTAAATAAAAATTCAGAAAGAAAGACATGCAGGAAGACTCGAAAATGACAAAAAAGTCAAAAAGCACAAAAATGCAAAATGGCATGGGAATGAGGAACAAACGAATATTTATGTTTACCATATGTTACAATCCTGTGGTGTCCAAGCTGGGAGCTACCCGAAGACAGAGGTAAAAAATGAAACTCATATTCCTGGCCTTAAAAGAGTTATCTAGACTTTTAAATCTTGGTTCCCATTATCCCTAAATTCGAATATCATCAATGATTAAAGTACGTATGTGCCATTTGGGAAATCCAGACATCTAAAAGAATCCAACATGTTGGTTTTATTGTCAAACAGTCTGTTACTTAAGGAAGAAAATTATCCAAAGATTTGGGTTCACCAGGTAGTCGCCAATCGTTGCAGCTGCAACTTTTTTCCCAAATTTTTCTTTAAAATTTTGTACCCTCCTTTTAATTTTATCTTGCCTGGGTTTATTTGTTTTCCTAAACTCTGTTTTTCCTCTGCTACAAATTTGGATTTTCTTGAGTTTGATTTGAGATAAAATGTTTCCTTTGTTTCGGAAGTTGGATGATCTAATTTGCCTTTGTCTAGCCAAAGCTTTTGATTATGGAGTTTTATCACTATCGGAGGTCAGTTGAAGTTTTAGTCGAAACTTTAGTTCTCTATGTCGCCACTGTTTCGGAGGTTAAACGAACTAATTTTATTGTTGCCCAGCCGAAGGTCTTTTGAACACTTAACGCTTTGTTTTTTTGATATTTTTTCGCTGTCGGAAGTCTGTTAATGTTTGCGTCAGGGCATTAGTTTTCTATAGCACCACCGTTTCGGAGGGCAAATAGAGAACATTCCGACGAACAGTTTGTCCTCGCCGATTCCGTGATTTTATTGCTCAAACCTTTTGTTCTTCGATGATTTGATTTTATCGCTGTCGGAAGTCATTTGAACGACGAATTGGGGCATTAGTTCTCTATGCCGCCGATGGACAGCCCTGTTTTCGTAGTGCGCTTTACGTGGTCTTTTGGTTTTATTGTTAAATTCTTTTTTGGATTTATCGCTATAGAACGATATTAACTTTGATCGGAGGGCTAGTCTTTTTGTTGCTGACACGGCGGCTGTGTTAAGCTTTAAACTCACCAATTTTTAGTCCTTATTTCTTCCGATCGTCGATGATTCTCTATTGTCACGGAAGCCATAGTCAGAATGTCTTCTGCCGTTGCGGCTGCGTAGTGAACTAATCGGCCGATGCATTAGTGGTTACGATCTCCGACGCTTAACTATTGGCGGTTTTTAGCGTTTGGGAGTGCCGACACTGCGTAAGGGTTGAAGACTAATCTATCGACACATTACTAGTTAGTCCTCCGAGCCTCCGATCGCCGATGTTTTCTATTGCTGCGGAACCCTTAGTCCATATGACTTCCGCCGTTGCGGCTCCTTAGTGAACTAACCATCCGGTAAATAGTGCTTCCGCCCATTGATGTGAGTTTTTCGCCCGATGCTTAGTGTTCAAAACTCCCGGTAGGGTTTTCTTGTCGTTTTTGGTGTTTTGAGGAGTGTTCTATCGGGGTTGTGATTGTTAGAGGATTTTCAGACCCAACTTGTAGGATTTTATTTGCATTGTCATTTTCTTCTTCTTCTTCCTACATTAATATTGTTTATAGTTCATTTTACAGGATGTATGTTTTGACACAATTTGTATTACTTTGTCAAACGCTAAGTGGTCTAAGAACAGGCTGTGTTTATGACGGGATGATCGCTGCTGCAAAGAAGATATGTCTAAAAGACAAAGCAGAAGAGAGGTGGCTGAAGGAGGCAGCAAGGAAGGAAGTGGCTGAAGAAGATATAAAAAGGGGCCAAAGGATTACTGAACATAATCAATAGCAGCAGAGGCCTCGGATTGGGAAAAGGTCATCGACGACCAAGATGGTCCCTCATTATAAAAAGTGCTATTAAATTTTATTTAATATAATGTATTGTACAACACTCACTAAAAGACAAAATTGTGAGTTTGAACGGTTGGGGGAGCCCAAAGGTCACTGTGGGGCAGCCCAAAGGTTTTGTTGTTTTGTATAAATATAGGAGAGTTAGATGTAAGAAGGAATTTTTCCCAGATAGATTTGTGAGAGTATGTTGTAGGAAGAAATCTTTCCTTTTGCAATAAGAATTACAAGTTTCCTGTTGGAGAAAGCTTAGTGGAATTGTTTCAAATGTTGTGCTATGGATCTGTTGAATGTGAACTATTTCATTTTTAGCTTGTGTCCATTAACTGTGAGATCGTTCTAACTCTTTGAACCTATGTTCTTGTTATGAATGCACTCTAGTTTATTCTATGAAATTTCCACTGTGAGTAATGAAGGATTTTCATAAACAATAAGTTATCTTGTTGTTCATATATCTATTAATGTTCATGTGTTTTGAAATAAGTAACAGCTATCTGTGATTTTTCTTAATGCATGCGCGGAAATACATTACTCATTGATAAATGATAATCTTTCTCCCTAGGGATAGGTTAGATAGTTAGTTTTAGTTTCTTGCTGTGTGTGATTTAGATGCAAGAGAGTTAAGACAAGAGGTAAGAACATGCACATCACATTGTGACCGCTCCTCGTATTCTTTATCAATCTGCATTCTTAGATAGGCACTTGCACATCATACTTAAATTCAAAAAAAAAAAAATATACACGATGGACCGGGCCGTAACCAGTAAAACCTTTTATTTTGTTACTTGACCTATGGTAGCCGGACCGTAAACCGGACGGATTCCCCATACTAAACAATAACGGGCTAATTCAGAACGTTTACTGGGGAGAATCCCTAACTATTGTTACCTGCGAATTTCCAAGCCTCAACACATCCTTACATACCATGAAACTTGTGTTTGGATATGCAATCTTTATAACATGGGCGTTAGTAAGCAAGTTCTTCAACCGTTGGAAGCTTTCTTCACATTTTTCAGACCATATCAATTTTACATTATTTCTTTGCAATGATGTAATTGGATGAGTGATCTTGGAAACTCCCTCAATAAACCTTTTGCAGTATCCTGCAAGTCCCATAAAAGATACAACTTCTGTGACATTCCTTAGAGTAGGCCAATCCATTATGGCTTCATTATTTCCTAGATCCACTGGAATTCCTTTTTCTGAAATAACATGGCCCAAATATTAATGCACCCTTCTTTGATAAAAATAACACTTGCTCAGCTTGGCATAAAATTTGTAGTGATCTCTAAGGACTTGTAGCACCATTCTCAAGTGTTCCTCATGATCTTCTTCACTCTATGAATAAACCAAAAAAACATCTAAGAACACTAGCACAAACTTATCCAAGTACTGACTAAAGATGTTATTCATGATGCACATGAATGTGGTTGGTGCATTGGTGAGACCAAATGGTACCACCATGAACTCATAATGGCCATATCTTGTTTGGAAAGTTGTCTTGTGAATGTATTCTTATTTTCTCCTCACTTGATGATAACCAGACCTCAGTTCAATCTTTGAAAATACTTTGTCTCCTTTCATTTGATCAAATAAATCATCAATCCTAGGTAATGGATAATTATTCTTAATCGTCACTTTATTTAGCTTCATGTAATCAATACACATCCTTAGAGTCACATCCTTCTTCTTGACAAATAATAGTGGTGCTCCTCAAGGAGACACACTAGGTCTGATATATTTTTTGTCAATTAATTCATGTATTTGCATCTTCAATTCTACCAACTCTGGTGTGCTCATTCTATAAGGAAATTTGGAAACTGGTGTTGCTCCTAGAACAAGATTTATTGTGGAATCGATATCCCTTTTTGTGGTAGTCCTGGCACTTCATTCAGAAATACATCTTTAAACTCTTGCAACAATGGGTGATCTTTTATCCTTGGACCTTTATCCTTTACTGAATCTAATATATGGATTGCATACAGCTGGAAACCTTTCTCCTAAATTTTCTTAGTTGTAAGGTTGAAATATTCCTTACAAAAACTTGCTTGGGAATTTCCTTCACCAACCTTGGCCTTCCCTCTTCATCAATGCACTCAAGGAATTTTTCATAGCAGTCTACCTTGACTCTATGCTTTTCTAACTAGTCCATACCAATAAGAGCATCATAATACCATAATGGTAGGACATTCAAGTTCACCTTTGTGAGGAGTCCATTCAACTCTATGGGACACTCCATCACTACTTCACTTACTTTTCTCTTTGTGCCCATGGCTAATCGAACTCGCCATGACTTATCATGTTCCATTTTTCTAAGAGAACAACCTTCAACCACTTTTGGAGTAACATAACTATGAGTAGAGCTTGGATCAATCAAAATAGAAATAGATTGCTTAGCAATCTTACCTTCAACTTCCACCACTGTTGCTTGATGTTTTTCCTGGCAGTTATCAAATGCTGCATAAATTTGAGGCGCTTATCCTACCATATTTTTAGTTGTAACAACTTCTTCCACATTATGCAGACTTCCAAGGTTCTCTCTTCGACACGAACAATCCCTAACCATGTGGTTCTCTACACATCCCCAACACTGAAGTGGTCTTATTGGCCATTTTTCTGTTACTACTGTTGATTCATTTCCACTCCATGTTTGCTGCCCTTGATGAAAAATCCTAGATTGGTTTTTAAATGGAGTCTTAAACCCACTTTTCCTTTGGTCAAATCTTCCCTTTGGATTTCTTTTCCATCCTGGGTTAGATTCTATCTTTCCTTATCTATGCTCATGGCAATGCATTGCCATTCTTATGGATTCATCAACACTGGGTGGATTGACAAATTCAATCCTATCTCTGTAACTCTGGGGAAGACTTCCAAGGAAGCTTTGAATCTTTACTCTTTTCATTTTTTATGTAACCCACGTACCTCGGCAATTCCAATAACTTGTGGAAATGTTTTTTCATTGATTTATGTCCCAATTTTAACTCATGGAATTCTTTCCTCTTGTTATCATAATACCTGGCATAAAGGTATTTTTTCTTGAAACATCTTTGAATTCTTTATGAGTTGATCCTTCTCTAATTAATTTTTTTTTCTTGCATGAGGTTCTCCCACCAAGTGGAAGACTGTCCATTAAGATTGTAAATTGAATTTCTAGCCTTTTCATTTTGTGTAATCATGAATCTGGAAATATTTCTTCATTCCAAGAATCCATCCCTCTACTTCTTGACCAGTCTTTCTTTCTCCATCAAATGTGGGCGACCTTGCTTTTCTCACTTCCCCCTCTAAAATTATTTTAAAATTCCCTCTTAAGTCAAACCTACTGTTAGCGCATTTCTGAGTACTTCAAGAGCCACGTGAATCACATGACCTGCTAGAAGAAGATATGAAGATGTCTTACGCACCTTGCGTGAAGAACCATGTCTTGGGCTTGGCTTCCTTTTCCTCGCACGAATTTTAGAGTGGATATCTGCATTTCTTTGACCAATATTTCTTGGGTCGGACCTAAGATTAGCCCATTGGTGCATATCAGTGAGGCTTTGAAGGATGGCAGCGCTAATATGATTCTTCTCTTCTTGACCCTCAATCAACCACTCATTGAAACTTCTTATTGTTTGTTCCCTTCTTCCATTGGATGATGTCTCAACATTTTCCTCTTCCATATTTTCTCCAAGAACATATTCATCATGCTCATAGGGGTCCTGATCATCATTCATGGTGACCATTTGATTTTAGAACTCCTTTCCTTTTGTTGGTTTCTTTCTACTATAATTGTTCAAAGTTTGTCAACTGCAAACATTTTGCATCATAGAAGAGTTTATTAGACATATAAACCATGTGTGTGTGTGTGTGTGTGGAATGATATACAATTTATAGAATCAATCTCATGGATTAATATACAAGGTTGTCAATTCCTTTGGGTTCTCTTATCCCATCTATGCATCTCTAGAAACTACCATTATGAACATTTTTTCCAAATTAAAGTCATATGCACTTTTGTGCATCTTTTATTCTTTTCCCATAAGTATGGACTTGACCCAAATAACCCTAGTGTTGTACCCTTTAGCTCTGATACCACTCTGTCATCTCCCTCGTCACCTCAATGCCCCTTTGAGGTGTGTTGCAGCTGCAACAATTTCCCAAAATTTCAAAAAAATTTAGGACCCTCCTTTGCTTGGATTAGTTCTTTGCCCTTGAGTTAATTCTAAATGCTTGAATTGAGCTACCAATTGTTTTTGATCCCCCCCCGGATGTTTGAAGTAATCCACTGTTTGATCAAGCTTTATCGCTGCCTTTGAATGCATTTGAAGCATGCTTGAATCATAAGTTATTTTGGTCAGTGCCCCACCGTTTGCGGGTGGATCTTTGTTTTGGCCTTCCGCCGTTGCGGAAAGAAATACACTTTCGTCTTTCGATCCGTTGGTTTTCACATCGACCGATCTTTTGGTTTATGTCGGAAGGATTTGTCGTTTCTTTCTCCGCCGTTGCGGATGGAAAACCACTTCCTCTCCCGATCATTGCTTCAATGTTCATTTTCCCTCCTGTGTTATTTTGCCGATCCCGTAAGTCGGGGGGCTTCCGCCGTTGCGGCTGCGGAAGGCTTTTGGTTTCGGGATGTTTAAGTCGTTCGATTCCCGCCGTTGCGGCAGGTCGCATCTTTTGTGGCTCCGCCGTTGCGGCTGCCAAAGCTCTAAACTCTCCGAGCCTTTAGTTTTGTTGCTTCCGACTTAAGTCCCGACGTTGCGGACGGTGGTACGCTTTACGGTTCCGCCGTTGCGGATGAAAGAAGCACCAGCACTTCCGATGCGGAGTCTTTTCGCTTCCGATTCAGATTTTACCCGTTGCGGATCGATTTACCCTCTGCGGCTCTGCCGTTGCGGCTCTGGTTTCACTTTGGTCCCGATGAATAGTCTATCGAGGTTCCGCTAAGTATGGTACGCGAATGGATTAGCGTTTTGGCCATCCGCCGTTGCGAAAGAAAGTTGGCTTTCAATTCCCGATCCAAAAGTGGTCCGCCATCCGATATGCCGCGAGTGTTGACCTTATTTATACGGGGTCGAGGGGTTTATTATTCTATTGTTATTTTTAACTGCCGTTTCAACTGTCGCAAGTTGTCAAAATCGTGTTGTTGCGCTCGCCCGGTCCCTTGTTTTTGGTACATGCAGTCCAGGTGTCTCCACCGCGAAGCTTGGCAGGCTTCTCCACACCAGTTACACATCAGTGCCAGGTAGGCTTCGTTTGCCTTTCCTCTTTCTGTTTGAACGTTTGGTGGTTTTATTTTCTACGGTGGTTTGTCTCCCTGGCCGTTTTCCTCGTCCCGTTAAATTATATGCCTATATAGGTGGATATTTTTATCTTAACTGTCTGTGGAGGGCGGTTTGGCCCTTAGAGTATTTTTTCCATATCGTCGTTGCTATATCACCCTGCGCATAGAGAATTAGGGGGTTTGGTGCATATGGTCGTTACGCTGTCTGCACCAAACCACCTTGTATGATGATGTATGGTGGAGATAGGTTTTTCCATGGCCCTTCCTTGTGGATTTGGGACTGTTTGTTCCTTTTTTGGGCTTCCTGCATCGCTTAAACCCCAACCGTTTTCACCTATATTTTTCCGCGCGACCCCGTTGAGCTCAGCGTCGATTTCCTAGCTGACTGAAAGGGATATATCACTGCTTTTAGTTTGTTGGCCATAAGCTGCGAGGGCACGGTTTTGTTAAAGCACTGTTAAAGTCTCGTATATCTTTCCCCTATTTTCCCCGCGCAGCGAAACGATAATGTCACCCGCAGAGAGCGAAGGTTTTCTTTGCGTTAATGTAGATGTTCTTTTCGCCCGATTATATTGTTAGAATTGTTGGTATTGAAAAACAGTGGTAGCTTGCATATTTTAATGCATATAACTATTTTTCATCATGCTGGACATAGACAAAGTCACTAAACACTGCACATTGGGTTTAATAGTTCTGTTAGTTAGGCCATTTCAGTATATACATGCATATACTTGCTTCATTGACTGATTGCTATCATGTTAAACATAGAAGAAATGGCACACTGCACATTGATGTATACCAGTTTGTCACTCAGCCAAAATGGCTTAATGTTTACAATGTTGTGTGTTGTAGGAAGATTTCAAATCCACAATGTCAAAGAGGCAAAAGAAGAAGGCCCCGGTGGTCGAGGAAGAGCCTGAAGTAGAAATTGTTACCAAAACTGAATATATATATGAAGACACTAAGTGCATTTCTGGTATTGAACCTGAATACCAACGGGGGGAAATATATAGACTAATCACACATAGAGAGGTTCCTGACATGGGCTTAGAAGAAGAGTCCATATATTCCAACATAGAAAGATCTTCACTAATGAAGATCGCCACCAGACCGGAGTTGTTCCCGTGCTCTGAAGAAATCGGTTGGATTCTGCCCCGGGCAGATGTCACAACAATGATTCTGGAAAATGTTGAAAGACAGGGTTATGCTGCATATAGCCCTGGATATGTAGCGTTGGCTTACCACCTGCCAAAAGCCCAAGTATTTTTATCTGATGACTGGCTGAACAACATTAGGATGGACCTGGTAGAGACTCTTAAAAAGATGCTATTGCAGGGAAAGCATTACAGATACAGACCGACGGGTGATTACGATACGGCAAGTTTAAGGGCCCCCTATAGGTTCATAGCTTTAATGCTGAACATGATTTTTGGCAGAGCACATGGTAGGTTCTTTAAGTTAGAGTGGATTCCCATCATTTTTCATGTTGCAACCCAGGGGACAATTTTCAACTTGGCTAGCCTTGTATCAAATAGTCTTTCATCTTTCTTGGCCTCAGCTTTGGGAGGAGTGGCCCAAAAGAGGTCTGAATTCTATATGAGTTCCATACTCATCGATTGCATATTGTGTAATCAGAATTTCCCCGGACTCAGGTGCATCTGGTATAGGGAAAGAATGCCTGTCTATGCTGCCTATAAACCGCTGTGGGCACACAAATATCACAGCCATTATCGAGAAGTATGTGAACACTTTATCATGCCCTTGTACACACTCATTTTCCTGAAAGAGTGTGATTGTATGTCGGAAGAGGCACTGCAAGTAATAGAGGAGTATGCAGACTACTATTTGACTGAAAATGACCTGTATTTCAGGATGTTTGGAGGTTCGAGAGCCCCTTCCCTGCTGCCCAAATACGCAACTGATTACGTTATTCACAAGGAGGCAGTCAGATAAGTGTTCCTGGATGGAATATGCAGTTTTTTGTTTGAGCACAAGAAGACCACCTATCCTCCTTTGCCCTTCAGGTTAGGAAGCTACAAGTTTACCAGAGTGAAAAAGGATGATGAATTTGTAGAAGAGCTGGAAAAGTTCCATTTTGGAGAGATGCCCTTCTGTAGGAATGATACTCATGGTAAAGTAGCTGAACATTGCAAAACAGACAATGTGCATTTTGAGTATGCCCACCATTGGGATTGGGAAGAATCCATCTTCCGAAATGCAGTAAACATGACAGCCTTGAGAAGAAGGTTCAAGAAAAAGATCACCACCAAAGGTGGGAAGGGAGACGAACAAGCAAAGGTTGAGGAAGAAGCAAAGAGAAGAAATGAGGAAGCCCAGAGGTTGTTACAAGAAGCTGCAGGGTGGCTACACACAGAAGAAGAAGAAAAAAGGAAAGTTGCTCAGGAAGCAGCTGAGAAAGCAGAAGAAGCAACTAAGAAAGAAGAAGAAGAAAAGAAAAAGAAGCTGGATGAGGAGCTCCAAAAGCAAGAAGCTGAAAGGCTAAAGCTAACACAAACAGAGCAGTCAGCTTCTAAAATAGTTGCAGGGAAGACTCATGACATGGAGAATCCCGAGGTTCAGGATCCCGAAATACCAGCTGTTAGCACCTATGGACAACATGTGGTCCCTACTCTTAAGCTAGTCCCTTTTGTGCAGAAAAAAGGAGAAGAAATCCCTAATTTCAATACTATTTTCTACGACAGGGCAACAAAGAGGATAGTAAAGAGAACAGAAAGGAAAATTGAAACGGGAGATCTGCCGGGGAAAATGATATCAGATACGCCTGTTATGTTGGGAACAGACCAAGATCCAAGATTCACCATTAGAGCCGGAGCAGCACTGATTCAAGCTTCAGAGGATAACGTGGGCAGGATTATGACAGACTTAGAGTCATCCAAAAAAGTCTTCTGCTAAATTGAAAGACACATTGAGAAGAGAAAGAGAAGAAGGCAATAGGATGAAGCGGAAGTATGAAGACATGCAGAGGGAGATAAAGGCTTCTAAGGCTAAATTGGAGGCCCTCCAAGTAGAAAGACAAGTCAGAGAAACAACACAAGAATCCCTGGAAAAAGTGTAGAAAGAATATCGAGAGCTGAAGATAGAAAAGGAACGGCTGCAGGAGAGGGTAGAAGAGCTAGAAGAGCAGCAAAAGATTATCTTGCAGGCCAGTGAGATGCACTCCCAAGAACAGAGAGAGAAACATCAAGAGCAGATTTCTTCTCTGACAACTGCTCTGGAGGAAGCAAGGGAGTAGCAGGTTAACCTCCAACCATTCAAAGAGCACATCTTGGCCTAGAAGACGAAGATGTTGCAGCTACAGACTACTATAGAAGGAGAAAGGTGCAAGGTGTTGTAGGTAGATAGCAGATTGGAGGAAATCCTGGAGACCTCCTCTTACTTTGTAGATCGAACTCAGGACGTCCTTGAAGTCCTGACTGCAAGAATGGCAAGGCTGGAAAACAAGGAAGAAACTCCAGCAGAACTGCCATCAAAGGATACACAGGCCCTCAAGCGGGATTATGACTTGCTGGAGTTTGCCATAAATACTGCGGAGGATTTCAAAAAATCAGTGAAGAAGACGAAAGGAGCATGCACCAAGTTTTTCAGAAGGCTTCTCATTACCTACAACTGGTGCCAGATAGAGTCCGAGCATAGGCTTGAGGCTTTCCCGGATCACAACGCCTTTGTGGAGCTATTGCAGAGGAGATACCAGGAGGAGGAAGCTAAAGTACAGCGGATTAAAGCCCTGGATGATCAGATCTTAAGGAGCAAAGTAGATCATTTAGCTATCAGCGTGTAGCTTCTGGAGGATCAGCTTCGATTAAGTGCAGCGAGGATTGAGGCTATAAAAAACCAGGTTGCTAAGTTTGAGATAAATATTCAGTTTTTAGAGCCTTGTGCGTTTGAGGGCATTGCCTCTGAAGCTTCGGCATGGAAGAAATTTCTAGATGCCCAAGTGGGACCCTCCTCGTAAAGGATTGGTCACTTTTTGTAATATGTAACATTTTGTGAAAAAAACATTTGAGAAAAGTCAAGCGTTGGGAAACGAAGAGTTGGCAAGCCAAGCCCAACCGTCTCACCCTTTTGTATAAATGTAGAAAGTTTATAAGGGGGAGGGGGTTTTTTCCTAGTTAGACATAGAAACGATATTGTAAGAAGAACTATTTCTATTTGCAATAAAGAAGTATTGTTTTCCTGTTGGAGAAAGATTGGTGGCACTTTCAAATGTTATGCTGTGGATGGCTGAAAGATGAACTATTTTGTTTTTCCATCTTTTTGTCCATTAACCGTGAGATCGTTCTAACTCTTTGAACCTATGTTCTTGTTTAAATGATTTCTGGTTTATTTTTGTGGAATGACCACCATGAGTAATGTATGATGTTCATAAAACAATTGGCTATCTGGTTGTTGAAATATCTTTCATCGTTCATGCGTTATGGAAAGAAATATCAGCTAACTGTAGTTTCTCTTTATATTGCATGCACAATACACGTTACTCATAAATAATTTATAATCTGGCTCCCCGGGGATAGATAGATAGTTAGGCAGATAGTTAGTTTATTTCACGGCTGCATATGTGATTTAGATGTTTGTGAGCCTAAGACGAGAGGTAAGAACCTGCGCATCACATTGTGACTTCTCCTTGTATCTTTATCATCCTGCATGGTTAATTAGGCATATGCATATCATACTTAGGTCAAAAAATACAAAAATATACACGGTGGACCGGGTTGCAACCGGTAAAACCTTTGTTTTTGTTACTTTGACCTACGGTAGCCGGACCGCAAACCGGACGGATTCCCCATACCAAATAGTCACGGGATAGTTGGGAACATTGACTGGGGAGAATCCCTTTCTGTTGTTGCCTGCGAATTTCCAGGCCTCAACAGTTCTGGCGCTAGAAGGAGGGCCGCCAGTGCATGGATGGCCATGGAAACTTATTTTTTCCCAAGATTACCCCACCAGCAGAAGTTTTAAAGCTTGTAACCTAACCCAAGTACTTACAGGTTTCGGTTATACCTTTGAAGTAAGAAAGCCTGTTCTCACCTTACGTTGCTCTTTGCTCAGACTCTTGTTCTTATACCTGTGCCTATGGCTGGCATAAATGTAAATCAGCCCAACCCTCTACCGGCATGGAGAGCTAGATCACCTTTGAACCTCACGCCTCCTTTGCATAACCTACCTCAAGCTTTTGATAAGCTACTGCCTAAGTTTGATCCTGATGAAAAGACCGCTGTAGATGACCACTTGCAGAGTTTCTATTTAGCAGTAGAAGGGTTAAGGGTTGGGGAGTATGAAGATGTGCTCTGTAGACTGTTCCCGCACACCTTGAAAGGGGCAGCAACATCCTGGTATTTCGGCTTGCCCAAAAACTCGATCCCAGACTGGAATACTTTTGAAAGAATGTTCAGAAATAAATACACAGCCCAAAAAACACATGCCTCATTGATGAAAGGTCTCGGTTTGTTAAGAAAAGAGAAGAATGAGAAGGTATATAGTTTCACTCAAAGATTTTCAACGTACCTAAAGAATTTTTCTGAAATCGACAGACCCTCAGACAAGGTCTTAATTGAGTATTATACCTCAGCCTTAGGACCTGAGCTGGCCATGTTTACCAAGATGAAAGCCAAACCTACGTTGGTAGAGACTTACGAAGAGGCAGAAAGGGTAGAAGCTGAAAAGTAAAGCATAGAAGACTATCCTGAGAAACTGAGAGAAAAAACTACAAATAGAAGAACGGTATTGCTGTTTAAACCTAAAGAGGAACAAGCACATGATTATTAGGGTATGCTGAAGATGATGCAGAAACTATCCAACCAAATAATAGATCTGGAAAAAGAAAGGGAAATGCGAAAAACTTACAAACCTTACTATCCAAAAGGAGAGGATAGCAACCAATGGAAAATCCCTCCCCCAAATTTAGCATCAATGAACATAACAGAGGTGGGGGGAGACAATTTCTGCACTTTTCACCAATAGCCTCATTCTGAAAAGAAGTGTCCTCAATGGTTGAATTCAATGACATTGGTTATGAATCAGTTGCTAGACTCTAAATTGACCGAGGACAGCAATAAAGAGGAAAATAAAAACCAGACTATGGAGAAACAAGATAATGACACCATGTTTTCATGGGATGGTGCCTCACTGTTTGACACTAAAGAGAGCACTGTCAAAACTGAATGCACACCTACAGCAACAAAGGACATGGATTTAACTATTTCGAAGATCAAAAGATTGCAAAAGAATGTCGAAGGACAGGCAGATACCAATGATGAAGAGAAAACACCTAAAGTCACTACTTTCAACCAGGAAACAAAACCAATCATTGAGCCTGTCAAACTTGTAGAAAATGTTGAGGAAGGAAACGCTGAAAAGATTAAGGAATTTAAAGAGGAGATACCCACCGAAAACCAACCTGTGGAGGAAAAGGTCAAATCAACCGGGGAAAGGAAAACTAGCACCCCACCTTTCCTTTTGACTCTGGAGATTTTGAACCATAAGGTGCATAATTGTCTGGTGGACTCTGGATCATCGGTGAATGTTATGCCTCTTGCAATCTGCAAAAAACTTAATGGGCATCTAATACCTACTGATTGGGACGTCACTCAACTAGACAAGACTAGTGTCAAAGTGGTGGGGGAGATGAAGAATGTTCTGATTCGATTGTCTGCAAATAAAAAGATATGTCAGTACCTTGATATTGTAGTAGCAGACATACCTGATGGCTATGGATTGATCTTGAATCGAGACTGGTCAGCACGATTAGATGGTTACTTTGCTTCAGACTGGTCACACCTATGGTTGCCTCAGAAGGGTAGCCCAAACCTGATTAAGATTTTAAGAGAGCCCTACATGAAGCACAATGTTACTGGGATAGGAGAGGGAAATGAATCTGTTGATTCTGTCCTGGGAAACTATTTGACTGAGCTTAAGCTAAGACATCATACCTCAAGAAAGGCCAGTTCGATGATTGACACTCAGCCTGAGCTCCTTCAACTTCCTCAGGCTGAAAGGGATGAATGTAGGATAATAGACATGTGTTCAATTGCAAAAATAACACAGCTAGACCATGGTTAGATATATCTTGTCTATAATCCATCCCACCCCTTAACTCGTTTGATTGAAGATTCTTAAGGGCGGGCACCTATTTTCTTTTCTTTTTGCTTTGTACATAAATAAATTGGGTTGTTTTCTTTAATGCTGTTTTGATTTATTACTTTGAATGCTATTTCTTTTATTTTAAATGCTTTATTGCTAATTCTTTGGTTTTGAATAAGGAGGCAAACTTTTGGTTGCAATGGAAACATCAGGGTTCTTTATTAACTGAAATCTTGAGCAAAATACTGTGCTTTAAAGTATAGAATGTCTTCTAGTAGCAGTGTTCTTAACTGGCCATGCATTCATTGAAGTCTTACTTAACCCCTGTAAATAACTCAGAAGTAAAAGAGGTCTGGAATACTATTTCGAGGCTCCATCCATTTCACATCTTAAATGTCCAAGGGGGTGACAGCAAAAGACCCACGGAGAGGAAGCAAGGTAAACAGTATATCATATATAAATGATCCCATGCCATAATTTCAGAAAATCTAAAAGCTATCAAGAGTCAAAACTCCTTAAAAGAAACAAGACATATCAAAGCAAAGTATCAAAAGCATGAATTTCAAATTTCCGAAAGTTCCTCTCCGTCCGTGAGATGAAACGCCAATTCTTCTCTCACACAAAAGGGCACTATGGGATAGAGGAGCCTGAATAAAATTCAGAAAGAAAGGCAAATGGAGGACTCAAAAAAGAACTAAAGTTCTAATGGCACAAAAATGCAATTGGCATGGGAATGAGGAACAAAAGGATAATGCTGTTTACTATCTGTTACAATCCTGTGGCGTCCAAGCATGAAACTACCTAAGGACGGGTAAAATAAACCTCATTTATTAGGCCTCAAAATAGTTATTCAGACTTGCAATGTTTCTGATGTTACCATTTCCCAAAGAATGGACTACTTCTCAATGGTTTAAATGCTTAAGTTGGCCAGCCTGGGGATACAAACATCTAGAATATTTCAACTTTTATTTAGACGGTCTTGCATTGGGAAAGGGGTTAATTCAGAAATCTGGGGTTCACCAGGTAGTCACCAATTGTTGCAACTGCAACAATTTCCCAAAATTCCAAAAAAATTTAGGACCCTCCTTTGCTTGGATTAGTTCTTTGCCCTTGAGTTAATTCTAAATGCTTGGATTGAGCTACCAATTGTTTTTGATTCCCCCCCCGGATGCTTGAAGTAATCCACTGTTTGATCAAGCTTTATCGCTTCCTTTGAATGCATTTGAAGCATGCCTGAATCGGAAGTTATTTTGGTCAGTGCCCCGCCGTTGCGGGTGGATCTTTGTTTTGGCCTTCCGTCGTTGTGAAAAGAAATACACTTTCGTCTTCCAATTCGTTGGTTTTCACATCGGCCAATCTTTTGGTTTATGTCGGAAGGATTTTTCATTTCTTTCTTCACTGTTGTGGACGGAAAACCACTTCCTCTCCTGATCATTGCTTCAATGTTCCTTTTCCCGCCTGTGTTATTTTGTTGATCCCATAAGTCGGAGGGCTTCCGCCGTTGCGGCTGCGGAAGGCTTTTGGTTTCAGGATGTTTAAGTCGTTCGATTCCCGCCATTGCGGAAGGCCGCATCTTTTGTAGCTCTGCCGTTGCGGCTGCCAAAGCTCTAAACTCTCCGAGCCTTTAGTTTTGTTGCTTCTGACTTAAGTCCCAACGTTGCGGACGGTGGCACGCTTTACGGTTCCGCCGTTGCGAATGAAAGAAGCACCAGCCCTTCCGATGCGGAGTCTTTTCGCTTCCGATTCACATTTTACCCATTGCGGATCGATTTACCCTCCGCGGCTCCGGTTTCACTTTGGTCCCGATGAATAGTCTAACGAGGTTCCGCTAAGTATGGTACGCGAATGGATTAGCGTTTTGGCCGTCCGCCATTGCGGAAGAAAGTTGAATTTCAGTTCCCGATCCAAAAGTGGTCCGCCATCCGATATGCCGCAAGTGTTGACCTTATTTATACGGGGTCGAGGGGTTTATTATTCTATTGTTATTTTTAATTGCCGTTTCGACTGTCGCAAGCTGTCAAAATCGTGCTATTGCGCTCGCTTGGTCCCTCGTTTTCGGTACACGCAGTCCAGGTGTCTCCACCGCGAAGCTTGGCAGGCTTCTCCATGCCGGTTACACATCAGTGCCAGGTAGGCTTCGTTTTCCTTTCCTCTTTCTGTTTGAACGTTTGGTGGTTTTATTTTCTATGGTGGTATGTCTCCCCGACCGTTTCCCTCGTCCCGTTAAATTATATGCCTATATAGGTGGAGATTTTTATCTTAACTGTCCGTGGAGGGCGGTTTGGCCCTTAGAGTATTTTTTCCATATCGCCCTTGCTATATCACCCTGCGCATAGAGAATTACGGGGTTTGGTGCAGATGGTCATTACGCTGTCTGCACCAAACCACCCTGTATGATGATGTATGGTGGAGATAGGTTTTTCCATGGCCCTTCCTTGTGGATTTGGGACTGTTTGTTCCATTTTTGGGCTTCCTGCATCGCTTAAACCCCAACCATTTTCACCTATACGTTTCCGCGTGACCCCGTTGAGCTCAGCGTCGATTTCCTAGCCGACTGAAAGGGATATATCACTGCTTTTAGTTTGTTGGCCATAAGCTGTGAGGGCACGGTTTTGTTAAAGCACTGTTAAAGTCTTGTATATCTTTCCCCTGTTTTCCCCGCGTAGCGAAACGATAATGTCACCCGCAGAGAGCGGAGGTTTTCTTTGCGTTAATGTAGATGTTCTTTTCGCCCAATTATATTGTTAGAATTGTTGGTATTGAAAAGCAGTGGTAGCTTGCATATTTAATGCATATAACTATTTTTCATCATGTTGGACATAGATAAAGTCACTGAACACTGCACATTGGGTTTAATAGTTTTGTTAGTTAGGCCATTTCAGTCTATACATGCATATACTTGCTTCATTGACTGATTTCTATCATGTTAAACATAGAAGAAATGGCACACTGCACATTGATGTATACCAGTTTGTCACTCAGCCAAAATGGCTTAATGTTTACAATGTTGTGTGTGGTAGGAAGATTTTGAATCCACAATGTCAAAGAGGCAAAAGAAGAAGGCCCCGGTGGTCGAGGAAGAGCCTGAAGTAGAAATTGTTACCAAAACTGAATATATATATGAAGACACTAAGTGCATTTTTGGTATTGAACCTGAATACCAGTGGGGGGGAATATATAGACTAATCACACGCAGAGAGGTTCCTGACATGGGATTAGAAGAAGAGTCCATATATGCCAACATAGAAATATCTTCACTGATGAAGATCGCCACCAGACCGGAGTTGTTCCCGTGCTCTGAAGTAATCGGTTGGATTCTTCCCTGGGAAAATATCACAACAATGATTCTGGAAAATGTTGAAAGACAGGGTTATGCTGCATATAGCCCTGGATATGTAGCGTTGGCTTACCACCTACCAGAAGCCCAAGTATTTTTATCTGATGACTGGCTGAACAACATTAGGATGGACCTGGTAGAGACTCTTAAAAAGATGTTGTTGCAGGGAAAGCATTACAGATATAGACCGACGGGTGATTACGATACGACAAGATTAAGGCCCCCCTATAGGTTCATAGCTTTAATGCTGAACAGGATTTTTGGCAGAGCACATGGTAGGTTCTTTAAGTTAGAGTGGATTCCCATCATTTTTCATGTTGCAACCCAGGGGACAATTTTCAACTGGGCTAGCCTTGTATCAAATAGTCTTTCAGCTTGCTTGGCCTCAGCTTTGGGAGGAGTGGCCCAAAAGAGGTCTGAATTCTATATGAGTTCCATACTCATCGATTGCATATTGTGTAATTAGCCTTTCCCCGGACTCAGGGGCATCTGGGATAGGGAAAGAATGCTTGTCTATGCTGCCTATAAACCGTTGTGGGCACACAAATATCACAGCCATTATCGAGAAGTATGTGAACACTTTATCATGCCCTTGTACACACTCATTTTCCTGAAAAAGTGTGATTGTATGTCGGAAGAGGCACTACAAGTAATAGAGGAGTATGCAGACTACTATTTGACTGAAAATGGCCTGTATTTCAGGATGTTTGGAGGTTCGAGAGCCCCTTCCCTGCTGCCCAAATACGCAACTGATTACATTATTCACAAGGAGGTAGTCAGACAAGTGTTCCTGGATGGAATAGGCAGTTTTCTGTTTGAGCACAAGAAGACCGCCTATCCTCCTTTGCCCTTCAGGTTAGGAAGCTACAAGTTTACCAGAGTGAAAAAGGCAGATGAATTTGTAGAAGAGCTGGAAAAGTTCCATTTTGGAGAGATGCCCTTCCGTAGGAATGATACTCATGGTAAAGTAGCTGAACACTGCAAAACAAACAATGTGCATTTTGAGTATGCCCACCATTGGGATCGGGAAGAATCCATCTTCTGAAATGCAGTAAACATGACAGCCTTGAGAAGAAGGTTCAAGAAAAAGATCACCACCAAAGGTGGGAAGGGAGACGAACAAGCAAAGGCTGAGGAAGAAGAAAAGAGAAGAAATGAGGAAGCCCATAGTTTGGCACAAGAAGCTACAGGGTGGCTACACACAGAAGAAGAAGAAAAAAGGAAAGCTGCTCAGGAAGCAACTGAGAAAGTAGAATAAGCAGCTAAGAAATAAGAAGAAGAAAATAAAAAGAAGCTCGATGAGGAGCTCCAAAAGCAAGAAGCTGAAAGGCTAAAGCTGACACAAACAGAGCAGTCAGCTTCTGAAACAATTGCAGGGAAGACTCAGGACATGGAGAATCCCGAGGTTCAGGATCCCGAAATACCAGCTGTTAGCACCTATGGACAGCCTGTGGTCCCTACTCTTAAGCTAGTCCCTTTTGTGCAGAAAAAAGGAGAAGAAATCCCTGATTTCAATACTGTTTTCTACGACAGGGAAACAAAGAGGATAGTAAAGAGAACAGAAAGGAAAATTGAAATGGGATATCTGCCGGGGAAAATGATATCGGATACGCCTGTTATGTTGGGAACAGACCAAGATCCGAGATTCACCATTAGAGCCGGAGCAACACTGATTCAAGCTTCAGAGGATAACATGGGCACGATTATGACAGACTTAGAGTCATCCAAAAAAGTCTTCTGCTAAATTGATAGACACATTGAGAAGAGAAAGAGAAGAAGGCAATAGGCTGAAGCGGAAGTATGAAGACATGCAGAGGGAGATAAAGGCTTCTAAGGCTGAATTGCAGGCCCTCCAAGTAGAAAGACAAGTCAGAGAAACAGCACAAGAATCCCTGGAAAAAGTGTAGAAAGAATATCGAGAGCTGAATATAGAAAAGGAACGACTGCAGGAGAGGGTAGAAGAGATAGAAGAGCAGCAAAAGATTATCTTGCAGGCCAGTGAGATGCACTCCCAAGAACAGAGAGAGAAACATCAAGAGCAGATTTCTTCTCTGACAACTGCTCTGGAGGAAGCAAGGGAGCAGCAGGTTAACCTCCAACCGTTCAAAGAGCACATCTTGGCCCAGAAGACGAAGATGCTACAGCTACAGAGTGCTATAGAAGGAGAAAGGTGCAAGGTGTTGCAGGTAGATAGCAGATTGGAGGAAATCCTGGAGACCTCCTCTTACTTTGTAGATCGATCTCAGGACGTCCTTGAAGTCCTGATTGCAAGAATGGAAAGGCTGGAAAACAAGGAAGAAACTCCAGCAGAACTGCCATCAAAGGATACACAGGCCCTCAAGCGGGATTATGACTTGCTGGAGTTTGCCATAAATACCGCGGAGGATTTCAAAAAATCAGTGAAGAAGATGAAAGGAGCATGCACCGAGTTTTTCAGAAGGCTTCTCATTACCTACAACCGGTGCCAGATAGAGGCCGAGCATAGGCTTGAGGCTTTACCAGATCACAACGCCTTTGTGGAGCTATTGCAGAGGAGATACCAGGAGGAGGAAGCTAAAGTACAGCGGATTAAAGCCCTGGATGATCAGATATTAAGGAGCGAAGTAGATCATTCAGCTATCAGTGTGCAGCTTCTGGAGGATCAGCTTCGATTAAGTGCAGCCATGATTGAGGCTATAAAAAACCAGGCTGCTAAGTTTGAGATAAATATTCATTTTTTAGAGCCTTGTGCGTTTGAGGGCATTGCCTTTGAAGCTTCGGCATGGAAGAAATTTCTAGATGCCCAAGTGGGACCCTCCTCGTAAAGGATTGGTCACTTTTTGTAATATGTAACATTTTATGAAAAAACATTTGAGAAAAGTCAAGCATTGGGAAACGAAGAGTTGGGAAGCCCAAAGGTTACTTTGGGTAGCCCAACCGTCTCACCCTTTTGTATAAATGTATAAAGTTTAGAAGGGGGAGGGGGTTTTTTCCCAGTTAGACATAGAAACGATATTGTAAGAAGAACTATTTCTCTTTGCAATAAAGAAATATTGTTTGCATGTTGGAGAAAGATTGGTGGCACTTTCAAATGTTATGCTGTGGATGGCTGAAAGATGAACTATTTTGTTTTTCCAGCTTTTTGTCCATTAACCGTGAGATCGTTCTAACTCTTTGAACCTATGTTCTTGTTTAAATGATTTCTGGTTTATTTTTGTGGAATGACCACCATGAGTAATGTATGCTGTTCATAAAACAATTGGCTATCTGGTTGTTGAAATATCTTTCATCGTTCATGCGTTATGGAAAGAAATATTAGCTAACTGTAGTTTCTCTTTATATTACATGCACAATACACGTTACTCATAAATAATTTACAATCCAGCTCCCCGGGGATAGATAGATAGTTAGGCAGATAGTTAGTTTATTTCACGGCTGCATATGTGATTTAGATGCTTGTGAGCCTAAGACGAGAGGTAAGAACCTGTGCATCACATTGTGACTACTCCTTGTATCTTTATCATCCTGCATGGTTAATTAGGCATATGCATATCATACTTAAGTCAAAAAATACAAAAATATACACGGTGGACTGGGCCGCAACCGGTAAAACCTTTGTTTTTGTTACTTTGACCTACGGTAGCCGGACCGCAAACCGGACGAATTCCCCATACCAAACAGTCACGGGCTAGTTGGGAATGTTGACTGGGGAGAATCCCTTTCTGTTGTTGCCTGCGAATTTCCAGGCCTCAACAAGGTGGTAGGGAACTCTTTCTACGCCATTATATAAATTTTGTTCTTTCTTTGATACCACTTTGTCATGTCCTCGTCGACCAAATCTATCATCAGCTGGAACATTATGCGAAATAGGGGTTTCAAATTTCACCCAAACCTTCAAATCTGACTTCATAAGTCACATAACACATGTGTTGAACTGATTAACCCATTAACTTAGTTTATTGGTCCTTTAATTAGCCGTATATCCAATCTCGATGATCAATCGTTGATCTCGACCATCTAATGTCCAACTTATCGTCTTTTCTTCGCCTCTTCATCACTTTTTGACATTGGCAGTCAGAAATCAGAACACCTATGGAACATATCCACCACACCTCCTTGACTTTGATGTTCCACACTCAAAGCACAGACTCCCTTGATATTGGGACTCAAGAGTAGGGAGTCTTAACCGAAAACTAGGTTTCGACCAAATACCCTCCGAACTTCTGACTTTGATACTTCCAACTTCAGAAGTCGGAAGTTGGAACCTTATAACAGTACTTTCACAAAAATCCTTGATACGACAACTCTGATGTTCTCGACATCGGAATTCAGAACTTGGCATCGCCCCTACTGTTCATCAAAAACTTCCATCGACATGCTCGCCCCGACATATGTACATCGGAATTCGGAGGTGGGCATGGCCGAACCACGAACCATCCACAAACCTTTCCAATGCTAATATCGATAATTAGAACCTCGACAACTTCCGCATGTGTGTCTCTACTGTTCATGGAATCAGAGGTTGGACATTGGAACACCACTGTTGTGCTACCTAGTATTTATATCTCTCGATTTCTACCTTCGATATCCCATTGTCGGCACTTCGACATCGGCACTGGTACAACAATTATCCCACTATTATTACACTGATTCCAATTTCAACACTTCAGCGTCAAAACCTTGGCAATCGGCACATTGACATTTAACATCACGTTAACTACTTAGTCGAATTCTTCCTCCCGGACTTGGACTTTCGCCCTACGATTTTAGAAATGAAAACTAACAGACATTCTTCCTATTTCAAAGCTGAACACTTAGTCGATTCACCCAAACAACTAAGGCACAATTGCAAGCTTTCGATTAAAAAGGACAAGTGCATATATAATTCAAGCATACAAAGTAGACTTGCAAATAAAATACATATGCAATTCATGCCTAACTAGCATATTTATAATAGACATAACAACAGTAGATTGATACACAGAGATAAGCTCATTTCTAGACTATGAACATGCATCCTAATGAATAATTCAACTGCCATTTCATTCATTCAACATGCATAGTTAATCATCCATCACATAGAATTTTTGGGCATTCATGGATAGCAGAAACATTTCTCTTTTTAGTGAAATCGTCCAAGCAACTGGCTATGTGAGGACAGCGTTCCGCCCAACCATAGGTCTTTGTCCATCCTATATTATTTCAACTAAGATTCCACCCCCAATTTGGTCTATGATATCCACTAAGGAGGACTACACAGACTTATCCATAGTCATAAATACATGCACTCAAGCTAAACAGACACCCAGTTAGGTTAATCAATCCCATAAGAGATAAGGACAAGAATTTCCAAGCGAGTGAGCTCAACGACAGAGCTGCAAGAATCTCAATTGGCTTCAGCCAGCTTTGGCACCCACATCACCCACCACCCCAGCATAAGGAAGGTCCCCTTCTTTGCTACATATTCCCTTAGGTGCCCCTTCCCTCTAGTGTTACTCAGGTAAGTATAGAGGGTCCAAACTGCTAAACTAACCAATATTTCACGCCTTCACTGGTTTCTTAGGAAACATGCATTCCTGACGACTTCTACTTTATCTGACTTGGGTCTTTACTGAAAATGATTCGCTGCTCTTATGGTGCTACGAATGCACACCCATTATCGACTGATGCCCCCCCCCCCTCTTTTAAAAAAAATCATTCCCCTTGACGGGAATTATCCCATCCACATTGTTCGGGATGCTCATGCATGGCCAATTCATTAATTGTTCTTCCACACTATGTTCATGAATTGAATGGGAACGCCCTTCCACGTATTCAGTTTCTTTCTGCACTAAGAGACTCACCCATACCTTGTCATGCATGTTTTCTTAGTTCAGTCCATGCTGAATTAAATGCTTCAGCTTATTTCTCAGCTACCTTCTTACACATAAATAAAAATGGCAATGACGTCTTCCTAGGTTCTCACAATGACACTTGGAAACAAAGGGTTGACTCTCCCACACTCCCTCACCTATCCCTGGTGGATAACACACAACCCATCCTTTTGTTGTTGCCTCCATAGCCAGCTTTAGACTTTTTATTTGCATTGTAAATATGTACATGATTTTTTCATTTTCCATGGCTTACCAGCACATGGTCTAAAACACATAAAATACTTTCCTCTATAACTGATCATTCACTAGCAAGGCCTTGGCTTTGAGATCCACACTAGGAATTATACATCGCCTATACACAACATTTACATGTTAATCCAATACATTCCAAGGGTCAAAATGGGGACATTGCATCAACAACAAAAAACTACCAAGCAAGGGTGTTCCTAAAGGTAAGGGTAAAAAACCCTAAAACCCGGTGTTGTCCAAAAAATAAGTTGTTGAAAACCCTAATTTTGTATCTATAGCAACTTTAAAATAGAGTTGAAGCCTTAATTTCATATTTGGAAAAAGAGAGAAAGGAAAAGAAAATTAACAAAACCAAACCTTCAAGAGTGTACGATGGACAAAGAAAAATACGTAGTAGCTCTTTTATCATGTTAGAAATAATGAGGTAGAGTATTTACAATGAATTTTCCAACAAACCCCAATCCAATAAGATAGACAAGTTGAAATATAACTTTTTAATGATGATAAAACCTCAAGAAAGTGCATAGCACGACTATAGTTGTCCTTAGGAAAATTAATGAATAAAATCACTTGAATAAGATGAGGTCACAAATGAGGGAGGTGGTGTATTTATACCATTCCACTAGTATTAAGACTATATCCCCAAGGAGGAAGCTAAGTCGAACTTACCCTAAAATATAGTCAAATTGTAGTGATGGATGCGACAACCCACAACTACCACAAGTGGGCCCATAAAGGACCTCAATTATAAACATAGTGGGCTAGCACGTGGCACAAACTTAAAATTAGCCAAAATATCTCAACATCTCCCATTAAGTTGAATAATGGACCACATAAATGACATTATACCCATAAATAATCATCATGCCACCCCTCCACAATGTTGCACGAGGGTCATAAGAAGCCATATTGCCCACAAAAAAAGCATTCACTATTAATAGTGGGATTGATTGTGCTAAAAAGTGTCTTCAACATCACAAGTAGTATTTGTTAGGTAGAGGAGAGCTAGCTAAAATAAGGGCTCATAATGAGGGTGACTTGCATTTTTTAGAAGATTGAGCAATATAGTCAACAACATTAGTAAGATTTGTAATATCCCAATTTGGAAAATATGGAAACAGTGAAATAATAGGTTAATTGTCATTAGTATCATCATCATCCAATTTTGGAAACTTCAAGTGGACTCCATGATCACTATTTTGGATATCTTTGGATTGAGTGAAATCAATATTAGCACAGGGCTCATCACTATGTTTCACATCTAGAGAAGGTCTGTAATGTCCCCAATATTTCACTATGGACCACTCTTTTGGAATAGGGAATTCAATGGTCTAAAGTCACTTGGAAAAATTAAGGAATTGTAAACTAGTGATTTGGGTCATGAGGCACTATGGAAAAATCATGGTCCAGGGGAAAAATTTGATGAAATCTCATGAGAAGGGCACATTAGGAGATGGTGGGCCCATGATGACATGTGGAACACTCCAAAACAAGACAAAAATCTCCATGAGGGCACATTTGTGGGTGAGAATCCCAATGTTGGTGATAATTACGAGGTGGTGAGAATCCCAATGTTGGCGACAATTCGAAGGAGGAAGGTGATAATCCCAAATAAGTGTAACTCCCACAAAATGAGGAGGAAATCCCAATGTAACTCCCTAGTAACTAAAAATAGCTAATTAGGTCGAATTTGGGAAAGGAGGGGCATTCCAATGAGTGTAATTCCTACCAAACATGAAGAGAATCTCAAAGTAACTCCCATATAGGTCCACATTACCAATTGGAAGTAGTTGAGGTGTCATAAGGGATTATTCAATCCTAAATTAAATTTTATTACTATTTTCAAGAGAAAAATCTAGAATGAGGTACAATTATCACGAGTCATTCTCTCCTAAAAATCACTTTTATTAATATTTTCAAGAGAGAACTCTAAAAGGAAGGAAAAGTTGAATGAATATTTATAAAATAAGGGTGAAGGATATTGAGGAGGATCTTTTGGAAAAATTATTTCTGATATTGGAGAGATCTTGTGGCTTTCAAGCTTGAGATATGTTCCCCTTGCAATTGTGAATGGTTTCGGTGGTGAAAGATTCCACCCTAGTTGGTGTGAAAGAATATATCATCCAGATCTCTTCATTGTTGGTGATTGAGAGGATCAATGACACTAATTTCTATCCAGATATTCATAGATATGAATATATTGAGTGTTTATTTGCATTTTAAAGGATTTGACATTGTTTTGGGTTGCACTAGTGCTGGTTTGGTGGTGTTTGATAGTGTTTGGAATTTCTTAGTGTTGGTTTGAAATTTTTGTTGTTGTGGGTGTTTGTTGGCCCTAGGGGAAGTTAGATAGAATTTAGTTGGAATTCTATCCAAGTATGAAAAGATTCAAGTTGCAGGAAGGGATAAAGAAGTTGCGATGAAAGTAGAAGAAGAAGGAAGAAGGAGTTGTGAAAGAAAGAGAGACAAAGGAAGAGTGCGCGACAGAGGAAGAGTCCGTGATAGGAGATAAGCCGCGATAGAATGAAAAGATGCAACAAGACGAGTTGAGACAGAGGAAACCATGCCAGAAGGCATGCTATGGCGCAATGGATAGAAAGCGATAGTTGGAAAGATCCTGGGTACGAGGTCGACTGCAGTTGATGGATGCTGCACAAAGGAAAGAATATTTGTAATTCGGGTCATTAGTACCTATTGACATGTGTTGCTAGAATAGGAATGACAGCCTATTAGCTAACTATATGAAGTTGGATGAGAGCAACATGTAAGAGTCTATAAGAAGGAAGAACCCAGGTTGTGTGTGGGTTTCTTGTTGAGTCTTTAGTTGCTTAGTTTCTTACTTACAGAGTGGCTTGAATTTCTTAGCGAGTTGTGTGTTTTCTTAGCGATTCTGTTAGTAGAGAGTTAGTTAGTTGCTTCGAAAAGAGCTGAAGAAGTCTGCAATTGAGTCACAGATTTGTACAGGAGAAGTCAAGTTGATCCAGGCTATGTGCGGATCAAAAATAGAGTAGAAGAGTCAAGTGTTGTAGAATTATAGAGTTATAGAGGAGAAGTTGAGTCTATCCAGGCTATGTGTGGATCAATAGTAGAGTCAAGCAAAGAAGAACTAACGACAGAAGACCAAAGAGCATGAGAGGAGAGAGAAGAATGTATAGATTAAAGAAGAAGATCTAGAATAGAGTATGCAACTTAGTACGTAGACAAAAAGGTGCCTTATATTTCTCATGCTAGATGAAGAGCGCCTTTGTGGTTTTTTCGGGATGGGTTTCCATGTGAGATACTATGTCGAATGTGTAAATGATGACCGTATTTGAGTCACATGTATATTGATGTGAATGAATGTTTATGTATTTTCTTATAATTAAGTTATATGCATCTGTCACATTGTGGTAGACAGAATCACCTATACTCCATGATATTTATTGTTATATTATATGTTGATGGTTGAATATAGTTGCATCTTAACTGTGCATAATCGGTATAAGTAACCCACCCCTCGACTTTGGTCGAGCGCCTTGGTAGAATTCCAAGGGAAGAGAAATCCCCCACCCAATTGCGGAAACATGGTTCTAGCAGTTACCCATACGAGATATATCTCGGGTGAGATTGCATCTGCGTCGCGGGTGCTGCTGATTGAGCCTTTCTCTGTCGAGACGATATCTCAGGCTTTGTTGTGTGGAAAGGAGGGACTAAACCTGGGTCAAAGAATAGAGATAAGAAGCAAATTCCAACAAATGGTTTCATTGTCAAGACTGTGAATCATTGTGGTGAGGGATATGTTGTGGCATCCGACGAAGCCTGAAATCCAAGATTGGGTGGATTTTAAAGCATTAGAATTTGTGCAAGAAGAGAGTAAAGGATCTCGGTTAAATCCAACAGAGTGGTTGGGCCGAAACATTTACACGGATATTCATGAGATTTTATTTCCCGAGTTTCATATTGTGTTGCATGAGTGATTATCGAAGTTAGCCACCTAGCAAAGAAATTCTCAAGGAGGAGAACCAACAGAGTGGAATCCTCAGCTGATTCAATGGCTGAAGAATGTTAGAAACCATGTGTCGAGGGCTGTTGATTTTTGGGTAGATAGTATTTTGCAAGGTTGTATTACTGAGTTTGATGTCAACACAATAAGCTCATATAGTAAGGTGGAAAGAAAACTTTCCCAATGACCTCGAGGAAGATACTTGTTATCTTTGAAAACTTGGATAAATATGCTCGTATGCGAAAAAGGAATCCTGAGAATGTGACAGTTCGAAGAACTGTGCACAAAAAATTGGATATGTTGCAGGCGAAGTGTGTGAAAAATGGAGCAAACTAAGCTGAAATGTTCCCTGGTGATAGTAGAACTAAACTAGAGGCTGGATATTTGAGAAGTGGAAGAATATTTCGGTCGGGAAAGAGAAGAAATATTGTGATAGGAAGAGGAAGTTGTAGTACGACCAGAGGAGAAGACTACAATATCACGTCACATGTTAACGAAGGTTCTTGTGACGAAGAAGAGGAATATTAGTCAATATCCAAAGAAGAAGCAGATGCAGAAGCTCCAGACCCAGAGCACGAGTACAATACCCCTCACACACATCGTTGGAGGTAAGATATAGAAACTCTCTCCAAGTGGTTTTGTAAATACAATTAGTACTAACATTGTGAATAGCTGACAAGGGAGTCCGACTAGGCAAAACAATTTCCCAAGCATACCATCGATTAACATTATGGCTGGGACCGATATAAAGTTGTTGATATTCAATGGAAATGGATTAGAATACTTAGAGCAACATTGGTTTCTCTATGAAGCCGTATGGACAGTGCGACAGGTCCAAGATGAAGCGATAAATAAAGCATAGCTGATCACAACCTTGTGGGGTCATGCGCTAGACTGGTACATGAAGTTTTATATAGTTCCAGTGGGAGTTGCGCAGAAAAAACTCAACCAAAATTGATTTGGAATGATAAACGAGTTTAGAAATCCAAAATATGAGTCGCAGTGCATCATATAAATTAAATAAATCAAGCAATGACCTACAAAGTATGTCTAGGACTTTGACCAAAGATTTAAGACATTGATGGCCAAAGTAAGTCTTTAGATGTTGGACATACAACACAAGGAATGGTTCATTGTCATGTTGTTGACGCACATCTGAATCCCATTAATGCAACATAAAATAGTGTCATGGACCGAAGCTCTGGAGACATCCATGAAGTTAGAGTCCTCATCGATTGGAGAAACCGATGCAAGAATGATGCAGATTCACTCATAGCTAGCTAACCTTACGTTGCAAATCTAAGATATCAAGAAGGGGAAAGAGATTCAGGAATAATTATGGTGTACAGGGTGCAAAACAGAGGGTCACCATAAATATAATTTCCCAGCACTCATGAACTATGTCGCAGCAAGAGCGTCGAACCCGATACATACCCAAGGAATGCCTTGGTGTAGAATATGTCATACTCGAGGCCATCGGTCGAAAGAGTGCTTGTACTTGCAGAAGATTGTAAGTGTACCAGCTAGTTTGTATTGTAAATTTTGTAAATTTGTAGGACATGATGAGAAAGATTGCAAAGCATTTCAGCTGTTGCAAGAGAAAACGGTGGACACCTACTTGATGAAGAATGATGAGCAGATGCAAGTTGAGCAAGTGCAAGATCAATATCAACCTGATCAATATCCAGTAGCTCAATATCAACAACTGCAGTATCCTTAGCCGCAATATCGACAAAATCAGTATCCACCGCAACAACAATACTTTCAACCTAGGGGGTAAAAATTTCCAGGGTCGAGGACAACAACAACAAAGAGGAGGAGGATTTGGTCAAGGAAGAGGCCAAGTTGTATGTTAAAACTGTGGACAACTAGGACACTTTGCTCGATATTGTGTGAGTCTTGTGAAGACATGTTCGTATTGTAAAGCATTTGACCATACTGTCGAACAATGTCCACAATTGATTACAAAGTGGCAGGCTCGAACGGTGGGAAATCCCAGTCTTGCGCAGAATCCCAGCTTGAATCCCAAACAGAACATCCAAATGATTTTTGTTGAGCCAAGAGAAGAACAAATCGTTGTCGTAACAATAGGAGGTGTTGCGACCAGAGCAAACCAAAATACACAACATGGACAACCGCAGGTGTGACCGATAGCACAAAAGAAAGTACCATTCGATGTCTAGAAAGAAAAGGAAGTATTATTAGACATACGATCAGAATTTGCTGGCAAGAATCAAGCGTTGACGTCTGGACGGTTGATATTGCAATTGCCTCATAAATTTGACTAGGTATTACAGAGGAAACTGATGAGAAAGGTTAGTAAACTTAAAGAGTTTTTCAAAAGTTTCTTATCGTTAATCCATGATAGAGATGTTGTCACAGAATTGATAGAGCTGATAGAATAAACTCAGGAAGAGATTTGACCAGAGAAGTGTTAGTTTTTCAACATTAAGCTAGCATATCATTAAGATCTTTAAATTGAGAGAACAACAAGCACATCAATCAAACACAAGAGACAATGAACACAGTGTTTTTCCTCAGGAAAACCATAAATGGAGAAAACCCCGCAACTTCCTCTGGGATAGAATCATCACCAAAGTGAAACCCAAAAACAGTAAGACAATCTCCCGACAGCAGTAAGCTCTTTCCTCTTGCCCCAATTTTTTTCTCTTCCTCAACTATGCGCTACACTTGAGTGTGTATGAGATGTGTGTTAAATAGAGAATCCAACTCTCTATTTATACTAATCCTGACATGACTAAAACCCTACTAGGGCCGACCTCACTAGGAGAGTCTAATAACCCTAGTGCCCCGGAACTACGGGGAATTTAACCCTTAGACAATAGGAGGGTTACCCACAATTACTTGACATGACTTGTTTACATTATTGATTCTCCCGATCAGAACATCGGGGCATGACATGACACAAGAACATCCCGAAATAAACATCGGTTTACAATAGATGAGAAATACAAGTGAATACATTCTGAAGTTACAATTACATTAACACTCCCTCTTAACTAAGAAGGTATTCTCTCGACACAATTTTCATCATTGGTCTTCTTCTCTGGGTCTTCTCATCATCTGCATCTTCAAGTCATCTTCGTCTTCAAGTCTTCTTTGTCTTCAAGTCATCTTCATCTCTGGATCTGGATCATCACTCGATCTGGATTGTCTGTAGCATCATTCCTGGATCTGGATCATCTCTGGAGCATCATCTCTAGATCTGGATTTCCCCTCGATCTGGATCATCTCTGCTGGATCATCAATACTGAATCTTCACGGGTGCTATCTCATGATTCTTCTCATCATAGGAATTTCTACAGAGCCAGCCCTTTTTCATGTTGGATGTAGTCCTAGCCACCATGTAGGTCTTTGCCCAGCACTTACATCTAATCATGTAGGAACTAACCTATAATCATATCAGAAAGGCACGCCCAACACTCACATCTGACCATGTGGGAACCAATCCCACAACCCTGTAAGAAAGGACCAACACTCACATCTGACCATGTGGGAACCAATCCCACAATTCTGTAAGAAAGGCCCAACACTCACATTTGACACATGCGAGGAACCAATCCAACATGCATGTTCAAAAAGGCTCAGCACTTATATTTGACACATGTGAGGAACCAATCCAACATACATGTTCAAAACGGCTATGCACTTACATTCGACACATGCGAGGAACTAATCCAACATGCATGTTCAAAAAGGCTCTGCACTTACATCTGACACATGTGAGGAACCAATCCAACATGCATGTTCAGAAGGGCGTGCGCTCACATCTGATCAAGTAGGAACCAATCCTACCATCATATCAAAATGGCCCCCAGTTCCAGACTGAGCTACCTTGTAACTGACCAGGTGCCTCCATTCCCAGAATGGCAGTTGCCCTTACATCTGTCCTACTCGACAGAATGGATAGCACTCACATCTAACATGGGAGGAACCTAATCCTTTAACCATGACAGAATGGATCAGCCCTTACATCTGACCTACTCGTCAGAATGGCTCTCTCAGTTCCGGATTGAGTGTTCCTGGTAACTGACCAGGTACCTCCATTCCAAGAATGGCATTCAACACTCATATCTGACATGGAAGGAACCAATCCTCTCACCATGACAGAATGGCTCAACCCTTACATCTGACCATGGAAGGAACCAATCCTTTCACCATGTCAGAATAGCTATGGGTCTCATCACTTTCCCTTGGAGGAAACCTCGATCTGGAGAACACCAAGCTTCTCCCTGAAGTACTCAAACTTCACCCTAGCCAATGGCTTTGTCAATACATCAGCTATCTGTTCCTCTGTCACAACATACTGGAGCTTCACTGCTCCCCTCTGCACCATATCCCTGATATAGTGATACTTGATCTTAATATGCTTCGACTTGTCATGGAACACTGGATTCTTTGACAACTTCACGCAACTCTGGTTGTCACAATGTATACAAGTAGCATCCATCTGGAGATCAAATAAATCAGACAGTAGCTTCCACAGCCATACTGCCTCACAACTAGCTGAACAAGTTGCGACATACTCTGCTTCAGCTGTACTCAGTGCCACACAAGATTGCTTCCTGCTAAACCAAGAGATCACACCTAATCCCATATTGAAGCAACACCCTGAAGTGCTCTTCCTATCGATGGCACTGCCTGCCCAATCTGAATCAACATAACCCTCTAGGTTAATCTTCTGATTCTCCTCGTACTTAAGCCCATAATCAATTGTACCCCTCAGGTACCTCAGAATATGCTTTGCAGCAATCAAGTGAACATTTCTCGGATCTGTCAAGAACTGGCTCAAGGTGTTCACAACAAAGCAAATGTCTGGTCTCATGTTCGTCAGATACATCAAGGACCCAATCATCTGACGATACATCGTAGCATCAACTGTCTCTGATGAAGCATCGCTCAATAGCTTTAGGTTCAATGCCATAGGTGTGGCCATAGCCTTGCAGTCCATCATCCCAAACCTCTTCAGAATCTCTACTGCATACTTCCCTTGTCCGAGGGAGATTTCATCCACATTCTGCCACACCTCCATACCTAGAAAATAATGCATCATACCTAAGTCCTTCATTTCGAACTCGGCAGCAAGATTTCTCTTCGTATCAACAATCAACCCATCCATACCTGTTACAAACAGATCATCTACATACAGTAGAAGCATCACTGGGTTGCCATCTTCAACCTTGTAGTAAAGGTTGGAATCTACTTTACTCTTGGTAAAGCCCAAACTGGATAGAAAGCTGTCAATTCTGCCGTACCATGTTCTGGATGCCTATTTCAAACCGTACAGGGCTTTCTTCAGTCTACACACATGAGACTCCCTGTCATGTGTCTCAAAACCGAGTGGTTGTTCTACATACACTTCCTCTTCCACTACACCATTCAAGAAAGCAGTCTTGACATCCATTTGGTGTATCTTCTATTTCATTACTGTAGCCAAAGCAAGCACTGATCTGATGGAAGTGTATCTAGCTACAGGAGAAAAGGTTTCTTCATAGTCTATTCCTTCCTTCTATGAGAAGCCACGAGCCACAAATATTGCCTTATATTTCTCTATGCTACCGTCTGCAGCATGCTTGATCTTGTAGATCCATTTGGAAGTTACAACTGACTTCCCTTCTAGTTTTGGGAAAACATCCCAAACATCGTTCTTCATGATTGATTGATATTCTTCGATCATTGCATCCTTCCATTCTTTCTGTTTTGCCGCTTCTTCATAACTGGAAGGTTCTTCTTTGATAAAGTCACATAGTAAGGCTACATATCGGGAACAAGATCTGGTTCTCTTTCTTTCTCTGTGATTTTCTTCTGGAGCCCCATATCTTTCCGCACCTTGGATAATTAATTGTACCCAAGCAGGTTTTCTCTTGTGAGGATTCGTCTCTTGAGGTGGATCTACAGGTCTTTGTGGTTCTTCAAATTCTCGATCTTCTTCTTGAATTTCTTCATTCATGGTTGTATCATGAATTCTGGGAGCTTCGGATTCTTCAGGTTCTTCAGCAGGTCTCTTTCTAGATTTGTTGTAAGCTGTGTCTTCATCAAATGTTACATCTCTGCTGATGTCAATCTTCTTGTATCCTGGGAAGTATATTCTGTAAGCCTTCGAGCTTTCAGAGTATCCCACAAATATACCCTTCTTTCCTGAAGGATATAGTTTTGTTCTCTTCTCTTTTGGTATGTGTATGTACACTGGATAGCCGAATATTCTGAGATGGATGACTTCTGTTTTCTTGCCGGAGAAGACTTCTTCAGGAGTCTTATTCTTGAGTACTCTGTGTGGAGTACAGTTCTGTACATACACCGCTATTCTGGATGCTTCTTCCCATAGATGCATAGGAATATCCTGATCATGAAGCATTGCTCTTGCAGCTTTCATGATAGTTCTATTCTTCCTTTCTGCAATCCCATTCTGTCATGGATTGTAAGGAGTGGACAACTCCCTCTTAATCCTAGATTCTTTGCATAAGTCTTTGAATTCATTTGATGTGAATTCTCCGCCATTATCTGATCGAAAGGTCTTGATCTTCTTTTCTGTGTGGTTCTCGATCAAGGCTTTGAATTCCTTGAACTTGCTGAACACTTCATCTTTGTTCTTCATGAAGTAAATCCATGTCTTCCTAGAAAAGTCACCAATTAAAGAAACATAGTATACATACCCGCTTAGTGAACTTGATGACATTGGATCGCATACATCAAAGTGGATGATTTCCAAGATTCCTTTTTCCTTGATCTCGCTACTTGGAAATGTCTTCTTTGTATTCTTCCCTTTCGCACATCCTTTGCATAACCCTTCATGTTTTGCTTGAATTTCTGGAAGACCTTCAACAACTGCTTGCAAGTGGTAGTGCTTTGTAATGCATATGTGCAAGCCTTCTATGCCATGGTTCATTTGTCTCTATTGTGTCATGGACCATAGCTTGTTCCGAATGGCCCTTCAGCTTGTATAAACCTCCTTCATGTTCTCCAATCACTATTGCATCATCAATAGTCTTTCGTCTTGGCCATCTATAAATGCAACCCTCATGCCTTTTTCATCCAGTGCAGATATGGAGAGAAGGTTCTTCTTGAGTCCTGGTACAAATAGAACATCCTTCATTTTTATAGACTTTCCAGAGTCTATCTTGTAGGAGGATTCACCACTACCTTTTATTGGATATTGGTAGTCATCTCCTAGCTTCACCTTATGGGGTGAATTATGTTCAGATAGTTTCTCAAAGGATTCTTTGAAACCTGTCATGTGTTTGGAAGCCCTACTGTCAATAAGCCAATCTTTGCTTCCATGAGTGCCAATGCCTGTGAGAGCAGAAATCAGAACATATTCATCCTTGCTTGAAGAGTCTTCACTTTCTTGTTTTACTCTCTTCCTTGGAGGATCATCATCCTCAACAGTGTGAGCATGATGTTTTCTTTTGGAGTTCTTCTTCTTCTTGGATCCATTCTTATTCATGGGACAGTTTCTAGCAAAGTGTCCTATTTCATCACACGTATAACATCTGAGTTTAGATGAACCTTTTTGATGAGAATGCTTACCTTGGTGATGATGCTTTTCCCTTCTTGATTTCCTTGAGTGTACGGTGAGAGCTTGATCTTCATTTCCCATCTTTTCTTCTTGAGCTGCAATCCGAGCCTCTTCTTGAGAACATTCTTCCCACAGTCTACTGAACTTGACCAACTTCTTCCTAGCACAAATTCCTTGGATGAAAGAATCCCATGACCTAGGGAGGCCATTCAATGTTGTCATCATAATTTCTGCATTCTCCACTTCTTCATCTACAGCTTCTAGTTGTTCTTTGATATGGGAGACCCTTGTGAAGTATGATTGGATGGTCTCCTCATTTTGGATCTTGACATTCTTCAACTGGTTCCTTAGAGTCATCTTTCGATTGATGTTCTTCCCTTCAAACAGTTTGGTTAGGGCATCAAACATGGCTTTAGGTGTCTTGAGGGAGGACACCTGTGGAATAAGGTGATCCTTGATAGAATATGCAATGATCCTCTTTGCCATAACCAACTTCTTCTTATGTAATGCCTTGACCTCATCTCCCTCTGGAACTGGAACCTCCTTTTGGATATAGGAGTCCAACTCATTTTCTTCCAAGACCAGGGAGATCCTATACTTCCAAGCTCGGAAGTTATCAGCTCCCTCAAGCTTTTCATCAAGCTTGGTATGATGAGACATATTAACTGAGAACCTCAAATGGAAATACAAAAGATTTAGATCTTACCAGGTCAAGATGTTAGATCTGGATTTGAAGCTGAAATCCTGCAGTACTGGTTTAGGAGCAGATTAGGGTTTTGCTTTTCTCGGAGTTCTGTCCAACCAAATGCTTTGAAATTGATCCCTAACTTCGATTTTGGGGAGGAGATCAATCTAGGCCTGGGCTCACTGAAAAATTCCTCTTCTGTGAAAAGCCCTAATTTCCGGCAGTAGTGTCGGGTCCAAAACTGAAAAACCTCAGAATTGGATTCTCTTCAACAGAAAGATGCGCCCTAGGGAGGAGAGTTATTCCACCCTAATTTTGTTGAAAATATGTGGAGAGAGATCCACAAAATAGGAAGTTCTAGTTCCCATAGTTGCATAGTGTCTTCTTCTTAGGTTAGCTCTGATACCATGTTAGTTTTTCAACATTAAGCTAGCATATCATTAGGATCTTTAAACTAAGAGAACAACAAGCACATCAATCAAACACAAGAGACAATGAGCACAGTGTTTTTCCTCGGGGAAACCATAAATGGATAAAACCCCGCAACTTCCTCTGAGATAGAATCAGCACCAAAGTGAAACCCAAAAACAGTAAGACAATCTCCCGATAGCAGTAAGCTCTTTCCTCTTGCCCCAGCGTCTTTCTCTTCCTCAACTATGCGCTACACTTGAGTGTGTATAATATGTGTGTTAAATAGAGAGTTCAGCTCTGTATTTATACTAATCCTGACATGACTAAAACCCTACTAGGGCCGACCTCACTAGGAGAGTCTAATAACCCTAGTGCCCTGGAACTGCGGGGACTTTAACCCTTAGACAATAGGAGGGTTATCCACAATGACTTGACATGACTTGTTTACATTATTGATTCTCCCGATCGAAACATCGGGGCATGACATGACACAAGAACATCCCGGAATAAACATCGGGTTACAATAGATGAGAAATACAAGTGAATACATTATGAAGTTACAATTACATTAACAAGAAGAGAGTCAACCATGTGGGGAAAAGGTCAAATGCTGGTCAAGAATTACTAATGACTGCCCAAATAGCAGATTATGATATGGATTATATCATTTTGGACCTGGGATCTAATGTTAATATTTTGACAAGACAGACATGGGAAAGCATGGGAAAACCACGACTGGATTGGTCTCCCATTCAACTGAGACTAGCAAACCAGTCGAAGGTCCTACCTATTGGTCGATTGACTCAAGTACCTATCGATGTGGAAGTCCTGAGAACATATGCAGATTTTGAACTGATCAACATTGTTAATGATACAAACCCATATACTGCACTTTTAGGGATCAACTGGGAAATAAACAATCATCCCATCATAAATTTCAAGCGACGAATATTGTCATTTGAAGATTCAGAGATAAGGGTGGTCGTTCCAATTGATCCACTGGAAGGACAAAGATATTTTGATCTAGTTAACAATGAAGGACAAGGTGAACACCTGGATCATATATATAACATTATGTCCTCTAGAGATGACTATATGAACCTGACAGTTGATGGAAATCTGAGTTGGGAGAGTGTTAGCTCCAGTACATCTGATTCTAGTGAAACCTTATAAAATTGGTAGAATCATATGCATGAAATATTTATGAGAAGGTGCGTAAGAATTAAACAATATGTGTGATGGGTAGGAGCTGAGGTGAGCGAGGTACCTACATATGAAGGTTTTCTTAACCTTGCATCTTTTCTAGAAGAATTTGAAGCAAAAGTTACAGAATCACAACGACTGTCTGCCTTGTACTGTGTACTGAAAGCTACACTTGCTAGATGGTGGGGTACACATAAACAATCTATCTATGAATGGTTGCAGTGTAGAAGATTGTTAGAGATTCGACTTGGAGAAAATATCAGTTATAATGCTCACAAATATTCAGGATTGACGGATCTTGTTGAACATATTGAGTATTGTCGTGCGACATGGCATGCATATCCACTACAAGAATGGGTTCATCACTTTGTGCATACATTGGATATGATACCAAGAAATTGGTATACATCAGTAGAGTTGCGACAAGGAACTCTTGATTGGTAAAAGTTAGCTACTAGCTTCACACATACATTTGAGTTTGCAGATGGCCATCCCTTAATTGATGTTGCATTACAAGTAATGAAAACAAAGATATTTGAAGAAATCCATGTTGCAGGGACAAACTTCCACCAATGCAGTGCGATAATCCACCATTGGATGGAATTTTACAACATGACAAGAGAACCAGATGATGATGAATCACTCAATGTAAACCTACTTGATTCGGATTATATGTGTGCACTATAAGGACTTGATATTTATAGCGACCAATTCCTAAGCCCACTCAAAATCAAGAATGTTAATATTGGCTCGACAGAAAATCCAAAGTTCGCCAATATTGGAGATTATTGGGATGATGAGACTGTAGGAAAGATCACTGATTTATTGCATGAGTTTCAGAATCTGTTCCCTACCAAATTTCCAAAGTAAAGGGAATAGTCAGAGATCTGGGAGAAAAGAAAATACAATTGAGGCCTGATGAAAAACGGATCAAGCAACGACCGTGTAGAGTGAATTTGTGATATAAAGAAAAGGTCAAGGTTGATTGGACCAAATGCTAGACGCGGGTATTATAGAGAATGTTGAGGAATTAGAATGGATCAGTATGATAGTAGTATAAGACAAAAAGGCTACACGCAAAGTAAGAATTTGTGTCGGCCTGAGAAAACTGAATGATGTTTGATTATATGATTTCTTTCTGATCCCATTTACATATGAAGTACTAGAGAGTGTAGGAGGTCAACAAATGTACTTGTTCAATGATGGGTTTTTCAGTTACCATCAGATCAAAATAGTGAAGGAATACCGACAAAAGACTACCTTTACGATCGAGTGGGGATTTTTTCAATATACGGTAATTCCCTTTGGACTTAAGAATGCTCCTGCAATTTTTTCCAGAATAGTAGTTCCTGCTTTAAATATTTCATTCACAAATTTCTTGAAGTCTACTTCGATGATTGGACAATATTTGGGCTCGTAAAACACAATATTAAGAGCCTTAGAATGATGTTGAATAAATGTATCTTTTGCGCCCTATTTGGAGTTCTATTGGGCCATGTGTTCTATCGTGATGGACTTTTAGTTGACCTGGATAAAACTGTGATCATTCTCAACCTACCACCACCTAATACAGCCAATGAGTTGAGAGAAGCACTAGGAAACACAGGATACTACAAAAAAATTATTAAGAGATATGTAGAGGTGACTGATCCAATGGAAAAATTGTTGAAAAAAGATGACAAGTTCCATTGGACGGAGAGCTACGAAGAGAGTCTGGACACATTGAAGAATAAAATGGCTCCAGCCCCCATACTTGTATTACTATACTGGAAAAAGGAATTTCATGTAACTTTCGACTCATCGTTTGTTATGCTTGATGTGGTACTAATGCAACCAGGAGAAGAGTCGATCGACCATCCTATTTCCTTTGCTAGCAGGAAATTGTCAAATGCAGAAAAGAATTATACCACGACAGAAAGAGAAGGGTTAGCGATGGTATACACTCTGCAGAAATTCAGACACTACTTATTGGGAGGGAATTTCAAGATGTACACAGACGATTCTGCATTCAAATACCTAGTCAATAAGCCAATGTTGGGGGGGGGAATATTTGTTGGCAGCTTCTCCTCTTTCAAGAATTTTATTTTGAAATAATGTTAAACCTGGTCGATTAAACTTGGGACCAGACCATCTTTCGTTGATCGAAAGTGGTGAAGAGCCTGGTAATCTAGAGTATAATATCTCGAATGCGCAATTGTTTGCAATAACCATGTTTGATTATCAATACATAGATATCATACAATTTTTTAGTACTGGTTATGTGCCAGCTAAATTCACCACTACATAGAAGAAACACTTGGTTGTGTAAGCTGTAGATTTCCAGTTGGTCCCGATGAGATTCTTTTTCGTTGTGTCTTGGAACACGAGCGACCAATCATATTAAATGAAGCACATGTTGGTGTTGGAGGAGATTACACTGGAAAAGCTATGGTGAGCAAGATTTTACAAGCAGGATTGTGGTGGCCCACCATGCATGCAGATGCCCGAGATTATTGTGGCAGCTGTGATATCTGCCAAAGAAATGGAAAGTCGTCGCAACGGGATGAAATGCTATTGGTACCTCAGGTAACATTGCAGGAATTTAATAAATGGGTTGTTGACTTTTTGGGCCCTATTAGTCCAACAGGAAAGCGCACTGGTGCACGCTAAAGAAACGCAAGTAAAGGATTGTACTGCTACGAAGTTTTTGTTTGAAAATGTCATGACAAGATTTGGCTGACCAAATATTATAATAAGTGATCAAGGTACACATTTTGTTAACCAGTTGGTTGAAGAATTGACGGAAAAATTTCAGAGTCGTCATAGAAAGACAACGCAATATCACCCTCAAGAGAATGGTGTTGTCAAGGCCTATAACAAAATCCTAGAAAATGCATTGACAAAGATTTGTAATGTTCAAAGAGATCACTGGGATCCGAAAATTTCCACAGTATTATGGGAATATCGGCATGACTTGTAAGAAATTTACAGGTCACACTCCATTTTGCTTGGTGTATAGTCAGGAGGTTGTGATGCTAATGGAGTACATTGTGCCAAGTTTAAGAATTGTTGTGATCGTAGAGATGACAAATATTGATGTTGTTGAGGAAATATTGTTAACACTGGTGTAGTTGGGAGAAGAACGTTCTATCGCAGGGTATCACCAACCATTGAGAAAGAAAGACAGAAGGTATAGTGTGATCGACACATTAAGAACAAGCAATTTCAGGTCGGAGGAATTTTTCTTATGTATGATAGAAATTTTTTCAAACATCCAGTCAAGTTAATAGCACATTGGTTAGGACCGTTATATTGTTGAGGATATCATTGACGAAGGAGCTTTTAAATTGAAAAATATAGATGGGACATCAGTCGCATGACTAATAAAAGGAATTCGATTGAATCTGTATCACGATAGCAGCGACTTGGTCGAATAAAAATAAAAATAAAATAATTGGTCGTAGACTACTAGTATGTCGCAGAGGGAGAAAAACATAGAAAAAGGAAAAAAGAAACACTTGAGCTTTTTATGCATTTGTTGGTTGTAGACTGCTAGTCTGTCGCAGTAAGAATAAAACTTGCGTAGGCTCGGTGTCTGGCATAGATCAGAAATTCAGGGTGAAGACACTTAGTCTGTTGCAAGAAAAGGAAATTTGTCATAGGAGAAATGTAGGTCACAAGGAGTGCGACGTTGTCACAAGAAACACTAGTATCACGGAAGTGATAGCTAGAGGGAACTACTTTGAAAAGCCCGAGAGATTTTGGTAGCGTAATTTTAAGTCACTTTTTTCATGATTTCAATGACATCATAGAAAAATTGGCAGGTTACATGGCAGGTTTCATATGGTGATTCAGATAGGTGATCCATGTGATGGATCGTGTTGCCACTATTCCACTCAATGGTTGCACGTGTGAAGGTTTGACAGATCAAACGAGAAGGTATTACCTGCATACACCCTTCACTTTCAATTCAATCTGAGGCACTGGAATGAGGAATTTATCTCTGCAACACCAAGGGTCAACATAAGTTTGTTGTTTACAAAAGTATGGCTACTATGAATCCTAGTGACACTACACTCATAGGCTTCGCCATTGAAGCTATGTTACCTATGTTGATCATGGAAGATGTTGTCGGATATGTTCCACTGCATGCAAGGATGGGATTGGAAATTGAGAAAATTCCAGTCATCCCTGAGATAAGGATACGATCCGACCTACATGGTTCGTCAATGAAGAAGAATTTTGGTTCTTGCAAGAGTAAAGTTGTCTTAGTACTACTGATGAACGACGAAGAAGAAGCAGTTGAAATTCGGTGGCCAAACAACATTCCACCTAAACCGCCATATATACTTGTGGAACGATTCACCAGAGTGCACAGTATCCATTGGTAGAACCCGTCAATTTGAACTAGAGTTTGGATAATGACAAACATAGACAAAGGCCATCATCATCGCCATTATTTGTATGAGAAGCACAGGATATATTTGGTGATGGTGTTTACACGAAGAAGATGCGATGGCTAATTTCGACATAGAAACGGAAAATGTTGATGAATTGGCAGATTTTATCATCAAAGAGAAGGAATACATCGATGAGATGCCAGACTTCATCATTAAAGAAATAGAGAATATGGTTAGATGTTGAATTTCATTTTCAACAAAGAAGAAGTTGAGAAACATGGTCTGCCTTTAAGAGGGAATAAGCCAAAGAAAGAATGCCCAAGAAAGCACTTGGGATTCCATCTTCCTCTTTCAAAAACAGTGATGTCGATGAAATTTTCCATCTCGTCTGTCTGTCCACTCCTAAATAGTAACTTTATACAATAGAATAAATAAGGAAAGCAATGGCAGAGGCTACAAAGAGAATTGAAGAAGCATATTTATCCTTTGCCAAGGTTGTTGACCGAGTTTCTCAGACTTGGGAATCCTTGATCGATGATGTTGGAATAGAGAAATTCATGGAGGATCTATGCACAGCTGAGCCAGAAGTAACTTAGCGAAAGAATGAGATGAAAAAGTCACCCTTAGCAAAGAAGTTGGATAAGGCGGCAGAAATTAAGAAGCTCCAACAACAAGTGACAGTGTTGCGCATGCAACAACAACAAAGGGTAGATAAAGTTGAAGAGTTGTAGGATGAAGCAAAACAAATTACAGACATTATTCAGCATGTACATCAGAGGGTGTAATGAGAAATAGAAGCAGCAAGGCTCATACCATTGGAACACCTCAGTTCTGACCTAATGGAAAACTTGCAGAAAGAAAAGGAATATGTGTGACGAGAGATAGAAGAGATCCTGAAAATCTTTTGATATTTTCAAGGTAAAGTCGTCCCAAATGCAAAAGTAGAATAATAGTCTTATGTGGCTCCGGATGAGCCATAGGTGAGTGTTGGTGGCATGTTGGCCTTGAAGGAAGCTAGGCAGAATTCAGTTGGAATTCTTCCCAAGTATGAAAAGGTTCAGGTCATAGGAAGGAAGAAGCAAGTTGCGATGGAAGTAGAATAAGAAGAAGGAAGAAGGTGTTGCGACATAAGAAGTTGTGGAAGAAAGAGAAGACGAAGGAAGACTGTGGGACATAGGAAGAGTTCATGACAGGAGAGAATCCATGACAGAAGGAAAATATTCGACAAGACGAGTTGCGATAGAGGAAACCATGTCAGAAGGCGTGCAATGGTGCAACGGCTATAAAGCGACTGTCATGTCCCCTCCCCCCTCTCTCTCGTTGAGGAGAGGACACGACTACTATTGCTCTATTGCCTATCATCACAACCGAGGATCTAGCCCCATGAACATAAACAAAATGAATTGAAATAAAATACATATGCATATTTATAACAAATGCAAATACATTTCAACACATTCATTACATTCATAATAATTCATAAAAAAAATACATTACATGATTAATACAAAAAATACAAGAGAGAACTTATCTTGTAAATGAGTTGTCCCGCAACTAGCTATGTCATTGCAACGTTCCACCCAACCATAGGCTAGGTGTGCTCATCAATATCTCAGCACAACTGCCACCCCTAAGTTGGGCATGATTTCCACAAGGAACTAGGGAACAACAGGCTCACAGATAGCCAAATACAACCAAGGTTCATGAAAGCCAATCTACAGTTGGGTTTATCAAGATGCTAAGGCAGTGGAAATGATGAATTGCAAAGCTAGTGAGCTCAACCACATAGCTATGAACACCTGCACAAGATCTATCTATCTTGGCCTTACGCAATACCTACACACCCAACACAAGGAAGTATTCCCTTCACTGCTACATAGTCCCTTAATCCATACCTTCCCTTCCAGTTCTCTTCAGGGTGTGCATAGAAGATTAGAGATATCCTCTTAATCTCTGTGGGAGGTTCCTCTCTTCACTAGGTTTATCAAGCCAATTCTGGGCTTCTTCCACTCCTAAGTCTTTCATACCAAAATAGAGATGCACATAACAGCAATACAAATGTTGGGTTTGTAGAAAAATGTTTTGCAACAAAAAATGAAATTTCAGATGGGGAAATAAACCCTAGGTGAGAAAATACGGTTTCAGAAATGTCTATGGGATTCTCAAGGGAAAAAATGGCCTCTTCAAACCCCAAATCGTGAATCTCTTCTCCCATATACTGTGTAACACCAAAAACGGATTTCCTAGCCATGGAAAATGAGGAAAATGCAGGAAAAATGTGAGGCTAAACTCACAGCAAGCTCCAACTACGTGAGGAAAGGAAAAATATGAACGAGGAATGGAATGGGCAGAAATTTGTGGGTGTTTTCTTGCCCCACAAGCAACAATTTGTTTTCCCAAAACTGATGGCTTCCCCAATACAAATTTTGACTGCCATACTCTTACATTCCCAAGGCATGAACTGCCCCAACCAACTTCTGGAAGAAATAAATGATTAGGCAATGAGTAATTGACAACTTTATGGGTTCTCCCATTGACATTTGGCTTTACCCTATTGTCTCAAGGGTTTGAATAATTTCCCCTCCCTATTCCTTGTGAAATCATGCCCCCGTCTCTTTGTTGTGTTGACATAGCTAGTTGTAGGTATTTTTATTAATTGCATATTTACATGATGTCTCAATTTAATATTGTGCCTGGATAGCACAAAAAACCATATGCATCGATATTAACTGTTGATACATAAAACGCTAAATCTATGGTGGGGCCTTAGCCTTGATCTCCTCACCATGATTTAATAGAGATGTTTACATCATATACAATTTTAATGCAAATGGGGTCAAAATCATGATATTACATTGACAATCAGAAAGATGGTGGGTACGAGGTTGGCTAGAGTCGACAGATGTCACACATAGGAAAGAACATTTGTACTTAGGGTTGTTAGTTCCTATTGACATGTGTTGATAGAATAGGAATGAAAGCATGTTGGCTAATTGTATGAAGTCGGTTGAGAGTGACATGTAAAATTCTATAAGAAGGAAGAACCCAAAATGTGTGTGGGTTTCTTGTTGAGTATTTAGTTGCTTGCTAAGTCTTTATTTGCTTGTTGAGTCTATAGTTTCTTAGTTTCTTACTTATGGAGTGGCTTGAGTTTCTTAGCGATCTGTGTAGTTGCTTAGCGAGTTTGTTAGTAGAGAGTTAGTTAGTTGCTTGGAAAAGAGTCGAAGAAGTCTGCAGCTAAGTGTGCAGATTTGTAGAGGAGAAGTCAAGTTGATCCAGGCTGTGTGTGGATCAAAAATAGAGCAAAAGAGTCAAGAATTGTAGATTTATAGAGGATAAGTTGAGTTGATCTAGACTGTGTGCATATCAATAGTAGAGTCAAGCAAAGAAGAACTAGCGATAGAAGCCCAAAGAGCATCAAAGGAGAGAGAAGTTTGTATAGATAAAAGAAGAAGGTCTAGAATAGAGTCTACAACTTAGTGCGTAGACAAAAAGGTGACATATATTTATCATGCTAGATGAAGAGCGCCTTTGTGGTTTTTCTTGGATGGTTTTCCACATTGGATACTGTGTCGAATTTGTAAAAATTATGACTATATTTGAGTCGCATGTATATTGTTGTGAATGAATGTTTATGTATTTACTTATAATTGAGTTATATGCATCTGTCACTCTATGGTAGTTGGAATCACCTATACTCCATGATATTTACTGCTATAGTATATGTTTATGGTTGAATAGAGTTTCATCGTAACTATGCATAATCGGTATAAGTAACCCACTCCTCGGCTTTGGTCAAGCACCTTGGTAGAATTCCAAGGGAAGATAAATCTCCCACCCGACCGCAGAAACTTGGTTTTGGCAGTTACCCATACGAGAGATATCTCGGGCGAGACTACATATGTGTCACAGGTGCTGCCAACTTATCCTTTCTATGTTGGGTCGATATATCGGGATTTGTTGCGTGCAAAGGAGGGACTGAACCTGGTTCAAAGAATAGAGATAAGAAGTGAACGCCAACAATGTTCTAAATATTGAATCGGCGTTGGAGAGGTTGAAATGAATACTCAAGTTTGAATATTTATGAGTACATATGGGATATGAGATGTGTTCCGTTGTGTTAAGAGCATCATTTCCAGTTGGGAACTCTTTTCATTTCATTGAATTTTTTTTTTGTTTTCCCGAGATATTGTCATTTTACCGGATCCATGATTTGGAGTTCTATTTCAAAATTTTGTTTTGGTTGAGGGCACACTAGTGATTGTCTAGATCTCTTAAATTTGGTTGTATTGGTTTTATATCATTCCCATTTGGTAGAGGTCTCATTTGGAAGAGCATATCTGCAAGTTGAGGTTGAGACTTGTATGTGGAGGTTGCATATGTTGAAGAAAATCTTCCATTTGGAGTTGTGTTTCCCATCTTTCTCTATGTTATTTACTAGCATCCATCTCTCAGTTGTTTGTATCAAATTTATTTATGTATGTGTAGTTTTATTCACAAAATTTAGTGTTATTACTATTGTAATCCATTTCATAATAAATATTCATAGTGATTTTATCCATATTGTGCTCTATATTCAAGTTGCTGGTAATCTATGTGCAGATATGTCAATAATGGTGGTGCAGTCTTAATGTAATGTGCATAAAAACTTCATAAGAGTTCCCTGAAGTCTTTCAGTGGGTATTTATCTTGATTTGGGTGTGTTTAAATGAATTTTGGGATTTTTGGGTGAATTTGAGTTGCTTAGGTGGTGTTTTAGAAGAGTTGGAATTCAAGACAACCTCCGTGGTGGATTTCAAGCTAGTCTTCCTTGGTTCAAGTTGATAATTGTGTGGTTGTTCATGCTTGTTTAAATCTGAAATATAATCCAATTCTTGTTGTTACTTTGGGCCAATAACTCTTCCTTTGAATCTAGTGGTATTTTTAGTACTTGCAATGCTTCAATATTCATGATAAAAGAGTTGCATACAAAGTGTTTGAACAAAGTCATGAACCAGATTTAATAACCAACCACCAAAAATTTATATTATATCCTATTTGGAACATTACAATGGGTTCAAAGCATATTAATGGAGTTGCACTCCTTTAAATAAATATGAAATATACATATCATAAGTCTTCATAAGCCATTGTTGGGATAAAGTTGAAAATCAACATAATTTTTGTTAGAAAATTGGAGTTAATATTCCTAGTTTTTAATTGGGGCTACTACAGTGGTATCAAAGCATGTTCCTCAACAGTTGTAGGAATAAAAGAGGATTTTTGAAGAAAAATGAAGAACGTGCTCTCAAAATAAGAAGTGCAGTAGGTGTAGAAGACGAAAATTCATCCATGGCTAGATTTGTAAACGACAAAATGTTAATTACCCATTTTCCTTCCTACCTCTCCCATTAAGGTTGAGAAGTTTGAGTGGGAAAGGTTAATGAAGGACCATGAGATTTTATTGAAGCACTTTGATAAGACATAACATGAACTAGAGCATAACTTGCAGCAATTTAAAGCCTTGCTACTAGAATACTTTGCATCACGAATTATAGAGAGGATGTTAGGTGTCTTTACAAATAGAGAAGACAAATGTTCTTATGATAAGATTGGATCAAAAGGCAGTAAATATATTGTTATTTTTTATCCTTTGAATGAACATGAGGACAACAAAAAGCGACCATCATGTGGGAGACCCAAAAAAATTGCGACCATATTCACAATCCCTCTTTTGCAAGGTGAGAATTTAGATCAAGAAGGATTACATGTTGCGCCCTTGAACCTTCAAGTTGATTACAAAGAAGAAGAGAATAACATCACGAATAGACCACTTGAGGAGGATGCAGACATAATACCAAGGTATGCCAACAACTTTGATTTTTCCAATTGTCATATTCCCTTGCAACACCATGATATAGAATCCATTTCACATGAGGATATTAGTATTTTAGAATCTTCTAATATTGATTTTACTATTAAATACTAATTATGTGTTGTGTATTCATGCCACAAGCATTCTGATTTTTTATATCAACCTTTAAATATGTGAACCGGACACAAATTTTGCGCAATGAGTGTTTACAAGGAGCTAAGAAAGCATAATTATTGGCATACCAAGCAATAAAACCAAGAGGAACCTCATTTATTCTGAAGGTGCGGAAGTTGATACTTTAGATAACCATACTAAGAATGTTGAGTTAGAGGAAGACAATTAAAGGGCTAAAGCAATAAATTAGAGCTTGCATGATCCACATGGGTTGGATAATCCCTTAGGTGGCAACATACACAGTGCTTATAGGGAAACATTCCATGAATTAGAGAGACAAATTTTAGTCACAAAGGAGAAAATTTTGTAAGTATTGACAAGGACCGATGGTGCACATTGTTGATTTTTGAGAAAAATCGAAGATGCTTGAACTTTAAAACTTTTATCAATCAACTTCAATGCATATAAATCTCAAAAGTCAACCACATATAAATCTCATGAATGTATCAGCCAATAAATATATCATCCACATGTAAATCTCACAAATATATCAGCCACATAAATATATCATCCACATGTAAATCTCACAAATATATCAGCCACATAAATCATTCATATAAATCGGCTCCATAAATCAGCCATATAAATCAATAAACCATGAGAGACAAAATATACCCTGGGAAAACCCTCCAAACACAGAGGATGAAAAATCCATCAAATCTTGATTATGATAGATAGATTTGCGAGAATGTTTTATAACACATAAGTAGATTTCCCAATAAGAGATATCACCACAACTGCAGAGAAGAGAGATCCAATGTAACCCTGCAAAAACAATTTTATGCAACTGTATTGAACTTTCCATATGTCTAGCATAATAATAACAAGCCAAAAATCCTAACATGCAAAAGGTAGCGCATAGGAGGCTCAGTAAACAAACTGAGAGCACCAGAGAGTGCATTCACAAGGGCGATCTAACTATAACTCCCTCCATGCAAACATTAGCACCCTTCCTTTCCTCAATTAGCTTTAACTAAATGTTCATTGTCTTGAATTGAAAATGAAATGGCTTGAACTGAATGTTAACTGAATTGAACTGAATCATAGCTTGACTTGAACTGAATGTTAACTGACTTGAACTGAATGTTAAATTTACTTGAACTGAATGTGACTGACTTGAACTAAATGTTAACTTTACTTGAACTTAATGTTAATTGATTGTGAATTGAACTCAATATTTAACTAAGTACTGATCACTTAGTTAACATGATAACTTAAGTGTCATTAGTTCTTCACTCTTAATGTCATCCATGCACAATTTATATTATTAACTTGTGCATGAATCTATTTAGTTAAATTATGCATGTCGATTGATGAACATTAAGGTATTCTTTACTTAATTGATTACATTAATTAATAGTTCAACCGATGCTTTGATAGAGGCATTCATATTTTACTAAAGCTTTATCATTTGAGTTCACTCAGACATTTGTATAGGCAATTTGAATTCGAATTCTCTACGCTTTATCTCATTATCATTAAATAATTAATGCATGGTCCATATGTGTATTATTTATCCATCTTATCATATCATACTCAGAATAATTATTCCATACATATTGATCGTCATATATATTACCTCGAGCTATATAGTCATACGCTAAATTAATTCACTCTAGGGGTAGCTAAGCCCTAAAGGAGACATAGCACTCAATAATCATGACTAGCAATATATCACATAGTATAACCACCTCAACAAATGCAGTTCCACAGTATTGATACAACACAAGACTTCAATCTTGATACAACACAAGATCATCTCCACAATTGGAGATCCACTCTCATAGGGTACCTTCTATGAGAATACTTGACTTGATATTACTCACAAGTCTAGTCTTGATATTACTCACAATACACATATTGATATTACTCACAAGCTTTACAATACAACATCACCACTTCAATCATGTGAGGATACATAGTACTTGATATGACTTACAAGTCCGACTTGATATTACCCACAAGTTCAGAGAATGACTCCTTATGTTGTACAATCAACACTCCCTCTCAGCGATGGTGGCATTCTTCGTTTTACCAAGAATTTCCTGCCATACCAAGTTATCTCGGAAGTATATCAACTTCGTTTCTGACAGTTGCTTGTTCACAAGTTTTCAATCTTCTCATCAATAGCTATGTACAGAAATTTTATTTTTACTTAACCATGACTTCGATGAAGTAAAACTTCATCTCAATGTGTTTTATCATAACAAATATGGTTTTTAAGAAACCTATACTATGAACACCTAATAACTATAGGCTTCAAGTATTTAACCCTAGTAAGTAGCCTCCCAAGCTACATTACTCCTCAACAGATAGTATTATCTGAAAAATACATTTAGCTTATGTAGTACTAACCGCAATACACATAGTTAATCCCAAGGTATATAATAGGTCTACTTATGTATCAAAATACAATAAAGAGCCTATTCTAATGTACCTCAAAGGTAGACAAACATAATGTACCTCAAAGGTACTCAAACATATGGGACAGGTGACATTGATGTGAGCCATAGGACAAGTGTGTATATTACACAAGAGGAGCTCCATATTCTATTGGAGATATTCATAGATATTTCATTAAGCATTGCTAGTGATGAACTTCCTATTTGGCGGTGGGATATTGGAATTCCTCAAAATGACAGGTTGCTTCAGATGACAGTGATGATTGGAGGGGTGCAAAATAGAGAGTGAGAGCCTAGAATTGCTTGGTTCCACAGTTCAATAGATGGCACAGGAGGTAGAGCTAGCCATCACCTTTAGGATCCTATCCATGTGGAGAAGTGGATTAGTTCCTTAAGCAGGAGATGTTATGACAGATGGATACATTTTTTTCTTGCTAGGTGGCTTGGGAGACTACAGGGGGCTCTTTGTGTGGATACTATGCACTGCATTTCTCTGGTTCATTTGGGACCCTAGGATCATTCTTGGACTTGATTGTTTAAATTGGGTTGATTATAGAGTAGTATGGGGGATGTAGTTATCTCTTGAGGGGATGATTAAAGTTCATGAGTATCCTAGGATAATGACTAGTGATCATAACAAATTTTCTTTTCCAATATCCAGGATCAAGTATGGTAGTCAGATTGTATACCTCACTTGGATGCCTATGCAAGCCATTAATATCCATGGTGGTAGGTTTAGCCTTTACAAATATTTCAGCTTGGATATCCAAGAGTGGAGGATGCAAATAGAGTATGATGGATGGTTATTATTAGAGTGGCACAACGACAACATGGTGGTCTCTTTCTGAGATTAGCTTGGGATTTTGGAATTTGAATGCTAGACAATTCAAGAGCAGACCGAGAGGTGAGATTCAGATTTGGATTTGAAATTATTATATTTCTAGTAGACCATTTCTTTGAGGAGATGATCGAGTGGTGCAATAGTATCATAAGGTTTCCTATGCCAGTACCTTGCAGAACTATACATTGAGCAGAGGATACCTCAGCTCCTTCCTATTGGTTTGGAATTTTGACATCATTTTCAGTCTTGGTGTGATTCAATTTGTGGAGTATAGAGCAAGTGACTTGATCCACTTGAAGTTTCAACTTTCTAAGTAGTCATCACTAAGGAGGTAAGCATAGAAATTGTTTATGCACAAAGTTGGGGAAGGAGAAAATGTACTACCACACTTAGATTTAAATTGATTGAGGACAAGCAATCTTGGGTACGGAGGATTTGTAATGTCCCTCATATTTTTGTATCAACTCACAACGTTTAGATGCTCATACTGATTTGTACTTTTAAAATAACTCTCAGTGATGCTTGTCCATCACACGACCCTTGCAAACACCATTGGTAGGGTTGGTTTGTGGAAGGCCTTAAACAAGGGGAAGATGACTCATGTTCCTCAAGGATCCATGATGTGTACAAGATAAAAGTGCCATGGATTACTATCATCATTTGAATTGGCCACCATTACAATGAATTTATTCATAGATGGAAGTGGAGAAGGCTTCCTTGTCTTGTACATACATTCAGATTCTTCACAATATCTAAAGGTAACAAAATTGAAGTTGTCATTGATGTCTTTAACAAACCATTTCTATGGTCAAAATTTCACCTTTTATTCTTGTGAGTAATGTGGTAAATTGAAAGAATATTAGTCCAATTTTAGGAACATGGAGAACATATTTTTACTAGGCATTAACAATTTGAATAGCATTGCAACCATATACTAAGAGAATTTAGTCATAACCAATAGTTACCTCTTCAACTTTAGGTTAATAAATATAAACAAAGAGGAGGTTTTTGTGCTTTGCCATATGTTTGGTAGCCCTAGAATCTACAATCCATTCTTGAGTAGAAATGGAGAACCATAAAGTAATGTGAAAAAACAAGTGTGTGGAATCACCAACATTTTCTTCAAAGAGATCATTTTCCATTGTTTCTTGAGTAGAAGTGAAGGATCATAGAAAGATGTGAATAACCAAATGTGTGGTATCACTAACATTTTCTTCAAAGAGATCATCAATTTCCATTGTTTGTTGAGCAATATCTTCAATCCTTTGTGTAACACCCCGGTTTTGACCCCGATGCATTAAATATACATGATACATATATTGTAAATAATCATGGTGAGGAGCTAAAGGCAAAGGCCCCACCATCAATTTGGTTATGTTATGTTTCGGATTGGAATTGTCACCGACGGTATATCAGGACATACAACACGTATTAAATTGTGGCATCATGTAAATGTGCATTTTAATTAACAGAACCCAACCAGCTAAGTTCACTACAATCATATTGAGAAGGGGCATGATTTCCTAAGGTTAAGGGGGGGATTGCTAAACCTGGACCCCATGGGGAAAAGCCACGTGTCAAACCTTAAACCCCTGTTTTAGTTGAGGCAGTTAATGCTGGGTAGGGGTGGGTGGCAGGCTTTCCCCCACACGCCTCCACAGCTGGTTCAGTCACGCATAGGATGGGAGTGGTTCCTCATGCACCGTTTGGGATGCTGATCGTCTGTCCACTCTCTCGGATCGTGGGTTGTTCATTTTCCTCATGCAGAGCGGGGATAAAATGTTTTACAATCCATTGTGTGGGGGTTTGCCCTTCCCTCTCTCACACCGATTGCTAGTCTGTGAGATATTTTCCCTCACGTACAGATTGGGAGTCGGTTCCTTCCCCATTTTCTGTCTGTGTAAGTTCTCCAGTGATTGCATTGTGGATCATGTGTTGTGGGTTCATGGTTGTTCGTGGACTGTTGTTTTCCCACAATTGTTTGGTTGTGTTTTTCCCTTGTGATTTGGCTGTTGTAGGTTGCTGTGGAATCGTTTTTTCCATGATAGGGCCAAGAACAATTCAGGGAGTCGTTTTACCCCTATTAAAGCTTTAATCGCTGGTTTGTTGCATGCACGCAGTGGTTTTGTCCTCGGATTGCATTAGAGTGGTGAATGAGGGCCTGATGTGCTTGATAAACCTGGTGATTTGGGAACCACACAGACAGAGCTAGTGGGCTGGCTTTCTTCTCCACAACCCTTGAATAGCACTGGAAGGGAGATCAGGGTCTGCAGGACTGCGTTGAAGAGAAAGGACTGATTTCCTTGTGTTGGGTGTGTGTGGGTGTCTTAGAAGCCAGACTAGTTTTGGTGTGGGTGTCCTTAGCTCTTCAATGAGCTCACCAGCTTAGCATTTAGCCTTTACCAGCTCCTGGATGGCCTGATAAACCCAACTTGATTGGCTTGGCTGATCCGTTGTTCGCCTGATAAACCCAACTGTGTTGGTTTGGCTGAACTGTGTATCCTTGTTGTGTTGTTATCCTTGGCTACGTGTAAGCCTTCTAGTTCCTTATTCCTTGGGGAATCATGCCCGGCTCGGGGGTGGCAGCGTTGCTGAAAGATTAAGGAGCACGCTGACCTATGGTTGGGTGGAACGTTGCAGCGACGTCGCTGGTTGCAGGACAGTTCTATAAGATAAGTATTCCTTGACTATTTTACTTCTGCAGTTATGTTATTGTTAATGGATTATGATGATGTACATGTTAAATGCTGAATTATATATGTATGGATGTTGTTTGCTTCCGCTATGTATATGAACGATTATGCATCTTAGTATGTAGCATGTTTAGGATTTTTATTTCAGCATTACATGTATGTGCATGTTCATGGGGCTACTTTCCCGGATGTTTGGTGTTTAGTAGCATCCTCTTGCCCGGTCGGAGGGTCGGGGACATTACAGTGTGGTATCAGAGCCCTGGTTGCAGCATGGGCCTGAATGGGCTGTGACGATGCAGTGACAGAGCTTATGTTGCAGCATTTGGGCCTTAGAGGGCCATGAAAGATCAATTAATAGTGGTAGGTTTCCCACTGCACAGAAGAAACCAGGAGAAAATGGGTGAATGACAGGAAAATTCAAAAATTTTCTAAGTGCCAAAAATGTCGGCTCATCGGAAAACTTAGTGAGAGGTTTTTCCGATGTAGCAGAAGAGCTAGTCTGAAGGTCACCCAATGAGGGACAGATAGCTTTGGTTGCAGAAAATTCTCTATGTGTTTGGCCATCGGCACATCGAAAAACTTAGATAGATGAACCTCCGATGCAGACCCGACAACAAAAATTAGTCGATTTTATCGACGGAGAAATGAGGACGAAAGCGTCAAGATGTCGGCTTCGTATGGTTAAAGGTCGCCGATATGGCGGTGAAAAATAGTTAATTAGATTGGCGACATATAGGAGAAGATGGAGCTGACGGAGTCGGCAGAAGATAAGGGAAGCTTTCGCCGAAAGGTAGTTAAATGGATCGGCGAAAGATAAACGAAGAGACTGTCGAAACACCGACGGAGAAAAAGACAAGAGAAAATTTTGAAAAAAATTCTAAGTCGTAGAATCATCAGTCATCGGTGATGATTAGTTGACCACATCGCCAATGCTTAAATGATTCAGTTGCCGATGAGCTACAAGGATGAACAAGAAAAGAGAAAATTTTGTGTTTTAGCAAAATTGTTATTTTATGAATTTCTAGAAGAGGAAGGTAAGTAGTTCTAATTTATTTTAATGATATGCATCTAATAGTTTGCTACTAACACCTTTACAGAATTATAGACACCTCAAAGAGCAGTATTCCAGGTAGATCAGTGTGGTAAAGAAAGAGGTGGTTCAGCCTGAGAACCCATGACGGATATGATGCTCGAGATTCTTACGAGTGTGCAGGAGATGCCATGGGAGAAAATTTCCATAATGGAAATGATGACATAGATTCTAATGGAAGAAGATTCCAAGAGACACCGTCAGATGTTTCAACCACCATGAGAAGCTTGATTAAAGCCCAGGAAGAACAACATCAGTTGAATGCTGCCATGTTGCAGAGTTTGACATATTTACAGAGAAAGATAGATTCTGGATGAGGTACAACAAGACCGAAAGGTAGTAAGAGAAATATTAGGAGAAGGAGAAGGACTTCTAGTGGATCATCTGACTCTGAAGAATCCAGCGGAGATACAAGTTCCTCTTCTCACTAAAGGAAAATAAGAAGACACCATAGGGATCGCTCTCGAGATGAATTTAAGAAAGCTAAACCTCCTACATTTGATGGCGAGATAAAGATTGGACAAGAAGCTGAAGCTTGGCTTCTTGGGATAAAGAAGTACTTTCAAGTGCAGGATTATTCGGGAAACATGAAGGCAAGAGTTGCCATATTCAATCTGAATGGAAGAGCATCCATTTGGATGGAGCACTTCAAGCAAGTAAAGAGGATCAGTGAAAGGAAACTGAAGTGGAAACAGTTCAAGAAGTATTTCAAGCAGAAATACCTCTCTGACAGGTATTATGATGACAAGATTAAAGAGTTCCATGAGCTGAGATTGGGACAGCAGACCATGGATGAATATGCAAATAAGTTCTTGGAATTGTTGAGGTATGTCCGGTACATTAGAGATGAAAAAGTGAAGGTCCAGTGGTTTCTGAGTGGATTGCCTTAGTCTTACAAAGATAGAATTGAGTTTTATGAACCTAGAACTCTTGAAGAAGCCATAAGGAAGGCTAAGTATTGCTATGAGCAAAGCAAAGGTAAACCTGATTACCATAAGGCAAGGAAGGACAAGAAGAATGAGAAGTTTGATCAAAGAAAGAAAGGTTTCAAACCTTCTAGGTTCAGGAATCAGCAGAAACAACCATCCCAAGCTGCGAGTAATCCAATTGGAGTGACATGCGGAAAGTCTAAAGATCCACAAGAGAATAAAGGTCCACTCAAATGTTGGAAATGTGAAGGACCCCACTTGCGCAGATATTGTCCACTCGAGAATTAAAGTGCAAGGCCAGCTTATAACATTCAGGAAGCAGAAACAGTGGGTCAGGTAGCAAGGGCAGTCCCTAGAATTTATGCAGCACTGGAGGACCGCCAGGCAGATCACCAGTTAGTTGTGGTTGAAGTTGCAAGTAAGATTGTTGAGCAACTGTTTCTATTTTGATTGACCCTGGTTCTACTCATAGTTACATCGCCCCTAGAGTAGTGGGGATTTGTGCTTTTAAGAAGGTAAAGCATAGAAAATCTTGGTTAGTTCAGCTAGCCACTGGGACTAAGAGAAATGGAGTAGTGGAGAAATGTTCATTGGTTATGAATGGATTGATCACTTGTGTAGATCTGAATGTTCTACCGCTTGGTTCCTATGATGTTCTCATTGGAATGGATTGGTTAGAAGCTCACAGAGTAAAGCTTGATTGTTATAACAAGACTTTTGAATGCACGGATGAAGAAGGAAACCCAGTAGTTTTGAAGGGTATTCCAAAGGTAATTTCAGTAAGACAGGTTTCAACAATGCAGTTGAAGAATTTATGTAGGAAAGGTTGCCAGTTGTATGCAACTCATATTCTGGAACCAACAGGAGATGAAACTCCTAAGTTGGAGGACTATTAGGTGTTACAGGAATTCAAGGATGTGTTTCCTGATGAGATTCCAAGGATTCCTCCAAAAAGGGACATTGATTTCACAATTGAACTTGTGCGAGGAGCAACACCAGTGTCCAAGACACCCTATAGGATGAGCACACCGGAGATGCTAGAGTTGAAGATGCAACTGCAAGAGTTGTTGGAAAAGAAGTATATCCAACCGAGTGTGTCTCATTGGGGAGCACCAGTTCTGTTTGTTAAGAAGAAGATGGTACACTTAGGTTATGTATTGATTACATACAGTTGAACAAGGTTACTGTAAAGAATAAATATCCTTTGCCTGGGATTGATGACCTCTTTGATCAAATGAGGGGAGCAAAGGTATTTTCCAAGATTGACTTGAGGTCTGGTTACCATCAGGTGAGAATCAAAGACAAAGACATTCATAAGATAGCCTTTAGGACAAGGTATGGGCATTATGAGTTTGTAGTGGTACCATTTGGTCTCACAAATGCACCAGCTACATTTATGTGCCTTATGAACAGTGTCTTCAGCAGGTATTTGGACAAGTTTGTTCTTGTTTTCCTTGATGATATTCTTGTTTATTCTAAGAATGAGGAAGAGCATGAAGAGAATTTGAGATTGAAATTGCAATTGCTCAGGGAGCATCAGCTGTATGCAAAACTGAGAAAGTGTGACTTCTACAGAGATAGAATTGAGTATTTGGGTCACATTATCTCAGAAGAAGGTATATCAGTAGACCTTGAGAAGATTGAAGCCATTATGAATTGGCCTACTCCAAGAACTGTGACAGATGTAAGATCTTTTATGGGACTTGCAGGATACTATAGGAGATTCATTGAGGGATTTTCCAAGGTTGCACATACCATCACTTCTCTGCAAAAGAAGGGGGTAAAGTTCGAATGGACTTCGAAGTGTGAAGAAAGCTTCCAGCAGTTGAAGCATCTTCTCACCAGTGCACCCGTATTGAAAGTTACAAATCCAGAGAAATATTTTGTGGTATGTACCAATGCATGCGGACAAGAGCTTGAAGGAATCCTTATGCAGGACAACCACGTGATATGTTATGAGTCAAGAAAGTTGAAGGAGCATGAGAAGAACTATGCCACTCATGATCTCGAGCTTCCAGCCATAGTACATGTTCTCAAGATGTGGAGACATTACTTGATGGGTAGAATATTTGAACTCAGAACAGACCATTGTGGTCTGAAGTATTTGTTTGATCAGCCTACTCTAAATGCTATGCAAGCGATATGGCTGGAATTTTTATGTGAGTTTGATTTTGAAATCAAGTACATAAAGGGAAAAGAAAATAAGGTAGCTGATGCACCCAGCAGGAAGATGCAAGAAATGCATGTGCCATCTCTTAGTATTTGCCAATCAAATTTTAGGCAACAGATTGTTAATCATACTGTTGGAGATGAATTGTATGATCAGATAAAAGACAAATTGCAGCAGTAAAGTCTTGAGAAGAGGCATGAGGGATATAAATTGGAAGAAGATGGACTTCTTACTTATAAAGGCAGAATTTATATTCCAAATGTAGCAGGTTTGAGGAGAGTTGTTATGGATGAAATCCATAAAGCTCCGTATTCAGGTCACCCAGGATATCAGAAGACAATTGCAACAGCTAGAAATCAGTACTTTTGGCCAGGAATGAAAAGGACATGGCTGAATACATTTCAAGGTGCATGAAATGTCAGCAGGTAAAGGTTGAGAATCAACATCCAACAGGTTTGTTGCATCCTTTGCCAGTTCCGGAATGGAAATGGGAAGTTATTTCCATGGATTTTATTACAGGATTGCCGATGACTTGGAGACAGCATGATTCCATCATGGTTGTGGTAGACAAGTTGACAAAGGCAACACATTTTATACCGATGAAGTCTACGCATAATATTGATGACATTGTGAAGATATTCATGAAGGATATTTTCAAATTGCATGGATGCCGAAGGCAATAGTTTCTGACAGAGATGTCAAGTTCACTTCCAATTTTTGGAAGGGGTTGTTTGCAGATTTGGGTACAAAGCTAAACTTCAACACTGCCTACCATCCTCAGACAGATGGGCAAACAGAAAGAGTTAATCAGGTGCTTGAAGACATGCTTCGCATGTATGTGATGGACAAACCAACCAAGTGGGAAGATTACTTACACTTGGTAGAGTTTGCTTATAACAATGGACAGCAAGCATCCTTAGGGATGAGTTTGTATGAAGCTTTGTATGGAAGGAGGTGTAGAACACCAGTGACTTGGGATAATCCAGTGAACAGGGTTGTGCTTGGACTAGAATTGCTCAAAGAAATGGAGCAAGAGGTTGTAAAGATCAGACAGAATTTGAAAGCAGCACAGGACAGACAGTAAAGCTATGCAAATAAGCATAGGTTGAATAGAGAGTTCAGTGTTGGGGATCATGTTTACCTCAGAGTGAGGGAAAAGAAAAGTTCCTTGAAGCTTGGAATTTGTGCCAAGCTATCACCAAGATATTGTGGGTCGTTTGAGGTGCTTGAAAGAATAGGGCATGTTGCATATAGACTTGCATTGCCTGCTAGTACTAGAGCTCATAATGTTTTTCATGTTTCCTTGCCTAAGAAATATGTACATGATCCTAACCATGTGATAAATTGGGATGTGATTCAAGTGGAACCCGAGGGAGAGCTCCAAATCGAGCCAATGCGCATCCTCGACAGGAAGGTCACAATGCTCCGGAATCGAGCCATAGGGTAGGTAAAGGTGCAATGGGAGCACTACAGACCTGAAGAGGCTACGTGGGAGCTGGAGGATGCCATGCAATTGGCACATCCATTTTTGTTCAATTCTGCAGAACACTGAGGCGGTACCAGTGTAGCATTTTGTTCAATTTTGTAAAGCACTGAGGACAGTGCTATTGAAGGGGGAGGGGAATGTAACACCCTGGTTTTGACCCCTATGCATTAAATATACATGATATATATATTGTAAATAATCATGGTGAGGAGCTAAAGGCAAAGGCCCCACCATCGATTTGGTTATGTTATGTTTCGGATTGGAAGTGTCACCAATGGTATATCGAGACATACGGCACGTATTAAATTGTGGCATCATGTAAATATGCATTTTAATTAACGAAACCCAACCAGCTATGTTCACTGCAACCATATTGAAAAGGGGCATGATTTCCTAAGGTTAAGGGGGGGATTGCTAAACCTGGAACCCACGGCGAAAATCCACATGTCAAACCTTAAACCCCTGTTTTAGTTTAGGCAGTTAATGCTAGGTAGGGGTGGGTGGCAGGCTTGCCCCCACGCGCCTCCACAACTGGTTCAGTCACGCACGGGCTGGGAGTGGTTCCTCACGCACCGTTTGGGATGCTGACTGTCTGTCCACTCTCTTGGATCGTGGGTTGTTCATTTTCCTCATGCAGGGCGGGGATAAAATGTTTTACAATCCATTGTGTGGGGGTTCACCCTTCCCTCTCTCACACCGATTGCTAGTCTGTGAGATCTTTTCCCTCACGTACAGATTATGAGTCGGTTCCTTCTCCATTTTCTGTCTGTGTAAGTTCTCCAGTGATTGAATTGGGGATCGTGTGATGTGGGTTCATGGTTGTTCGTGGGCTGTTGTTTGCCCACGATTGCTTGGCTGTGTTTTTCCCTTGTGATTTGGCTGCTGTAGGTTGTTGTGGAATCATTTTGGCCATGATAGGGCCAAGAACGATTCAGGGAGTTGTTTTACCCATGTTAAAGCTTTAATAGCTGGTTTGTTGTATGCATGCGGTGGTTTTGGCGTCGGATTGCAATGGAGTGGTGAATGAGGGCCTGATGTGCTTGATAAACCTGGTGGTTTGGGAACCACACAGACAGAGCTAGTGGGCTGGCTTTCTTCTCCACAACCCCTGAATAGCACTAGAAGGGAGATCAAGGTTTGAGGGACTGCGTTGCAGAGAAAGGACTGATTTCCTTGTGTTGGGTGTGTGTGGGTGTCCTAGAAGTCAAACTAGTTTTGGTGTGGGTGTCCTTAGCTCTTCAATGAGCTCACCAAATTAGCATTTATCCTTTCCCAGCTCCTGGATGACCTGATAAACCCAACTTGGTTGGCTTGGTTGATCCGTTGTTCACCTGATAAACCCAACTGTGTTGGCTTGGCTGAACTGTGTATCCTTGTTGTGTTGTTATCCTTGGCTACGTGTAAGCGTGCTAGTTCCTTATTCCTTGGGGAATCATTCCCGGATCGGGGGTGGCAGTGTTGCTGAAATATTAAGGAGCACGTTGGCCTATGGTTGGGTGGAACGTTGCAGCGACGTAGCCGGTTGTGGGATAGTTTTATAAGATTAGTATTCCTTGACTATTTTACTTCTGCAGTTATGTTACTGTTAATGGATTATGATGATGTACATGTTAAATGCTGAATTGTATATGTATGAATGTTGTTTGCTTCCACTATGTATATGAATGATTATGCATATTAGTATGTAGCATATTCAGGCTTTTTATTTCAGCATTACATGTATGTGCATGTTCATGGGGCTACTTGCCTGGATGTTTGGTGTTTAGTAGCATCCTCTTACTCGGTTGGAGGGCCAGGGACGTTACACTTTGAAGGTGGAGTTAACATTTTTTAACAGATGCCCCTCCTTATGGAAATATGAGCATATTGACCTCTTCTTTTTCAAAAATTGAGAATTTCCCCGTAGAGACTCAGACATACATGAGGAGGGAGTAGCCTTAGTGTGGGAATGGTCTCGAGAAGATAATTCACCCAACTTTCCCAAAGTGACTTAATGTTGGGTAATATCACAAAATGTTTCCAAACTAGGAGACGCCATGTGTGGAATAGAAGAAGAATTCTATAAAAAGCGATAGCAATTTTTTTATATTATAGGAGTGAGGTTATTAGACAATATTGATATACTCAAGTTCCATTTTACCTCTACCGCCNCCATGTGTGGAATAGAAGAAGAATTCTATAAAAAGCGATAGCAATTTTTTTATATTATAGGAGTGAGGTTATTAGACAATATTGATATACTCAAGTTCCATTTTCCCTCTACCGCCACTTATAAAAATGTTTTCTTTCAAATTTTTGAACTTGGAAATGTACTTAATAATGGGGAAACAAGACAATTTGAGGTTGTAATTTCCTTTTTTTGGAAATTTGGAGAAAATTGCACAAATTGGGCAAAATTCGAGCTTAACTAGTCATGACTCTAAAGGGTTCAACTTTCACCAAATGGTCCTGAATTTGAAAGGATATGGTATGGTGAGTCCTAAAACATCCCAAGGTGTTTTATGGATACTTTGTATCAGAATTTAGACCTCTACAAACTTGTTTGGGGCTAATGACAAAAAGACCAAAATTACTAGGAAACTGTGTTCAAATCCCCCCAAGGGTGATGGCCAAACTAGCTCTCCAAATCAAGTACGACCCTCACAAATTTAAGAAAAAAATATGGGAATGAGTATTAGACATCAATGATTGTCCTTAATCTGTAATACCCTATTTTTAACCCCGCTTGCATTAAAGTACATAGGATACATATGTTGTAAATAATCTTGGTGCGGAGCTAAAGGCCAAGGCCCCACCATAGATTTGGTTATGTTGTGTTTCTGATTAGGAATGGTCACCGATGGTATATCGGGACATGTGGCATCATGTAAACACGCATTTTAATTAAATAACCCAACCATCTATGTTCGCAGCAGCTAAATTGAGAAGGGGCATGATTCCGAAGGATAAGGAAAGGGGGATGTGGAACATTGAGTCACGGGGGGGGACTATGTGTCACCACCATCCTTGGATATTTCCTTTTTTGTTAGTTGAGGCAGCAATTGGCTGGCAAGAAGACCACTACCATGCCCACACTTGCTCTCCTCTCCACGACGTAGGGACCATTCTTCGCACTCCCTCGAATCGTGGTTGTTCATCTTCCTCATGTAGGACGGGGATAAAACGTTTTACCATCCATTGTGTTGGGTTCGCCTCCTCTCTCTAGCGCTAATTGCCGGTTCGTAATTCTATTCTTTTCAACCCACGCAGAGAACCAACTTCGACCTCCACGCATTGGACTGTGTATTGTTGTATCCATCATAGTGGATCGCAGCAGAAATTATTGGGATTTCTCCCCACTGATTAATGGGAATGGTTTTTCCCCACGCATTGAGTTACCTGCAATGCGGCATTGGTAGAATATCGGGGTGATCTTTCCTATGAATCCACGCTGAGCTGTAAATGTTGGTCGTGTCTTTTAACCATTTTTTTCCGGTCTGTGTAAGTCTCGCAGCGATAGTATTAAAGATTGGTTTGTTGTGTGTTCATGGGAGTGTGTTAGTTGTTGTTTTCCATGATGGCGTGACTGTGTTTTTCCCTGTAAACGCTTGAGTAGTTGTTTGGCTGCTTGCATGCAGTGGATTTGTCCCCAAACTATTTGGGTTGGTGAATGAGGGCCTGAGGTGCTTGATAAACCTGGTGGGTTGAGAACCACACGGACAGAGCTATTGAGCTGGATTTCTTCTCCACAACCCCTGAAGAGCACTAGAGGGAAGATCAGGGTCTGAGGGACTGCGTTGTAGACAAGGGACTGACTTCCTTATGTTGGGTGTGTGTGGGTGTTATAGAATCCAGGTTGGTTCTGGTGTTGGTGTCTGCAACTCTTCAGTGAGCTCACCAGCTTAGCATTAGCCTTTCCCAGCTCTTGGATGGCCTGATAAACCCAACTCTATTGTCTTGGATGATCTGTTGTTCGCCTGATAAACCCAACCATGTTGGCTTGGCTGAACTGTGTACCCTTGTGGCATTGTTACCCTTGGCTATGTGTAATTCTGTTAGTTCCTTATTCCTTGGGGAGTCATGCCCGAATCAGGGGTGGCAGCATTGTTGAGAGATTTAGGAGCATGCTAGCCTGTGGTTGGGTGGAACGTTGCAGCGACGTAGCTGGTTGTGGAACGAGTTCTTTATAAGATAAGTAAACTTGTCTATTTTACTTCTGCAATCCTATTTACTGTTAATGATCATGATGAACACGTTGAATGCTTGTATGAATGTGTGTTGCTTCTGTTGTGTATGATAAATAATCATGTATGCATGTTTTAGTTCAAAGCATTCTATTTCAGCATTTCAGCATTTTATGAATGTACATGTTCATGGAGCTCTTAGCCCAGATGGTTAACGCCATGGTACTGTCCTCTTCGTCGGTCAAAGGGTTGGGGACGTTACAGCGTGGTATCAGAGCTCATGTTGCAGCATGGGCCTGAATGAGCCATGACAGATGCAGTGACAGGAAATCAATGAATTACTGGAAAATTCAAAATTTGTCTAAGTGTTGAACTGTCGGATCATCGAAAGAGTTAGTGGGAAAGACTTCCAATGTATCGGAAGAGTTAGTGGGAAATACTTTCGATGTAATGGAAGAGCTAGGCGGAAGCATGCCCGACGGGGCACAGTTGGAAAGAAAAGTTAAAAAAAATTTCTAAGTGATTCGACGTCTGTCGGAAGAAAATAGTTGATCGAGCGTCCGCCGTTGCAGATGGCTAAACGACTACGCATCCGATGGATAAGGCCTCCGACCGCCGACGCCGTAAAAGAAAGTTAAAAAATTTCTAAGGCCTGAAATCGTCGGCTATCGGAATAAGATAGTGGTTTGATTTTCCGCTGTTGTGGAAGCCAAAAGAACTAGCCTGCCGATGAGAAAAGACTACCGATGCCGGTCAAAGAATTAGTTCATCGATCGGAGGTAGATAGTGTTTGATGTTCCACCATTGCAGCTGCGGAAGGAACAATTTGGCCGACAGAAAGAAGGAAATGGAGCTGATCAAGCGGTGGCAGAAAGTAAGTGTTGAGATCATCGAAAGATGTTAGTTGTTTGAGCAGCTGATACATCGACTCAGTTAGCCGAAAGGACTTCCGATGCCGTCAGCGGAAGAAAGTAGAAAGACGAAAATTTTGAAAAAGTTGAAAATTCGTCTAAGTATGGGAGCCGTCGGAAAAATTTAACTGATTGAGGAGTCGATGCAGCAGCAAGTATCATAGAAAAATAGAAGATGAGTTTGCCGATGCAGCGGCAGAAAAAAAGAGAAAGTTTTGGAGAAATTAGTTGAAGACGGAGCCGCAGTTTCGGCAGAGATCTGCTGAAGATCGTCGAAACGTCGATGAAGGTTAGACAATCGACCAACCGATGCGACAGTAGAAGAAAGAAGAAAGATTTCCGAAAAAGAAGAAATTTTTTCTAAGTATAGAAAACGTCGAAAAACTTTAGAGGATCAGGCCGCCGACACGTCGGAGAAAATTAGAGGATCAATCTGCCGATACGTCGAAAGCCATAGGAGGATCGACCCGAAACGTCGGAAAAATTTAGTTGATTGGACAGCCAATGAGCTACGTCAGATGAAGTAAGTGGATTGAACGTCCGTCGTTGCGGCTGCCCAGATGACCACAGATCCGACACGTCGGAGAAAAATAGACGAACAGATCGTCGATGCGCAGTGCTTAGTGGTTTCGACAGCCGATGAGCAGCAGAGGAAATTAGCTGTTTCGACCGCCGAAACGTCGGACTGATAGTCGAAATGAGAGCCGATTCTGCAGAGGAAAATTTTGAGTTTTCTATGGGATTTTTCCAGCAGATTTTGACTGTTTTTTAGTGGGATTTTTAGCTGTTTTTCAGTGGATTTTCAGAGCTGAAAATGAGAAAGAGGCAACGATCTTATGCGCTAGATTGCGCGAAAACATAGATTTACAATAAATAAAAACAAAAAAAATTTAAATTTTTCTACGTTTCAGGAAAAATTTGTATTATGATTTTTCCAAGAGAAGGTAAGCAATGCTGGTTTATATCAATGTTATGCATCTAACAGTTGTGTTACTAACACGTTTGCAGATTCATAGTCACCTTCAAGGGTAGTATTCTAGGTAGTGCATTTTGATAAATAAGTGGTGGTTCAGTTATGAGAACCCATGACAGATATGATGCTCGGGATTCTTACTAGCGAGCAAAAGATGCCATGGGAGAAAATGTCCATAATAGGAATGATGACATTGATTCCAATGGAAGGAGATTCCAAGAGACACCGTCAGATGTTGCAGCCACCATGAGAAGCTTAATAAAATCCCAGGAAGAGCAGCATAAATTGAATGCTGCCATATTGGAAAGTTTGATAGACTTGCAGAAAAAGATAGATTCTGGACAAGGTACATCAAAAGGCAGTAAGAGCAGCACTAGGAGAAGGAGAATGGCTTCCAGTGGATCGTCTGACTCCGAAGAATCTAGTGGATATACAAGTTCATCTCCTCATAAAAGGAAAATAACAAGGCACCTTAGGGATCGCTCTCGAGATGAGTTTAGGAAAGCTAAACCTCCTACATTTGATGGTGAGATAAAGACGGGACAAGAAGCTGAGGCTTGGATTCTTGGGATAAAGAAGTACTTTCAGGTGCAGGACTATTCAAGGAACATGAAGGCACGAGTTGCCATATTCAATCTGAATGGAAGAGCATCCATTTGGTGGGAACACTTCAAGCAAGTAAAGAGGATCAGTGAAAGAAGACTTAAGTGGAAATAGTTCAAGAAGTATTTCAAGCAGAAATACCTCTCTGACATGTACTATGATGACAAGATCAAGGAGTTCCATGAGCTGAGATTGGGACAGCAAACCATGGATGAATATGCAAATAAGTTTTTGGAGCTGTTGAGGTATGTCTGGTACATCAGAGATGAAAAAGTGAAGGTCCAACGTTATCTGAGTGGATTACCTCAGTCTTACAAATATAGAATTGAGTTTTATGAACCTAGAACTCTTGAAGAAGCAATAAGAAAAGCTAAGTATTTCTATGAGCAAAGTAAAGGAAAACCTGATCACCATAAGGCATGGAAGGACAAGAAGAATGAAAAGTTGGACCAAAGAAAGAAAGGTTTCAAACCTTCTAGATTCAGAAATCAGCAGAAGCAGCCATCCCAAGCTGCGAGTGATCTAGTTGGAGTGACAGGTGGAAAGCCTAAAGAGCCATATCCAAATAAAAGTCCACTCAAATGTTGGAAATGTGAAGGACCTCACTTGCATAGAAATTGTCCACTCGAGAATGAGAGTGCAAGGCCAGCTTACAATATTCAAGAAGCAGAAACAGTGGGTCAGGTAGTAAGGGCACTCCTTAGGATTTATGCAGCACTGGAGGACCGCTAGGAAGATCACCAGTCAACTGTGGTTGAAGTAGCAGGTAATATTGTTGAGCAATCTGTTTCTATTTTGATTGACCCTGGTTCTACGCACAGTTACATTACCCCTAGAGTAGTGGATATTTGTGCTTTTAAGAAGGTAAAGCATAGGAAATCTTGGTTAGTCCAGCTAGCCACTAGAACTAAGAGAAAGGTTAGTGAAATGGTAGAGAAATGTCCATTGGTCATGGATGGGTTGGTCACCTGTGTAGATCTGAATGTTCTACCGCTTGGTTCCTATGATGTTCTCATTGGGATGGATTGGTTAGAAGCTCACAGGGTGAAGCTTGACTGTTACAATAAGACTTTCGAATGCATGAATGAAGAAGGGAACCTAGTGGTTGTGAGAGGCATTCCAAAGGTGATTTCAGTACAGCAGGTTTCAGCAATGCAATTAAAGAAGTTTTTGTAGGAAGGGTTGCCAGTTGTATGTAGCTTATATTTTGGAGGCATCAGGAGATGAAACTCCTAGGTTGGAGGACTATCAGGTGTTACAAGAATTCAAGGATGTGTTTCCTGATGAGATTCCAGGGCTTCCTCCAAAGAGGGACATTGATTTCATGATTGAACTTGTGCCAGGAGCAGCACCAGTGTCCAAGGCACCCTACATGATGAGTACACCGGAGATGCTAGAATTGAATATGCAACTGCAAGAGTTGTTGGAAAAGAAGTATATCCGGCCAAGTGTGTCCCCTTGGGGAGAACCAGTTCTATTTGTAAAGAAGAAAGATGGTACACTCAGGTTGTGTATTGATTACAGACAGTTGAACAAGGTTACTGTGAAGAATACACATCCTTTGCCTAGGATTGATGACCTCTTTGATCAAATGAGAGGAGCAAAGGTATTTTCCAAGATTGACTTGAGACCTGGTTACCATCAGGTGAGAATCAAGGATGAAGACATTCATAAGAAGGCCTTCAGGACAAGGTATGGGCATTATGAGTTTGTAGTGGTACCATTTGGTCTCACAAATGCACCGGCTACATTTATGTGCCTTATGAATAGTGTCTTCAGCAGGTATTTGGACAAGTTTGTTCTTGTTTTCCTTGATGACATTCTTGTTTATTCTAAGAATGAGAAAGAGCATGAAGAGCATTTGAGATTGACATTGCAATTGCTCAGGGAGCATCAGTTGTATGCAAAACTGAGCAAGTGTGACTTCTATCAAGATATAATTCAGTATTTGGGTCACATTATCTCATA
>LPNX010252027.1:3256-64987 GCA_001517045.1 Pseudotsuga menziesii | reverse complement strand
CTGAATGCTAGGCAAGCAAGATGGCTGGAATTTTTATGTGAGTTTTATTTTGAAATCAAGCACATAAAGGGAAAGGAAAATAAGGTAGCTGATGCACTCAGCATGAAGGTGCAAGAAATGCACGTGGCATCTCTTAGTATTTGCCAATCAGATTTGAGGCAGCAGATTGTTAATCATGTTGCTAGAGATGAATTGTATGAGCAAGTAAAAGACAAATTGCAATAGCAAAGTCTTGAGAAGAGATATGAGGGATATAAATTGGAAGAAGATGGACTTCTCACTTATAAAGGTAGAATTTATATCCGAATATAGCAAGTTTGAGGAGAGTTGTTATGGATGAAATCCATCAAACTCCGTATTCTGGTCACCCAGGATATCAGAAGACAATTGCTACCACTAGATAGCAGTACTTTTGGCTAGGTATAAAAAAGGACATGGCTGAGTACATTTCAAGGTGTATGAAATGTCAACAGGTGAAGGTTGAGCATCAACATCCAGCAGGTTTGTTACAGCCTTTGCCAGTTCCAAAATGGAAATGGGAAGTTATTTCCATGGATTTTATTATAGGATTGTCGATGACTTGGAGGCAACATGATTCCATCATGGTTGTGGTGGACAAGTTGACTAAGGCAACAAATTTTATACCAGTGAAGTCTACGCACAAGACTGATGACATTGCAAAGATCTTCATGAAGGAGATTTTCAAATTGCATGGATTGCCTAAGGCAATAGTCTCTGACAGAGATGTCAAGTTTACCTCCAAATTTTGGAAGGGGTTGTTTGCAGATTTGGGTACAAAGCTAAACTTCAGCACTGCATACCATCCTCAGAAAGATGGTCAGACAGAGAGAGTTAATCAGGTGCTTGAAGACATGCTTCACATGTACGTGATGGAAAAACCAACCAAGTGGGAAGATTACTTACACTTGGTAGAGTTTGCTTACAACAATGGACAACAAGAATCCTTGGGGATGAGTCCGTATGAAGCTTTGTATGGAAGACGGTGCAGGACACCAGTGAATTGGGACAACCCGGTGAACAGAGTTGTGCTTGGACCAGAATTGCTCAAGGAAATGGAGCAAGAAGTTGCAAAGATTAGGTAGAATCTGAAAGCAGCACAGGACAGATAGAAAAGCTATGCAGATAAGCATAGGATGAACCGGGAGTTTAGTGTTGGGGATCATGTTTACCTTAGAGTGAGGGCAAAGAAAAGTTCCTTGAAGCTTGGAAGTTGTTCCAAGCTGTCACCTAGATATTGTGGGCCATTTGAAGTGCTTGAGAGAATAGGGCCTGTTGCATATAGACTTGCATTGCCTGCTAATACTAGAGCTCATAATGTTTTTCATGTTTCTTTGCTTAAGAAATATGTACATGATCCTAACCATGTGATAAATTGGGATGTGATTCAGGTGGAACCCGAGGGATAGTTATGAATCGAGCCAATGCGCATCCTCGACAGGAAGGTCACAATGCTCCGGAACCGGGCCATAGGGAAGGTAAAGGTGTAGTGGGAGCATTACGGACCTGAAGAGGCTACGTGGGAGCTAGAGGATGCCATGTGATTGGCACATCCATTTTTGTTCAATCCTGCGGAACACTGAGGCGGTACCAGTGTAGCATTTTGTTCAAATTTTGTAAAGCACTGAGGACAGTGCCATTGAAGGGGAGGGGAATGTAATACCCCCATTTTCACCCCGCTTGCATTAAAGTACATAGGATACATATGTTGTATATAATCTTGGTGTGGAGCTAAAGGCCAAGGCCCCACCATAGATTTGGTTATCTTGTGTTTCTGATTAGGAATGGTCACCGATGGTATATCGGGACATGCAGTATATATTTAATTGTGGCATCATGTAAACATGCATTTTAATTAAATAACCCAACCAGCTATGGTCGCAGCAACTAAATTGAGAAGGGGAATGATTCCAAAGGATAAGGAAATGGGGATGTGGAACATTGAGTCACAGGGGGGGAAACTATGTGTCACCACCACCCTTGGATATTTCCTTTTTTGTTAGTTGAGGCAGTGATTGGCTGGCAAGAATACCACTACCATGCCCACGCTTTCTCTCCTCTCCACGACGTAGGGACCGTTCTTCCCACTCCCTCGGATCGTGGTTGTTCGTCTTCCTCATGCAGGACGGGGATAAAATTTTTTACCATCCATTGTGTTGAGTTCGCCTCCTCTCTCTAGCTCTAATTGTCGATTCGTAATTCTGTTCTTTTCAACCCACACAGAGAACCAACTTCAACCTCCACGCATTGGACTGTGTATTGTTGTATCCATCATAGCAGATCGTAGCAGAAATTATTGGGATTTCTCCCCACTGATTGATGGGAGTTGTTTTTCCCCACGCATTGAGTTACCTGCAATTCGGCATTGGTAGAAAATCGGGGTGATCTTTCCTATGAATCCACGCTAAGATGTGAATGTTGGTTGTGTCTTTTAACCATTTTTTTCCAGTCTGTGTAAGTCTCGCAGCGATAGTATTAAATATTGGTTTGCTGTGTGTTCATGGGAGTGTGTTAGTTGTTGTTTTCCATGATGGCGTGACTGTGTTTTTCCCTGTAAACACTTGAGTAGTTGTTTGGCTGCTTGCATACAGTGGATTTGTCCCCAGATTATTTGGGTTGGTGAATGAGGGCCTGAGGTGCTTGATAAACCTGGTGGGTTGAGAACCACACGGACAGAGCTATTGAGCTGGATTTCTTCTCCACAACCCCTGAAGAGCACTAGAGGGAAGATCATGATCTGAGGGACTATGTTGTAGAGAAGGGACTAACTTCCTTATGTTGGGTGTGTGTGGGTGTTATAGAATCCAGGTTGGTTCTGGTGTTGGTGTCTGCAGCTCTTCAGTGAGCTCACCAGCTTAGCAATAGCCTTTCCCAGCTCTTGGATGGCCTGATAAACCCAACTCTGTTGGTTTGGTTGATCTGTTGTTCGCCTGATAAACCCAACCGTGTTGGCTTGGCTGAACTGTGTACCCTTGTGGGGTTGTTACCCTTGGCTATGTGTAAGCCTATTAGTTCCTTATTCCTTGGGGAGTCATGCCCGGCTCGGGGGTGGCAGCATTTCTGAGAGATTTAGGAGCATGCTAGCATGTGGTTGGTTGGAACGTTGCAGCGACGTAGCTGGTTGTGGAACGAGTTCTTTATAAGATAAGTAAAATTGTCTATTTTACTTCTGCAATCCTATTTACTGTTAATGATCATGATGAACACGTTGAATGCTTGTATGAATGTGTGTTTCTTCCATTGTGTATGATAAATAATCATGTATGCATGTTTTAGTTCAAGGCATTCTATTTCAGCATTTCACCATTTTATGAATGTACATGTTCATGGGGCTCTTAGCCCAGATGGTTAACGCCATGGTACCGTCCTCTTCGCCAGTCAAAGGGTCGGGGACATTACATAATCAATTTTTTTAATTTCTGCAAATGGATTATGATCTGCAACATTTGTAGGGTAACTTTCAATGAAATTGCTTATGGGGAAATTAAATAACTAGCTCGATTTTGACATATGAAAGGTGGAGTTAAAGGTTCAGATCAGGATGTGACATATAGGGACCATATAGAGAATACCAATCGATTACCTAATAGTATTAAACACCATATAAATCCCTTCATGCAATTATGGTATACAACTCATTCAGTATGGGGGTCAAATACATGAAAACTAGTGAATTAGTAGCATGGAATTGCAAGAGTTTCACATATGGATTTCTTGGATTTCGACACACAGAGAATAGGGAAATGAAATTAAAGAGTAAAACATCATATATGGTGTCACAAAATCATCAAACTCAGATAAAATACCTCATACAAATCTGATACAAGACTTCTTCAAGATTGAAGCTAAAGTCATGGAAACTAGTGATTCAATGGCATGGGAATGCAATCTTTTCACACATGATTTTATTGGATTTAGACCCATGGAGGATATGGACATTAAATTACAGAGTAATACATCATATATTTCTTTCCCAACATCATCCAAATCATATAATATCCCTCATACAAATTTGGTATAAAACTACTTCAAGATTGAAGCCAAATCCAAGAAGACTAGTGATACAAGGGCATGAGTATGCAAGCTTTTCATACATGTATCTCTAATATTTAGACTTATAGAGAATGTGGAAATAATATTAAATATCCATACATCATATATTGATTCCTTGTAATCATAAAACTCACATAAATGTCCTCATACAAATATGATATAAAGCTACTTCAATATTGAAGCCAAATCCATGAAAACTAGTTATTCAAGAGCATGGGGAATGCGAGCCTTTCATACATGTATTTCTAACATTTCAACTTACAAAGAATATGGATATGATATTACAGATCCATAAATCATACATCAAATCTTTGGCATCAACCATCCTCAGCAAGGCGCAAGAATCACTCCAACAAGTGCGCCATCAATTGTGAGTGTGGGGAAATGGAGAAGAAGGAATGAGAGAATGGGGATATATATGAGAATTCGACTGTAGGACCTTCAACCTGCAAATAAAAATCCTTAATCAATCTCCCATGAGAGGTTTGAATGGCCTCTCCATCAACCAACTTGGAAAGAATTCCAACTCCCTCGAAATTGGTTCACAAGCAGGGAGAGTGAACACTCACCGTGCAATCATTAGAGGAAATTTGGGGTCTAAAATGGACCTTATAAGAAAACGTGCCAACAATAAATTTTGTGAGTTGGAATTCAAGAACCAATAGAATTTCAATAAAATGAGTCAACCATAATGGTTGAATTGACATATTTGTCATAAAAGAAAACTATTTTTTTTGTTCATATTTTCGACACATCTCCCTGTTTTTTCACTCAAATTTCAAGTGGGGGAGCTTGTTGGATGCAGAATTTAATTCCGCATTCAACGAGTACCCACACTGCATACTTTTGATGGCCCTGCTACCCCCCCAAAAAAAAAATAGCTGAAAAAATGTGATGATGACATCCAACAAGCTCTCTCGCTTAGAATTTGAGTAAAAACATAGGGAGATATGTCGAAAATACGAACAAAAAAAGTAGTTTTTTTCATTCTTCCTCCAAAATTAACAACTATTATTTTTTTATTTTCCTTAGGAGGCCCATTTTAGACCTCAAATTTCCTCTAATGGGACAAGTAAAAGCTCTCCAAAATGCAAAAGGCCAATTAAAAAATGATAAAAATACATTATCCTTCCTCATGATATCCTTTTATGAACTTCATAATGCCTCTTAAGGTCGAATTTCCCTTCATGAGCTTCCTCCAACTCATCTTAGTGGTTTAGTAACTCTCATGACACTTGTCTTCCTCTTCATACTCCAATCCTTTCCCCAATTCGAATGGCTGCCTATAACTCCCAAATTTGACCTCTTGGTGGCTATTTTTAGCCCTAACATGACAGATTTTTCATATGTCAACAATCAGGTCTGAATTTGTCATACTTGTCATAGGATCTTCCATCATTTGTTGGCATAGAGTGCATAGAATCTCATTCCAAGTGGCACCTCTTGTATTCTAGTCTCTTCCTCTTCCATTGGAGTTACCTTCCTTTACCAATTCGAATTCCTTGGCTCATTATATGATATTTGACACCACATTACCATCCAATAATGTTACATTACCCATGTGTTCGAATTTGGATAAATATCATGCCAAGTGTGCGGAGAATCTAGTCACCTAAAGTCTTCACAAGCTTCCAAGTGTCTTCATTAACCCATGTCACATTATTTTTTTAGATCATTTATGTGACCCATTTAAATGTGAATATGGTAAACTAATTTCCTTTTGGGTCCCATAACCCCTTATTACAAAATTGTGTCTCCATCTCAACCTAGGGAACTAGTAGGTTAGTGAAACATTATTTGGAAATAGTCTTATTTGGAAATTATTTAATCGGGGACATGACAAATCCTCCCCATTCAATATTGCTTGTCCTCAACAAATTCCAAGTTTGTATGTTTCAATATTTTTCATATTCCCAAGTGGCATCCTCATTTGGTACTCCTTCATTTGCACCAAGTGCTTTGTTATGGTTATGCTCATTAATTTTCTTTAGCTACAATTTGAGTAGTGGCACTTATGTACTGCAATTTTGTCTTCCCAAAAGTAAAGAGATGTGGATTTTTCATATTGATGTATTCTGTAACATCACCACTAAAATGAAAAGGATTAATTAAATCCATAAAAAACCAAATTTGCACAAATAATCTTTACCTCCATATTTAGGAAACCTTTTCTGAACTTTCACCCCTTTTTTCTTTTGTATAATTCTTTGAAGTCAGTACTTTGTTACCAAACTTTGAGTTTCTTAATATTCCAAGAAAATATCAGAGAGGAACCACTATGCTTGCTGCTGCACTACTCTGGTTACAATCATCTTCTCAAGTGGTGACTAAATCTCCAATGTTGCTTGTTGCCCCCAATATTGAAACCAATGAGACCAAAAATGATATCAAGGTCCCATATGATCTTGATGCATGCATGGTGTGAAATGTCTATGATGAAATGCCATGAAACCCAAGCATGTGAAAATTGAATCCATCTCTCAAAAGGTCTCCCACATAGGAAACTGAAACATTGCTCTGCAAAGATGAACTCAAATAACTGAAGGTTGGTTTGCTTTCTCAAACCAACAACCAAACTGCTACTCCAAGTGAGATGAAACCAAGCAAATCCGGGATCCCATTGTTGGTATTGCACCCTTCCAAACATCATGAGTACAAAATATATATCATGAAAGTACATAACAACATCATACAAATGTACATCAAGAAGGTACCTCATTAAAGAATCATGAAAATGCTTGTACATCCAAGTAAGTAGATCACCATGTGGCCCATACACACAATCATAAAGTATTATATCAGATATTCCCCAATGACATAGGTGAGGATCCCATTTCCCATAATGCTGCTCCAAAAATATATAATTTGCATCAATATAATCATCCTTGTGTTCTTTCATCCAAGAAATGAATGAAGAACCTCCACGAAAATATGAACCAAATAAGGAGCAAAGAAAACATGAAGAATTCAAGTGGCTCAAAGAAGTCTCATCAATACACCCATGAATATGTATATCATCATGAAATAATAGAGTATCTTGCTTCCAACAATAATGTTCTTCACTCATATATATCTTCACCCAAGCGTGGGATGAAGTTCCTCCAACATCAAATGGACTAGGCAAGGAGAAAGGAAAATCACGAGTCTCCAAGTGACTCAAGTGAATACCATAGGTGCATCCATGTAGATGTGTATCATCATAATGTAACAATGGATTCTGATGCAAATTTAAATAATATGGTTCTCTAATCATGTCATCATCAAAAGGAGATATAAGAGTTTCATACTCCTCATGGGGAACCATTAAAAAGAAACCTTTCACCCATACTTCATTAGCATGAATGCTCCAAAATTTAGAAGTGTGGATGTAGGAGAAAGAACCAACTCACCCAAAGGATTAGAAAGTGAAAAATTTTCATCATGTGAAGGATCCATATGGGTAGTATTATGCACCTCTCTTAAAAATTCAAAACTTTCCTCATGGGTTGGCTCCAACATGGTGGAATCATGCACTTCTTCAAAAAGTGTGTAACCATTTTCAAGAGGCAACTCAAGTTCCTCTTCCACCACAACAAGTGATTGGCTCTCATCAAGATCATCTTCAAATACATCAAGAACTTGCAATTTTTCATGTTTCTCATGATCCATCATATCATGAGAATCCTCCAAGCAATCTACCATATCACAATCTGAAACATAGGAGGAAGGACAAGTATCTTGCAACCTCTCAAGAAGTTGCTCATTTTGAATTTTGAGCTTATGAATATCCTCATTATTATTCAAGTACACTTCATGTAACCATTCATTAAGATCAACCAAATTGTTTCTATCAAAAATCAAAGACATGAAATTACCTTCAATGTTGCACATTTCTCTTTGAATATTCTCTGTGTCTTCAAGGAAGGATGGTTCCTCCAATGAAGAAATTTCCAACAAGAATTTGACACCAATGCTTTAGTGTCATGGATTATGCTAAGGGCCTCATGAATATCTATTTCACTCATCTTCAAAGACCTTTCAATGAAGGATGGTTCATGGGAGTGAACCTCCTCTTCTTCTTTCTTCTTGATTTGATCAACTTCTTGAAGCTCAAGTGGTGATGGAGAAGTTGACCTTGGTTCTTCATTAGCTGCTACAATGTCTTCATATTTATTCTCTTGACAAATTTGGCTTGTAGAAACATTTTCAAATATGATCTCTATGTCACCAACATAGATTTGTGAGCACCCATTAGTAGGTACTCCTTCACAATTCAAGCATCCATCAGTAGATGCCCTTTGGTCCATGTCCATAGTAGAATATGTTTCGAAATGATGCTCAATGGTTTCAAGGTACTCTTCTTCATTGTCATGTGATGTTTTATCATCTTTTTCAAAGTCATTTGGGAGTGAATTTCGATCCTCTTGATGTAATTCTTTTTTTGCTTCACCACCCACAGAAATTGGTAGCTCCTTGGTCTCCTCCATACTTGTGCATTGTTGATTATTACTTAATAAGTTATCATTTGCATTCTTGTAAAAAATACATACTTGAGAATATACTCTTTGAAATAATACCATTCATGAATATCCCATCTCAAATTTTGATACCCCTGGTAGCATGCTTCGATATCTTTGGCTGTAATTTCTTCTTCCCTTGGCGGGGGAGGAAGAAAAGTGGGATTGGTGGGTTGATTATGAAACCAAGACATCTCTGCAAAATTTTATTCAATGGATGGTATTAATTCATAGGTGTAAGGACAATGCTCTGATACCACTGTAATGTCCTTTTTTTGGAAATTTGGAGAAAATTGCACAAATTGGACAAAATTCAAGCTTAACTAGTCATGACTCTAGAGGGTTCCAACTTTCACCAAATGGTACCAAATTTGAAAGGATATGGTATGGTGAGTATTAAAACACCCCAATGTTTTTTATGGATACTTTTTATCATAATTTATACCTCTACAAACGTTTTTGGTGCTAATGACAAAAAGACCCAAATTACTAGGAAATTGTGCTCAACTCCCCCCAAGGGTGATGGCCAAATTAGCTCTCCAAATCAAGTACGACCCTCCAAATTTTAATAACAGAGTATGGGAAGGAGTATCAGACATCAATTATTGTCCTTAATCATTTTTATTAATTTCTGCAAATGGATTATGGTCTGCAACATTTGTAGGGTAACTTTCAGTGAAATTGCTTATGGGGAAATTACATAACTAGCTCGATTTTGACATATGAAAGGTGGAGCTCAAGGTTCAGATAAGGATGTGACATATAGGGACCATATATAGAATACCAATGGATTCCCTAACAGTATTAAACACCATATAAATCCCTTCATACAAGTCTGGTATACAACTCATTCAGTATGGGGGACAAATACATGAAAACTAGTGAATTAGTAGCATGGAATTGCAAGAGTTTCACATACGGATTTATTGGATTTTGACCCATAGAGAATAGGGATGTGAAATTATAGAGTAACACATCATACATGGCTGTCACAAAATCATCAAACTCAGATAAAATACCTCATACAAATCCGATACAAGAATCCTTCAAGATTCAAGCTAAAGTCATGGAAACTAGTTATTCAAAGGCATGGGAATGCAATCTTTTCACACATGAGTTTATTGGATTTCGACCCACAGAGGATATGGAAATTAAATGAAAGATTAATACATAATATATGGCTTTTCCAACATCATCCAACTCATATAATATCCCTCATACAAATCTGGTATAAAACTACTTCAAGATTGAAGCCAAATCCAGGAAGACTAGTGATACAAGGGCATGAGCATGCAAGATTTTCATACATGTATCTCTGATATTTATAATTACATAGAATGTGGAAATAATATTTCAGATCCATACATCATATATTGATTCCCCATCATCATTAAACTCACATAAATGTCCTCATACAAATATGATATAAAGCTACTTCAATATTGAAGCCAAATCGATGAAAACTAGTTATTCAAGAGCATGGGGAATGCGAGCCTTTCATACATGTATTTATGATATTTGGACTTACATAGAATATGGATATGATATTACAGAGACATATATCATACATCAAATCTTGGGCATCAACCATCCTCAGCAAGGTGCAAGTATCACTCCAACAAGTGTGCCATCAATTGTGAGTGTGGGGAAGTGGAGAAGAAGGAATGAGAGAATGGGGAGATAGATGATAATTCGAATGTAGGACCATCAACCTGAAAATAAAACTCCTTAATTAAGCTCCCATGAGAGGTATGAATGGCCTCTCCATAAACCAACTTGGAAAGGAATCCAATTCCCTCGAAATTGGTTCACAAGCAGGGAGAGTGAACACTCAGCGTGCAATGGACAAGCAAAAGCTCTCCAAAATTACAAAGGTCAATTAAAAAATGATAAAAATCCATTATCCTTCCTCACTAAATCATTTTATTAACTTCATTATGCCTCCTAAGTTCGAATTTTCCTTCATGAGATTCCTCCAACTCATCTTAGTGGTTTAGTAACTCTCATGACACTTGTCTTCCTCTTCATGCTCCATTTCTTTCCCCAATTCGAATGGATGCCTCTAACTCCAAAATTCAACCTCTTGGTGGCTATTTTTATCCCTTACATGTCATATTTGTCATATGTCAGCAATAAGGTCTGAATTTGTCATACTTGTCATAGAATCTTCCATCATTTGTTGTCATAGAGTGCATAGAATCTCATTCCAATTGGCACACCTTGTCTTCTAGTCTCTTCCTCTTCCATGGGAGTTACTTGCCTTTACCAATACGAATTCCTTGTCTCATTATATGATATTTGACACCATATTACCATCCAATAATGTTACATTACCTGTGTGTTCGAATTTGGATGAATATCATGCCAAGTGTGCGGGGAATCTAGTCACCCAAAGTCTTCACAAACTTCCAAGTGTCTTCATTAACCCATGCCACATTATTTAATTAGAATTTATCATTTATGTGACCCATTTAAATGTGAATATGGTAAACTAATGTCCTTTTGGGTCCCATGGCCCCTTATTACAAAATTTATGTCTCCATCTCAACCTAGGGAACTAGTAGGTTGGTGAAACATTATTTGCAAATAGTCTTATTTGGAAATTATTTAATTGGAGACATGATAGAGGTTGGATAGATTTTATTGAATTCTATTAACTAAGTGGTTTTCACTTTTCCAAATAGGTTTTGGAAGGAATCCCAACCCTACTTTGTCCTTTTATTGTTTGTGTGATAGACAATATCAAGCTCCACATATATCCAAGAGCTTCATCCTTCTTCAAAGATACGAGATTAGTGTTGTCATCAATTGTAGTTGTAAGTTTCTTCTCAAAATATATCCATAAACGTGTAAGCCAACGTAGAGTTGTCATTTGAACAATCCATGAATGATAGTTAGCTTCGTTTTGCAAGGAAAAATCCATTCTATATGCATGGATGTCACAATACTAGTGCAGATTTCAACAACTTGTGGCTGAAATAAGAAGTAGAAAGAGTTTGTTTCCCTTCAGGAGGGTTCAAAACTACGACAACTTCCTTAAATTCGCTAAAAAAATAAGAAAAAAAGTGCCAAAGTAGGGGTGTTCTAGTGAAGATTCCTAAAAAATGTTAGTTGTCCAAAAAATAGGGTGTTGAAAACCCTAATTTCATATCTATAATATTGTTGAAATGGAGCTCAAACCTTGATTTTATATATATATAAAACTAATAAGTTTAAGTTCTAAAAAAAATTAAAACCCCTTAAAAAGCTAGATCGAGCAATAAAAAAACACACTAGCTTTTATGCCATGTTTAAAATCATATGATAGAGGATCTACATTGAATTCTCCAATAGACATTTATCCAATAAGATAAACAAGTTGAAATGTAACAAAACTATAATGATGGGCATTGTGAACATTTAAATTTCATATACATGTAGAAATATGTCATCAACAATAGCATGCAGCTCATCAAAGCCATCTTCATCAAATCCAAAAGACAAATTCATGCCTAAAATTTCAAAGGCAGTCGATACGGAAAATTGTCTAGCTAAAAGCACTGGACACCCATGTTAATTAGTGCTACCTTATATTCAGATACCTATGCGTACTCATGCGAAATTTCCTTTGAAACGCGTGTGACTGTCAAAACAGTGGGACCACTTACTTCCATGACACATTCAAAGCTCAGAAATGGCTCTCTTGGCTCCAAAACTTAAATGAGATGCCTCACATGATTATGAGCATTCAATATCCCCACTCATGTACTTGGAGAACCAATTCAAAGGAAAGAGCGTTCGCATTTGTATCTAGATATTTCTTGGCCTTTATTTGGCCTATAAAAGGAATCCATGGGCATGCATTCTATAGTAGAAAATCATAGAAAAGTTATGTTGTACATTGAGAGTTCATCTTTCAATCTACTTCCTCTCTCGCATTGGCATGCAAAATCTCCCTTGCTTTCTTCCTCTAAGAAGCAAGTGTTTCTCCATTGTTCTATGCTAGTTATCTTGAAATTGTGTGGACAAAAAGGACCTCCCTAAGGGAGATTGTTGGATTACCTTGAAGCCATCATGTCCTAGGTGAAACCATTGTATTTAGTTGGCCTATTGGACAATCAACATTTTTTTTGACATATGCTTCTTCCATTTTATTTTGTTTAGCACTTGTCCCATTGAATTTGTTTATTTCTTGTTAGTTTTGTTTAATTTCTGTTTAGAGTTTGATTTTTCATTTGGATTTTGGGATACTAATCTACTGACACAATACTAGGTCCTTGATACAACCTCAAGGATTGTCTCTAAGCTCTGTGGGAAGACTACACACCCTTTTGGCTATTTTTCCCACAACAGTATTTATGGTGACTCCATTTTTTTTTATTGCATGTTAGATAGGTTGCCTTTTGTAGATAACTTATTTTGGGTGTTGTGTAGGTTCATAAGCTTATCATCCAACCTATCAACAACCATAATCTGTAATTCCTCTGCCTATAATTATTTTTCTATCAGTATGTGTTTCCCAACGTCTCGACCATGCAGTATAGCATGAATATCTCTTTGATGGTCCCTCTTTTTCACGATGTTTTCCTTCATTGTAATCACATGGTAAATTAGTGTGACTCTTGTAACTTTGTGCACGCACTATACAACACCTCTATGGGTCCAATACATGTGCAACCTATGCATTTTCTTTGATTTTAACCTCTATTTTCATAATCACTTGCAATTTCAATGGTTACTCATTGAACTAGGAAATAATAACTCACACGCAACTATGTTTTCTCTAGTAATAACATAACTCAACCCAATATAGGAATTAAAGAAATGATTTCTTGAATACTACTTAGGATAAAATACTTTGAGGCTTTCAGCAGGCCTCTTAGTACTCACTAGTGACTAAATGATTATGTTTGTGATCTCATTGGAATTGTTATTCTAGGCAATTAGATTTAACTACCTCTAGTTAGATATCTTGTTGCTTCTTGCTTATTTTTTGTTTTATGCAAGATAATTTAACTCACTTTCTCACACAAGCAAAGGACCTAAAGACTCCTTTACCCGAAGTATGCTCTTTTCCTTGGACTCTTAGTGATATTGACAAATTGGAGACATGTCATAGGTTTTAAATACCTCCTTTGCACACATTTATCTTGTTTTGAATCATTATGAGTAGTTGTTATTTGAAAGCAATCATTTTATACTTAGAGTTGAATTAAAGTGAATACCCATGTGTCTTTACTTCATGCTCTTTAGTTAGTTTCAAATTTCAAATTCATTTGCTTTCCCAACATTGTGTGGTTTCCACTTAAGCAAACACTAAGAGACCTAAATACTCTTTCTCATCTAATATGCTCTCCATATTGCACTCTTAGTGATCTTGATGTATTAGAATGATTCAAAAGTTTGACATACCTCTTTTGCGCTCCTTAATAAAATTTGGACCATTTTAAAATCAACATTGCACTTGTAATTCTCAAACCAACTGAAATCCTCCACATGAGGTCATAAAATAATAGTTTAGTTAGTTGATGATTGATTGGGATAGGCATCCAACAATCCCCACCAATCTTCTACATTCTTTAAACATAGTGGTTGTTGACTTTTAGGCTACTTTAAATTCTGTTATCGGCAAGTGTCAAAAGAAAACCTGAATAAGAAGGCACAGTTCCCAAGGACATGAAAGCCGAGATATAGTTGTATATTCTTGGGACAAAGAGTCACTCATATTTTTGTGGAGATGACACTTTACCTCTCAATGTAAAACCACTTATCCACACTTTATGCAAGTATCTTAGTGGCCATAACCTAGGATATTACCATGGAGTAATTGTGGTGCAATTGACTCCTGAGTCAGATCTTGTTAGTTGTTGGAAACTCTATCATCCCTTCTAAAACACAACCCCAACATCATTACTTGATAACTGACTCTATCATACCTTCACTAGCCAACGTCGGGGGATTTCATCACCATCGACAGGTGAGTTATTGGAAGGCCTGGTGACTTTTTGAGAGCAAGGGTGTTGCGTCTTTTAGGGAATTCATGTTGGCTTCTTTTAATTTACAAGATCACCTAACTTGTAATTAAAAATAACCAACTTGTGTACTACTTGCACCAAGACTCGGCGTCTATCACTCACTTTGCACCATATTGCATTTGTTGTGGTTGACATATTTTTGCATTTGATCATTTTTGTTTATACCTCTTTATCTTTACTCTCACTTGATCACATAACCCATAACCATAGTGGAACAAAGCAATCTGATGTAGTCTCTTAGACTACAAGTACTTTCTCCTCTCTAGAGAAGTGTTTTCCCATTCTCCCCATTGCTCACAAGGGAGATACTCTAGTTAGTGGAATTCCCAAGCAATGTTGTTGGGGTCATCTCGATGAGGACGCATCTTGATTAACTCTCTATTTTCTCCACTTGAAGATCATACAATCACCTTTGCTTCCCCATATTGTGGAAGAGGCAACACTCCATCTCCTCCTCCATGAGAAAATACCCCATTGTCATCTCCTTCTTCAAGAGAAAGGACACCTCTATCTTCTCCATATTCAAAAGAGAGGAAACTGACATTTAAGATACTCTCATCTCCAAGAGGGGTAAACACACATAACACTATGGCTAGAGAAACCCCTAACACAAATCTTCCTTTCATGGAAAGCTTAAATATTCCTGAATTGGATCAAATAATTAATGAACCCATTTGTCATGGTCCAACTTGGCCATAAATTCCCTCTAATATTCCCTCATATATCCTATAATTTGAATGGAAATAGAGAGATAATATGTCTAACCACGTTATTTCACTTGTGGTGCATCTAACAACATCGTTGATGACCTTGTTCATCTTTGACTCTTCTAGAGAACACCTACCAGAACAATGAACAAATGGTATGTCAAGCTACAATACGTGACTTATATCACCTTTGAGCTTCCAATAGCCACTATATTCCTTACATACTTTCAATTACAAATACGCCATAATCTAGTGCTCAAATTCCTCACGGAATTTCGACAAAACATGTCCACACATATTACGGATCACATCCATGAATGGCATAGATTTCTTACTCTATGCAAGATAGACATCCAACCCCAATTTCTATTGGATTTGTCCCTTAAATCACTCCATTCCAGGATTGTAAAGGATGCAGCCACCTCATTTCCCAAAACGGAAGAAGAGTCCATCCTCAAGGCCCAACATTTCGATTTGATTTATGCACAATTTGGGTATCTTTATACCATCCTCCCAGATGACTCTCGACATCATTATTTGAACTCAACACCCTTAAGTATGTCTCTCTTATATAACATGATTATCAAGGCTACTCCTCAGCATGGCTACTCCTTAGCATGGAAATGCTCCCCAACCACCAAATTCTATTCCATACACTATAACACAACAATACCCACCAGCACCACCTATATCAGTGGCGCATATAACCGCACCAACTATGCCATTTGCGTAGTTATAATATGGACCCTATAGTACTACATACCTAAATACTAGCCAAGCATCATTGGTTCCACAACCTCAAATGGCACCACCTACTTCTACATCCACATTGTACAGAGCACCAAACCAATATATTCCTGCACCTAGATACAATATGTATTTCTCATTTCCTGGTCCTCCCCAAATGCCTCAAATCGAGGTAAATCTATTACAACCTTCTCCCACGCAAAAAAATCAATGATTTGAGCAATTAAATGCAGCTAATCCCTTGAATCCTCAAAATCAGGGGAAGAAGAAAGGAAAGAATAGGAAACACTAATAGTAAGGATAGGGGGGAAATCCCTCTCCCCAACAAAACTAGAACATGGGTAACAAGAATGAGGGGGAAAACAATCCTCCTAAACATAGAAATAATGTCAACCCTAGTACAAACTATTATTTTTCCATATGTGGGGAGTATGAACACTACACGCAATATTTCTTGTTGATGCTTGAGTGTCAACAAATGCTTGAAGCAAAGAAGAAGGATACATCCAATCGTCCTTGAGTACCTAACGCACCACAACCCCAACAAGGTGTGTTGCAACAACCCTTTTCCAACCAAGGGATGGTTACCCAAAAGTTGGATCCTTACCCCTCAATTTGGAACCTTTCAAAACGTTTACATGAATACAACGAAACTCAGCCTACAGACTCATGCCAAAGGGTATGGTATTGTTGAATCCCCACAAGGGGAAGATGTACCCACTACCTCTAGTGGGTTTTTGTAGATACCTCACCCAAACGGTGATTAAATCCCTCAGATCCCACCAACATTGCTTAGACGAACCACCCATAACTATCACATGAAAGCTACCCACAACTACAACAGTGTAGATGATTTAGCACAAACCCTTGCTTCCATGTCAACATTATAAGTTCTCTAGTCTTGTCCTTCCCAAAAGAAGGCATTACTCAATGTATTGGGCGTTGTCAACTTATTCAATTCATGCATTATGACCTTCAACCTCTAAAAAGGTGAACCACGACTACCCTTGTCAATCGCTTTTGAAATTCCTATCACAATCAAGAACATCATCATCCATCGATATATCGTCGATGAAGGAGCATCCACTTGTGCGATGTCCACTCATGTCTAGAAATGTCTTGGTTCACCAGACTTGGTACCCTCGTCTATCGCTCTCCATGCTTATGATGGGAGGCCATTGAAACCTTTGTTTTTGTACCAAAATGTCCCCATTGAGCTCTTTGGAACGAACATCGAGAACTGCATGGTTGAAAAAATGAGAAACTAAGACTTCATCCTGCAAAATTCAGTGTTCAAAGGTAAAAACAGTAAGGTAAAAATCATGCAAGAGCCCCAAATTAGTTAATAAACAGGAAGACAACCTAAAGACGTGGGAAAAAAACATAAAGTGGGACCACAAATATTGTTGTGGGAAAATTGGCCCAAGTGTGGGAAATCCTCCCTTCCCTTACAGGTTGCACACAAGGCAACATTGTGAGTTGAAGGTTAGTAAATCTAATAAACAATGATGAAGCTATTAAAGGAATATCAACACATATAATGATTACTTAGGAGATAAAACTTGGATAGATGAGATAAAAACACAACAAAGAGATGAGCTTCAACCAAATGTTTATGTCCAATGGAAAATCTTGAATACAATCGTGTCACTTGGGAGAATGTTGCTTGCAAAAAGTAGCCAACACCCCCTTTGGGAGGGTCCTTGATCTCTCTTTAATTTATTGATAACTAACTTGGGATGATGAAGGAAAAGACTTGCTTCTTGAAGAGAAGCTAAGTGAGCTTGGAATTCCCATGATGATAAGAATGAGGTTGAAATATGTTTCTCTCAAACTAATTCTTGTAGCATATTTGTGATATTTATTTATCCTTATGAAATGTATGCTCGTGGCCTCTTTTATAGGCCAAGACAAACAACTAGTTATTCATGTGAATTATCCCTCTCATGAAGTGACTTCAAGATATGAATATGAGGCTATTAAATTCCCAAGCATATGAAGGAATCCAATTTGAATTCCTTAGATCCAAAGTATGGTTGCAAATATTTAAATGCGTCGTGAAAGTTGATGACTTGCGTACTAGTACATCCACATGAGTTTCAAGGGATTTTCCGCACGATTTCACATGGGTTGTCTTTGATGAACCAGTGCACTACATGATTTTCCTTTGAACAACCTCCATGGTTGTCCTTTGAACTAGTCAACTAGGTTGTTGACTAGTTGAACTAACTAACCAATCAACCAAATGGACTGTTGGAATAAAACCATTGATTATGGTGTAGATTTCAACGAAATCGTTATGAGCATTGACCCAAGTATGTGGGAATTATCTAATACCTCACATAAAGAGAGTTGATTACAACTTGGAGCTATAAAAGAATGGTCACTTTCTTTTGATTGGTATTATTAATACATCATGGTATGATGTATGAAATATGATAATTTGTGAGAAGTGAGAAATGCATTTCGATGTATTGTCATTTTGTGCTTAAGTGTTAAAACGATGTTTTTAGACACCATCTCTTCTTAGGATTTCTTAATCTTGTTGATTTATGTTATGTCTAATCTCCTTATTTTCTCCAACACCTTCATGAGATAAAATATGGCCCAAATAGTCCACTTATTGAACCCCAAAGGCACACTTAGAATTCTTCACATATAGTTGTTTCTCCTCCAATAGTTTTAATACCATGTCATCATCTTCTACATGCTCCTCGCAAGATTTCTTATAAATTAATATATCGTCAAAAAGTACTAACACAAATTTTTTGAGGAAGAGTTTAAAAATAGAATTCATCCATCTTTGAATTGTGGAAGGTGTATTGGTAAGGCCAAATGTCATCACTAAGAATTCATAATGACCTTCATGTTTTCTAAAGGTTGTTTTCAGGATGTCTTCTTGCCCCATTCTAATTTCTGATATCCAAAACAAATATCTAACTTGGTAAAGAAAATTGCTCCATGTAATTCATCTAATAAATCATCAATGGTAGGAATATGAAACTTGGCTTCAATGGTCATCTTATTGAGCTCTCTATAATCTAGACACTTATGCCATGGACCTTGTTTTTTGTGAACCATCACCACTGGTGTAGAGAAAGAACTTTGTCTTGGTTGAATGATGCAACCATAAAACATTTCTTGAACCATATTCTAAATATCACTCTTTTTTGCATGCAGGTACCTATAAGGTATGAGGTTGGGTGGTGCACTTCCTAGTTGTAAGTGAATATTATGGTGATGATCTCAAGTAGGTGGAATACCTTTACGCATCTCTTTAAATACCTTGGAATTATTGTCAATAACTCTTTGGATATCCAATAGGAAAAAAGGGTACAAATGCTTGAACATCTAATGAGCAAAATTGTGCAATTACACCATGGTGTCCCTTATGTACCAATCTTTTCATGTTGTTAGAGCTTATCACTTTAGAGGGTTTCTTTGGGATACCTTTGAGTTCAATTTCCTTGTTTTTTGAGAAGAAACTTATGAAAATTAGGAGCCACTATTCCCAATGATTGTAACCAGTGGACCCCTTATACATCATTAGCACCACCCATTTGGATTACAATCATCGGACCTATTATCACATATATATTGTAGTTGGGATACCATGATGCAACATGTAAATTTTCTCTTTTCCTATGAACCAAACTTATTGATGGGGATACAACATGGATCAATATTATAGCATGAGCCATTCAGATCCTTTTTTTAGCAGTAGATACATAGAATTTCCTTGCTAGTATTGAGATCTCCTTGTCCTTTGAGATGACTTCAGTGGCGACATAGATCATTCGAGCAGAGCAGCAGATATGGTACACAGTTTACAAATGGGCATACCATATAGAGACAAGTATATGGTGAGATCAGGTATATGGCTCTTTGGTAGGACTTTTCTCTCTAATGTATACTAACATCTTGGACTTGTTGTGTTATGATGATTATGGTGACCTATGCCTATATTATATGTATATCGATGCTTAAACTTGTGTTGAGAATGATTAAAGAATCTGGTGTAGAAGACTATTGCTTATGCCATTCTTTACACAACATTTAAACCTTACTACTTTGTTGGTTCCATGTATCACTTGTCCCCATCCATCTAGTTCATCCATAATTTAGTTTCCTCATGTGACCTATGATTTATGAAGACCTATGAGATTAAAGATCATGTTCCCCACTTTAACCTATAAGTTTTAAACCTGTGCAGAGAAGCAAAGCATACAGATTCTTTTAAGCAAAATAGAGATCACAACACATCATTCACACATAAACACAAAGATTTACCTTGGAAATCGTTAACCGGGAAAAACCAGAAAACCTTGGAGCCACGCCTCCTATATTCTCTCCATTACATTATGAATCCTCACAATACAAAATATAGGTATTCCGCAACATCCAAATACCCTAATCCGTTAACCCGGATTAGAAAAAGTCTCCAATCCCTTAACCAGGATTAAGTTCATATTTTTAGACAAATTCTAAAAATAGCCACAAACAGCTATAAATAGCCATAAAATCTATAAATCGCCAAAAAAAATTTCTCGCTGTGCTCGCATCGGAAATAAGGCCTACGGCCTGTTTCCATGAAGGTGATTTTGGGATCACCAAGCTGCAGCGCTGACATGCGCACCTCCCCTCCATACTCACATGCAAAGAATATAACATATACCCAACATTCTCCCACTCATTGTTTCCTTTGCATAGAAATTATTCATGTACTCATAAAGTCACAAGTTCAGGGCATCAATGCCCATAGATTCTCTACACCAAGAGAAATTCTCTGTACTAACAGACTTTGTTAATGAGTCTGCAACATTTTTCACGGTGTCAACCTTCTCCAACAGCACCTTCTTGTCTTCAACCATATCTCTCACAAAGTAATATTGCACATCAATATGCTATGTCTTAGCATGATAAGCAGGGTTCTTTTCCCAGAAGATTCACTTTAGCTATCACAATCTAACCTTACACCTTTCTATACAAACCCAATACCTAAACACAATATTTGCAATGACACAAATTATTTGCTTGCATGAGTGGCTGCCATGTATTCAACTTCTGTAGTTGAGAGTGCAACTACAGCTTGTCTCTTGCTCATCCAATTGATAGCTCCTCCAAATAGGTTAAACACATACCCACTTGTAGATCTTCTATGATCAAGGTCTCCGTCCCAGTCTGCATCAACAAACCCATGTACATTTATTACTCTATCTGGTCCAGGTCTTCCTTGGTAGTAGATTGCATAATCTGTGGTGCCATGCAAATATCTGAAGACCCTCTTTACAGCTGTCCAATGTTCCTTTCCTGGTTTTGACATATATATTCTCAAAACTCCCACTGCATGAGCAATGTTTGGTCTTGTACATACCATTGCATACATAAAACTACCAACTGCACTAGCATATGGAACTCGTGACATGTCTTCTTCTTCTTCCTGTGTCTTGGGACACTGCTCTAAAGATAACTTTACACCTACAGGAATAGGAACCTTGACTGGCTTACTTTCCTGAATGTTAAATCTCTATAGTACAGTCTCAACATATTTTCTTTGATTTAAACTAATCATTTCGTTTGCATGATCTCTTCTTATATCCATTCCTATAATGAAGTTTGTAGCACCGAGATATTTCATATCAAACTTGGAGGACAATTGAGACTTCACCTCCTTTATAACATCTTTGTTGTTTCCAATCAGCAACATGTCATCAACATACAAAACTATGTTAATGAAGTGATCACCAACCTGTTTGGAATATACACAATGATCAGCTTTGCTTCTCACAAACCCCAATCCAAGTATGTATGTGTCAAACTTTTGGTACCACATACTTGGAGATTGCTTTAGACCATAAAGGGACTTCTTTAGTTTACATACCAACTCATTCTTTCCCTTTACTATGAACCCTTCTAGTTGTTTCATGTATATTTCTTCTTCCATATCCCCATGTAAGAACGATGTCTTCACATCCATCTGCTCCACTTCAAGATCAAAAGCAGCTGCAATAGAAAGAAGAAATCTAATAGAATTTAATTTTGCAACTGGGGAAAATATTTCACTAGAATCAATCCCCTCTACCTGAGAATATCCCTTTGCTACCAAGCAAGCTTTATACTTATCCACTTTACCTTCTGCATTCAACTTCTTTTTAAATATCCATTTGCTCCCAATGGATTTTCTCCCAGCTGGTAACTCAACTAGATTCCAAGCTTCATTTTTGTCCAAGGAATCCATTTCTTCATCCATGGCCTTTTTCCAGAGATCACTATCCTCTGAATTAACAACTTCCTTCACATTTCTAGGATCATCATCAGTAATAGACATAGCAAAATGAGAGCGAAAATCAGGAGGGGAATACCTTTCTTGTTGCCTTATTTCTCGAGATGTTCTCCTCAAAACTGGAGTATGAGGTTCTTCTTCTTCTAATTCTGCTTCTTCTATTGAGTCGGATTCTTCACCTTCTAACTTAAAATCTATTTTCTTTGGTTCCTTTTCCATTGGATTCACTTCCTTTCTAAGGACTTATTTGACCTCTCGAAACACAACATCTCAACTGTAAACAATCTTCTTATTTATAGGATTCCAAATCTTATACCCTTTCATACCATCTTTATAGCCAATAAATATACACTTCTCGACTTTGTTATCCAACTTGCTCCTTTTATCCTTTGGAACATGTACATAAGCATCACAACCAAAAAATTCCAGATGCTTAATAGAGGGTTTCTTACCAATCCATACCTCTTGTGGAGTTTTATCAATCAATGTTGATGTGGGTGATCGGTTTACCAAGTAACATGTTGTCTCCACTGCTTCTGCCTAGAATTCTTGTCCTATCCCAGCGCTGCTTAGCATGCTCCTTGCCTTTTCCATCAACGTCCTATTCATCCTCTCAGCAAATCCATTCTATTGAGGTCTGTATGGAGTAGTTTTTTGCCTTGATATACCACACTTCTTACAAAAGTCCTCGAATTCATTTCCACAGAACTCTCCACCAGTATCTATCCTCAACACCTTTATTTTTTTTCTGACTGATTTTCTACAAGAGCCTTAAATTATTTAAACTTGGAAAATACTTCAGATTTCTTTCGAAGGAAATAAATCCATATGTTCCTTGAGAATTCATCTATAAATGAAACATAATACACAAATTTTCCTAATGCTAGAACAAGAATAGGTCCAAACACATCACTATGTATTAATTCTAGAATTTCCTTTGCTCTTGTAGCACCAGATGCAAATATTACTCGATTTTGTTTTCCATATATGCAATGTTCACAGAAATCAAAATCCAGAGTGCAATTAGTCATACCTTTACCTTGTAATGCTTGAAGTCCCTTTTCTCCGATATGCCCCAATCTTTGATGCCATATCATTGTCTTTCCTCTTGATGTAGTCAGGGTTTTGTCATCTTTACCTACTTCCTCCAGCACAACAAAATTGTTACATTCATCAATGATGGTTTTTCCCAATAGTTTGTTCAGAGTTCCATACCAAACTCTCCTCATCAATACCATTGATCCTCGAACCATTTTGCAACCACCATCTCCACACATAGTCTTTACACTTGCAACATCCATCTTTCTGACATATATCAAGTTTCTTGCTAGATTTGGAATGTGTAGCACTCTAGGAAGAGTTCTAATCCTTCCATCCTTCAATTTTAGCTTAAATCTACCACGTCCAATGATACTGGCTAGTGAATCATCTCCCAAGTACACATCTCCTTCATTGTACTTTTCATATTCACAAAACCACTCCCTATGAGGGGTTATATGACATGACGCACCTGAGTCAATCAGCCATATATCATGTTCTGAAGGATTACCCATGGAAGCTAGGTACATATCCCCTCCTTCTTCTGAGGAGTTCTTTGCCTCTATGGAAGGGGTATCCTCATATCCATTTGGTTTCTCAACATTCTTAGATCTCCAATCCTTTTGATAGTGCCTAGCTTTACTGCATTTCCAACACTTCCTTATTCCTTTTCCTGGGGATTTAGATCTACCCTTAGATTTAGATCTCCCCCCAGATCCTTTATTTTTGTTTCTCTCCTGGGGTCGACCTCTCACAGACAAGGCATCCATGCTATGATTATCCATGGTTTTCCGCCTCATCTCTTCTGATAGTAGGGATGATACAATTTCATCAAATTTTAAGGTCGCCTGGCTAGCACTACCTATTGCAACAATTAGGTTGTCCCAAGAATCCGGCAAAGACCACAATAATGTAATACATTTATCTTATTCCGCCATTTTAATACCAACAGAGGTTATCTGACTTACCAGAGTATTGTATACATTCAAATGCTTTGCATTCTTGTCCATTCTGAGGTGAAACAACTTCTTTTGCAGAAATAGATTATTCACAAGGGATTTTGATTGATACAAACTCCCTAGTTTTTCCCATAGCTTTACTGCACTACCTTCCCCAGATATGTTCAACAACACGGAGTATGATAAGCACAATCGTATTGTACTCCTCGCCCTTCTTTCTAATTTATCCCAATCATCTTGTGACACTGCAATGGGTTTCGGACCTGGATCCACAGCAATCCACTGTTCCTGATTTACCAGGAGATCCTCCATTTTGAGCTTCCATAGCTCAAAATTATGGTCGTTAAATTTCTCGATCTCAATTCTTGAAGTCCTCGCCATTCTCTTTCAATGCACAAATCAACACTGCAAAGCTCCCACTAAACCAAGGTTTATCACAGACCCGAGATCTATCAACCGCGTCAAACCCTTAGCAGCAAAGGCATCCCCCTGATACCAAAATCAAGCTCTGATACCACATGTAATTTTTAAACCTGTGTAGAGAAGCAAAGCAGACATATTCTTTTAAGCAAAATAGAGATCACAACACATCATTCACACATAAACACAAAGATTTACCCTGGAAACCCTTAACCAGGAAAAACCAGAAAACCATGCAGCCACACCTCCTATATTCTCTTCATTACATTATGAATCCTCACAATACAAAATATAGGTGTTCCGCAACATCCAAATACCCTAATACGTTAACCCGGATTAGAAAAAGACTCCAATCCCTTAACTAGGATTAAGTTCATATTTTTAGACAAATTCTAAAAACAGCCACAAACAGCTATAAATAGCCATAAAATCTATAAATAGCCAAAAACTTTGCTCGCTGCGCTCGCATAGGAAATGACCATTTCCGTAAAGGTACTTTTGGGATCATCGAGCTGCAGCACTAACATTGCCACCCCCCTCCATACTCACATACAAAGAATATAACATATACCCAACATGACCCCTATGCATGATGGGTCTTGTGTTGTTTTGTGTCTCGGGTCTTAGTTGTGCAATAAAACTTGTCGAATCCTTTATCCTTATGGGCCAGGAGAACCTGTTTTTGTTGGTTCCTAAGCTTAGGTGAGTTGAGTTTTGAAGCCTTGACCTCTCTGGTGGATTGCCCCTGATGTTTGGTCCTGAGTATGGATATTCCCCCCTAATTGCCCGAAGAGTGTCAGCTAAAACTTGAAGCAATATGTAAACCATCATTATATGCATTATGTGTTGTATGTTATATACTGATAAATGCAAGCCCTCAAATAAAGTTGCAAACTGTGTCTTTAGACACAACTCAAAAAGGGCTATGAAATGAAATTGTGAAAGGCCCAAATAAAGCAATGGATAAATAAATGCAAAATCTAAAGACTAATGGCCATATTATTAAAATGTAATGATTAATTTCTCACTAAGCTTTCAGGTTTTGATGTGATATGGAGTAAGGTAAATCTAATTCTAAGTGTCCCCTAGGATCCCTTCATTACAGTTTCTTGTGTACTCAACACAAGGTCCTAGGAAAGATCCTCACGGAACTTAATTGTTAGCTTGGATGTGAGTTGTAGACATGTTGTTAAGGTTGAATGGATTCTTTTCATATCAACTCATCCACTTGTGAGACACCTCCATTCCCTATTCTTTATCTGTCGTGCATATGTCATTGTGGTTGTGTGTACTTGTCATCATTCAGAGAGATCATATGGTCAAAACCAATTATAATTCATTTCCCTTTTAACTTAGGCTTGTTTTCCACCTTCGCCCAGCACTAGCAAATTGTTTAAACTTTGTAAGCATGGCATATACAAGAGAATTCCATAGGATTCAATGATTACTCAAAGACACGGGTATATGTTGGTGATTGTTATTATTATTTTTTATTGTCACCATGATTCTGAATGGCATAATTTAAGTTGAGTATTAATATACATCTTGGAGTAGTTCTTACCTTGAATGCATGCAGGTTCAGCTCAATTTAGTATCTCACTTTCAGTTTGGGTATTTTGACCTGGTCAACACAGTTGACCAAGTCAAGAATGGTTCCCAACGCAGTGACTAAAAAATTTACAATGCTTATATTTTCTCCAGACATGACCAAGACCAATACTGTGGTTTCAGTTTTCAGAGTTTGGCCCCATATTTCATGATCAGTGATTATTATCACTTTATTATTGGTTAGATCGTTTTTTTATTATATATTGCAGTTATTATGGTTATCCTAGGGCGCCACAGTGATATCGAGGGCGCCACAGTGATATCGGGGGTATGAGTAGTCACTTGTACCCTTCTACTATGTCTTCAAACACTTCTTTGCAATCATTTTTCCCTAGTTCTCATCCTAAACAAAGTTATAATAATTATTATTATTTTTAGAGGATGTACCACTAAAAAATGAACTAAGGAATCATCAAAGAAATCGATTTGGCTTGTGTGGCCAAGGAAATGGAAAGGGAATTTCTATGGATAAATTATTATGGCTCTCCGGACATATTTGCATCAGTTTTAGTCAGTTTGATGTTTCATATTTTTGTTTGGCTCTCTTAGGGATGACATCCCCCATATGGAGAAATTGGACAAAATGGGAAAAATAAAAGTGTCAATCAAGTTGTATCTTTAGAAATATGTATCGGGGGGACCCCTAAATACCCCCCATGTCCCCTAAGTGTCAAACTTGCAAAAATAATCATTTATCATGTAGTAAAAATGGACTTTATGAGGTAATTCGCCTCCCTCAAATGTATTTGTCTAAGTTGATCCATGTAATGTAAAATTAAAAGATATCCACCATTGATGATGTTTTAATATCAATCGTTGGATTGATGTTGGTTATAATGTGGACATACTCTCGATTTATTTAAGATTTGTGATTCCCTCATTGTATCCCATCGGGAAATTTGGCTCTTAGCTATTGGAATAGAGAAAATATTTTCAAAGAAATCTTATGTCTTCTTTGTCATAGATTTTTCTCATGCTTGATTAAAAAACTATTTCTGGAGGTGTTCTAGTTAATTTATGCTTGTTCCAAATATTGTGAGAGTCATGTTGTTTGTAGGAGGGTGTCCTCTCTTAGGGAATTTTTGTGGGAGATCCAATTCTCTCCATCAGAAGACGTTGGCAATCAGGGGGTTTCTAATGTGTCTTTGATCATTGGTTATGCTTCTTTATTTATCTTGCATTCGTAGTTTCTTTTTTTCTGTGGATCAATTCTAACGTGATGTAGGTTTCTCTTGCAAGAATAAGGGCGCACTAGCTCAATCTGGGCAAATCGATTTATCTTGGAACTTCATCAAATTCACTCAAAATTGCGTCAAACTGGGGTAAAGTGTAAGTGCACTTGGAATCTACAATATTTCCAGGTATTTATGCCAGTATTTCTTTTTTTTTAATTTCCAATCCACTTAACATATAATTAAAACCCTAATTAAAACCTTAAAAAAAATATGGGTCATTCTGTTGGGATTTTTGGTGAAATGTTTTTGGTTTATTTTACCCTCCCCTAGAACTAAGTTGTTTTTCCAAGATGTTGCTATCGGGGACTCCATATTCCCTGTGGTTAAAGCACTGATCCTTAGGCAAATCACCCTTCTAGGGTTTTCAGCTAATTTTCTTGCTTTATGACCCATCTTTTGGCTTATGCTTTAGATATTGTCAAACCCATGTTCAATCCATCTTACTCAAGTTTCATATTTCCTTAATTGTTCATCAAACTCGTCATTTTGAGCATACTTTCTTTTTCCACCTCCAATCCCCCCAAGAGTAGTGAATTTGATCATTTACACTAGCACTTACTACCTAGATCTACACAATAATTATACGGTCATCGAATTTAAAAAATTTGGGCCACATTTCCATTATCTAAATATTTATATTCCAAAACATCCTTATCGAATGTGGCTATCTTCCTCAAATATAGGGTTTCTCTAGCTACTCGCCTTACGTACTTTGTAGCTTCAGTTTGATCTGGTGTGTAAGATTTATGTATTTACCGCTAGGTTAGATTAGGGTCTCCCCCTTTGTCACTTGGTGTATAAGTGGCATAAAGTGAAGGGTGTCCTGACCGGCGTGACAACCAATCCATATCTGGGGGTTGGGATACTCATAGTTCACCTATTTAGTTGCTTCTCCCCTCTATCGTCCTAAATAGGATATCATTTATGGGGAAACTACAAGTTGTGTGATAATAGGACCATCCAATAAATACTCACCCACTGTAAGATTAATATTATGGCACTACCCTAAATGATTTATGGTACCTCCATATGTAATCATCTTGAAACTTTGGCGTTGGATATATAAAGTAATTGAGAATTTTGGCTAATTTGCAATTGATGAAGTTATGGGTACTACCAAAATCAATCAATACTATTTTTTTTCTTTTTGATATATCCTTGTATATTGAGAGTTTAAGGGGTGTTAACATCAGCCAATGCATGACAAGATATGGATGGATTAGTATCTTCTAGTTCTACTTATTGAGACTATTCCAATCCCTGATCTTCTTCCACTTCACAATCTATGTAGAATAATTTCTTCTCACGGCATGTATGCTCCTTATTGTACTTGTTGCCACAATTGAAATGTAATCCCTTTACTCTTCGTTTCTCCACTTGTTGAGGTGTCAACCTTGTAGGCTGAGTGAAACATTTCTCTATCTATAGGTGTTAGTGGAAACCCCTCTAATAAATATATTTTTACTTTCAACCATTTTTTCCAAATTAAAATCATATTCTAATTATTAAAGTTCTAAGAGATGCATCTCAAGTTGAATGTTCTCTTTTAAAACACTCATAAAAAGATCCAACAAATTACCATCTGAATGTTCTTCACTCTAAGACTCAACTTTTGAAAGTTCTGAATGTGCTCTATAACTATATATATTTGCCTAAGATTTATCAATTGGCGAAAGAATGTGTCGCTCTTAATATCCCCATAATTTGCTATCAGTTCATCTATAAATACAAACCAAGAGACATTAGATTCGTTTTTATGATCACAAATCCATTGGTACCACACAAATTGATTAGGCTCTAAATACAAGGATGAAATAGTTACCTTTTGTAAAGTCATCACTTGGTGTAGATTAAATAATTGCTCCATTTGGAATATCTATTTTATAATATCATTACATCAAACTTCTTCATACCGATCTTGGGAATGAAGTTGCTTATTGGTGCCGACTTTAACCCATGATTATGCATATCTTGGAATAATGAGTGATTAGGTGTCTACGACTCAAAGTTCTTGTTCAATGAGTGTGATAGAATTTTNCTTGGACTACACCATCTTATCATCTTCCCAAGGACTTGAATTATGAGTAAGTACGCCACATATATCCTTCAAAAGTCCCCCCCCCCACCCCTCGATGTTTTCAATGTTATCATTTATATCAACTTGGATATCCCCTTTGAATGTTTGGAATTTTCCCTTAGTTTCCATATTCATGGCGTTCACCTTTCACTAGTACAAAATGAGAAATTAGTTACTAAAAATATGATTAAAATTTGCATATAAACAACTATTTTTCAGTCGGTGACTAATAGTAGCTAATTTGCAGTATCTTGTAGCTCGACTAACTTAGTTGTATTTATTTTAGTCATTAATAGTTATATTATTTAAATGTATATTTAGTCATTGATTTAATCATTAATTGTGAAAATCAATGACCAAATATATGGATAAATAACGCAATTATTAATGACTAAAATAAATATGACTAAGTTAGTTGAGCTATAAGATACTGCGAATTCAGGGGAGGCAGGTGCATAGGGGATGATTTTTTATCCCAGAGGAAATCTAGTCAATTACCTTGTCTGGGGTCTTGGAACAAAATTGAATAATGAAGTTGAATGGATATCACTCAATCACGGCTTGGAACTAATTGATGGGAAAACCATCCCAAATTCAATGGTCTTCAGTAACTCTAGACAAGTAATTCAGAAGTTGATATGGCTACAATAAGGGCCCCATCAGATGCAAAAGAATATTAGACAAAATTCTTATTCTAAAATCTCCACCCCAAGTTTTATATTTCCAGATTCTCCAAGAGAACAATGGATTAGCAGATAAACTAGCCAATTAAGGTGCTAGAGTCCCCCAAGGTGTGACTGTTTATAATGGTCAAAAAAGGTTATACAAATATGTACCCTAACCCAAACCCCATTGTTGTTCACACTCCCTCTTTGCTAAATACTCATGACATGTTTCCATTTTTAAACATGACTCGTAGCTCACCTCCTGCCAAGTGGTTCCCAAAATTGGTTGGTATTAAATGGCCTCCACCTACTCTTGTACCCACAGTTTAATATGAGGCAGTTTGCACAAGTGATATGGAAGAAGAGGTTAAGTGTGAAGGAAGTTATCATCCCTATCCATTGTATGTTGATTCAAGCAAAGAGGAAGGAGATGAGCAGCTACAAGTTTTGCTTGCAGGTTTCCTATCCTGATATGGAACATTCCCAATGCTTTCAATGGAAAAGAAGGATATCGATGTTGGATTCATCAACCTCAAATCTGGCTAGGAAGATATCAAACGCCACATGCACAGAGTCTTATATTTTTTTGATGTAAGCGTGAAGGATAACAGAAAAATGGATTCAGATATATGGTATCTCACAAATCAAATTGGTTTCCATGTCTCATGAATCAATGACCATGATCAGGATTTGAAAGAGCTGATGGGGACCGTGGATATCATAAAAGAAGAGGTGATGAAACTGGAAAAAATGAACTAGTGTAGCCATTGCCAGGAATCACCAAACGACGAGGCCCATCCCATGGAGGAAGTTTCAGTCACTCATCCAGCAAGACATATAGGAAAGAAGATGTAGTTCCTCCCATCCATCTTTAAATGATTTTTTGCACCCTTCTGAACCAACAGTTTGTCAAAATTTACTCCTCATATTATGATAAATAGCCAGAAATATGTAAGGAATTTTAGAAATCTAATCTCAACTTTAGTTTTTTTGTTAACTTCTCTTTTGAGATCTCTTTGGATTTCAGGATTTTTTCGATTTTGTACTGAATAGGTGTGCACAACCTTTTTTCTTAATACTATTTTACCTTGTTTCTGTTAAAAAAAATAAGATACATCGAATTAGCTAGTAATAGTCATTTATATGTGAATTTTAGTCATATTTTTAGTCACAAATTTATCATTTGTAGTAGTCATTTATCTCTACTTAGTAGTTTCATAGTTATTATATAGATGACTAATTTAGTAATTTTATATTATTTCATTTTCTTTCATTATTAATCAACATAAACGACTAATTTAGTTGTTTATTTCTTTTACTTGTGTTCATTATTAATCAATATAAATGAATATAATAGTGTGACTAAATTTGAAAAATATCATACAATATTAGTGCTCATCAAATATTAATACACATGAATCATGCAAATTCACATTAGTTAATTACAACACTACATAATATCAAGTACAAACATATATAATTTCAACCATGCAAATTGGTGGAGCTCTGCGCTATTCTTCGGAGATGCGATGCGGGCCTAAGGAGAATCCCTTGGGAGCTAAAAGGAGGCTACTGGCAGTTTAAAAAGGGTTTTTTTACTGTTTTACTATTTTTTCCCTATGCCAGCATGGATCCCGGAGTAAATTTTGATGGAGAGGAAGAGCTGGTAGATTTTACGGAGGACCCGTGGCAGGGTTTCTCTGCACCAAAACTCATCACAGTCTCATCTCCGGTCATAGTTTAGGACAGGCTGGAATTAGATTTTTATCATTTAAGCAATATGATCTTAGGATCTTATCTGAGAGAATAACATGCACATCAATCAATCACAAGAGACAATAGACACAAATATTTTGCTCGGGGAAACCATAAAGGAGAAAACCCCATAACTTCCTTAGAGATAAAATGAGCACTAATGGTAGCAGTAAAACCCAAAGACAAAATGATGATCTCCAACAGTTGTTCTCTCTCTCACTTGTGTGAGCTCCTCCTCTCTCACCTATGCACTATCGCTGGGTGATTTTGTGTAACAAATAGAGAGGCTCACTCTCTATTTATACTAGTTTTCGACTTGACAATTACTTACCAGGGCTGACTTCTCTAGGAGAGTATAATAACCCTAGTGCCCCTCAACTGTGGGGACTTTTCCCCCCTGACCAATAAGGACGGTTAACCTCAACTCAATTTTGGGGACTATTTCCCCGACTTACAACAGAGGGTTAACCTCAATGACTTTACATGACTTTATTATATTAATGACTCTCCCGATAGGAACATCGGGGTACAATGAAATACATATGATTCTCTCGATAGGAACATCGGGGTATAGTATAAGATATACAAGTGAATACATTCCAAAGTTACAAATACATCAACACTCCCTCTTAACTAGGAAGGAATGCTCTTCACACAATTCATCAGCACAAGTCTTCGTCATTGGATCATCATCAAAGTTGGATCATCACTGGATCATCATCGTCGTCACTGCTCCCACTATCTTGATCAAATGGTGTTATCTCTCAATTCTACTCGTCATAGGAAGTTCTACAGAGCCAGCCCCTTTTCATGCTAGTTGTAGACCTAGCCTCCAGATAGGTCTTCTTCAGCGCTTATATCCGACCATGGGAGGCCCAGCCTGCCACCATGTCGGAAAGGCCCGCCCAGCACTTACATCTAACCATGGTAGGAACACATCCAGTATCCATGTCAGAATGGCACGCACAACACTCACATCTGACCATGGGAGGCCCAGCCTGCCACCATGTCAGAAAGGCCCAACACTCACATCTGACCATGGGAGTCCCAGCTTGCCACCATGTCAGAAAGGCTCGTCCATCACTTATATCTGACCATGGGAGGCCCAGCCTGCCACCATGTCAGAAAGGCCCAGCACTCACATCCAACCATGGGAGGCTCGGCCTACCACCATGTCGAAAAGGCTTAGCACTTATATCCGACCATGGGAGGCCTGACCTGCCACCATGTCGGAAAGGCTCAACACTTATATCTAACCATGGGAGGCCTAACCTACCACCATGTCAGAAAGGCTCTACACTTATATCTGACCATGGGAGGCCCTGCCTACCACCATGTCAGAAAGGCTCTACACTTACATCTGACCATTGGAGGCCCAACCTACCACCATGTCAGAAAGGCTCTGCACTTACATCTGACCATGGGAGGAACCAATCCTACCACCATGTCAGAAAGGCTCTGCACTTACATCTGACCATGGGAGGAACCAATCCTACCACCATGTCAGAAAGGCACACGGACTCATCACTCCCCCTTAGAAGGAACCTAGATCTGGAGAACACCAAGCTTCTCCCTGAAGTAATCAAACTTCACTCTGACCATTTCTAGCATAGAATCACATCAAGGCTGATTGCGTCCAAGGATAACCTATGAGCTTCGTTAGGACTGAATTACATCCAAGGAAAACCTACAGGACCATTTACGTCAGAGCCACCTATGAGCTTCATCAGGATTTTATGCTCAGACAACCTGTCTCACCGGTTATGCTAGAAATCCCTCTTTCGAGAGATCTCAATCTGGATCACATACTGGAGCTTCTCTCTGATCTCATACTGAAGCAGCACTCGAAGTGCTCTCCCTATCAATGGCACTTCCTAATCTGAATCCACATAACCCTCTAGGTTAATCTTCTGATTCGCTTCATACTTGAGCCCATGGTCAACTGTACCCTTTAGGTACCTCATAATATGCTTTGCAGCCATCAGGTGAACATGTCATGGATTTGTCAGGAACTGGCTCAATGTGTTCACAGCAAAGCAAATATCTGGTCTCGTATTTTTCAGGTACATCAATGACCCAATCATCTGACGATACATCGTGGCATCAATCGTCTCTTCAATAGCTTCAGGTTCGATGCCATAGGTGTGGTCATGGCCTTGCATTCCATCATCCTGAACCTCTTCAGGATATCTACTTCATACTTCCCTTGTCCAAGGGAGATTCTATCAGCATTCTACCACACCTCCATGCCTAGAAAGTAGTGCATCATATCCAAGTCCTTCATCTCGAACTCGTAAGCAAGTCTCCTTCTTGCAACTTTAATGAGTTCCTCTTTTCGGTCAGGAACAAGTCATTGACATATAATAGGAGCATCACTGGTATTCCACCTTCAACCTTGAAGTAAAGGTTGGAATCTGCTTTACCCTCAGTAAATCCTAGAGTCATTAGTAATTTGTCCATCCTGTTGTACCATGTCGAACCTCAGGATATTTTGCAGTCACTTCCTCTGAAGTGGAGCATAATTCTCCCTCTGTCTTTTGTACTCTATGCATTGAAACATTCTGTACTGAAGTGACAAGTAGCTTCCTCTATTACTAATATTCTATGTATCCATCTAGGGTCATTGGATACCAAGATCCTCTATCTTGAACCTTTTCAAAAGTTCTTCTCACACCCATCTATGAGCTTATCATCCTCTATAGGATTTCATCTTCAACCTTGTAGCAAACGTCAATATCTTCATCACTCTAGGTGATATTCAAGCTCCTCATGTATGTGTTATCCCATGGGTGTCTTCTGAGATCGTTCAAGGCCTTTTTTAATTTGCACACATGAGTCTTCTCATGTGTCTCAACTCCCATGTTGGGTGTTTTCTACTATCTTAAATACACCTAATATTTAATTATCGATCGCGCCTGGTAGGCTTAGAGTTGATACAAAATATATGCAAAGGTAAAAGGGCTCATAGGGTGTCGTGGAGATATTTTAATAAACAAAAGATCGAAAGATCAAAAACCGAGTCAAACTCTTAAAACTATCTAAATAATTGGACTGGGATGGAATATCAAATTTAAACAACTACTAAAAAGAAAGATATAAACAATAATACTTATAACTTCATATACTAACTCATACAAGGAATTATAACAACTGAACTGACAAATAATCAACTAACTACTCCTTAAGCGGAAGGCTGGGGTAAAAAGACAACTTATTTTATAAAGAACAGAAAACTGAAAAAGCAAGTAGAAAACTTAATAAATAAAACTTTTGAAAGAAGCAACTAGAAAACTTAATTATAAAGATAATAAACAGAAGCAACTAGAAAACTTAATAAAGATATTTAATCTTTATTCTTCAATAAACAGATACCAAAAACAAGAATGATTCAAACGAAGATAATACATACATCTAATACTTCAAACGATGATTCAAACGAAGATAAACTTCCTCTTAAAAATAATACATCTAACCCTAAACTCTATATGCAAACGAAGATAACTATGACGTAAAACAGCAATAAAACAAAATCAGTGTTTAAATATTCAAGAAATAAAAACAACTTAATCTATATTTAATTTAAGGTGAAAAGAAAATAAAACCAAATAATAAAACCTTAATCAATAACCTAAAACAATCAAACTTTAATTGTAATGCTTAAATAAAATTACCAACTACAAACATAATCCAAATATTGACAAAACAAAACTAGACACACTCTAAAAATACATAAAAAAACAGTAAAAACATAACCGAGGGTTATATGACAGACTGAACAGTAGGTTTGTAAAGGGTGACTGAATGACAAACTGGACAGATAGTCTGAATGGCGATCCATAGAGTAAAAATGATAAAAACTAACCTAAATGATCTAATTCTTCAGCTGAAGTTATGCAGTTCTAAATCTAATGCATGGAATCAATAAACAAACCTATTTAATCAGAAAATTAACTTCAAATTAACTCTTAAACAAAAAGAAAGCATTGCATATTAAACTAATTAGTAAGCTGGAAATTAATTTAAACAAACTGGAAATTAACTTAAGCAAATTCATGGCAAGAAATAAATAAACATAACTAAATCTAAATGGAAGCAAACTATTCTATATAAGCAAATTCATAACAGGAAATAAATAAACAAGACTGAATTCTAATGGAAGCAAACTATTCTATGTATTTGAAATACAAACTGGAAGCAATACTGAAATGAAATGACTATAAATAAACTAACTAAAAGAAAATAAATGAAAACAAATGACAGAAAGCAAAGCTATGCATGCATCTACCTATTTAACTGCTCAAATAAAACTAAACTAATGCAATACAGGAAATAAAATAGCATTTACTATTAACTAATGAAAACAAACTGGAAATTAAACTAAACTAGCTAAAATAGAAAAGAAAAAACTAAATAAAACAAAGAAATGAACCTCTGGTTGATGAGGGGCCCTCTCAACAATCATGAATGAACCCTGCTAACTCCTACTCAAACGCAATATTCAACAACAATGCATATAGCTCTTTATTCAGATTCAAAAACAGAATTACAATGCTTATAAAAACTTTGACTAACTGACTAACTTGACTAACTTTGCTCTGTATTCAGAGACTGATAAATATAGTTTACATGAGAGATGAGCAAGTCGACCTACAAAGGTCGACTGCTCTCTAATTTTAGACAATCTTTAAAGCACATAATTGATTTGCAACCAACGCATAGTCTGGCTCTTCATTCAGCGTGATCGTGGCGTGATGTGGTGAGTCCGCTCCTTCTTTAGCGTGAACAGGCTTCTTTAGCGTGCTTGATGTGGCGACAACCCGTTCCTTAGCATGGAGGATGGACTGGTGGTGAGCGTAGGCTTGTACACAGCAGCAGGTTCTAGAATGCAGGTCCCTCGTCGGTGCGAGTGTGTGAGTTTGCAAGCTAGTGTGCTATCATACGTGTGGATAATCAGTCGGTTGCAGGTTGTTTCATGTTTAAATGCCCAAAGCTGATTATGGATAGTGCGTAGGCTGATGAGCGGTGTGAACGGCGAGCTGAACGGAACACTGAGACGTGAGATGGATGTGCGTCGATCTAGGGCAAACATGGTGTCGTGGTGAACAGGGAAGAGCACACACGATAGGTTTCTAAAATGAGGGTGCTTATTCAATTGAACATGTAGGTTGGTGATGTGGTGGTAAGCAATACCATCGTGACAATGACAATTCTCAGAACATTCCTTCCTTTGAATGCGTGAGCAGCGAAAACAGGATGGTGAAATCAATGCACCGGAAATCCTTCTAGATTGTTGATTATGCTATCACCTGGGCACGTGGTCAACAAAACAGTTTGCAGACTTCTTCAACGTTTAATGCCTGATATTGGATGTTAATAGCACGCAGGCTAATGAGCGAGCTGAACGCCAAGCTGGACCATGAGCTAGACATATGGTGCGAAAGGAAGGCTGAATGCGTTTTGATGTTAATTTTTCCCAAACGAACTATAAAATCTGCAGACAAATATACATATCAAATAATACATTAAATATGCTTTAAATAATATACTTTTGATTTAATAAAATCATAATGATATTAATAACCAAAGTTATAATAACATCAAATTTCTTCTTACCTTGTACTGAAATAACGATTTGCATGACATAAAACATACTAAAGATAATAAAATATGTGTTTAAATGTGTTATTTAATCGCAAAAAATGGTAACAAAATGAGGCTCAGCATTTCCCCAAACCAGAAGGCATAGTTGCACTAGTAACTGCCTTCTACTTGGTGAATGAAGGGAAGAATTTAAACTATAATCTTATAAAAGAATGTTTATTTTATGTCAAACTAGAAAATATTTTACCAGTCTCAGAAAAATGATGGAATAGTAAAAGATTTGGATTTCTTAGGAGACCATGCTATTATAACAAAATTCAAGATGTGTGTCATTTAACAAGCATACGCATGTGATAAATAAACTTATAAAGTTTATAGTTAGTTCAACCATGTCCAAATTTTTACTTTGGATAGCTTGAACATATATCACAAATGCATAAATAACATTCTGAGTTAACAAGAAAAATAGTTTTCATGTGTATTTAAATAAAAAGATGCTAACAGTAAAATAATAATAAAATAAATTTTAAGGTTAAAGCATCCATACAAAAATAAAACTATTTTCAAAAACAAAATTTGACAATTTTAATCATTCATGCTATAATACCACAATATCTCATTCAAACCATTATTTGAACCATTATTCAGATCCTTCATAAAGTATTCCATCAAATCCTTCATATTGATTGATCGATATATTTTTGTAAAAACATGCTTCATGCTATAAACTGAAAACACTTTAACATTTGTCAGAGATAAGCAATTTTGTCATAATAATAATAATAAAAGATAAAAGTAGACAAATATTTTGTTCTGAATCTTCATAATCCTTCCCCAAACCAAAGATATGGCATGTCCTCATGCACAGGAGAAGAATAGTTTATTTTAGATAATAAAAAGTATGAGTATGATGTTATTGTTTTATAAAGAAAAGAAAAATTGACTAGTAAAGGAAAGTGATTCAGATATGTATTTTTATGAAAAATAACAGTGCTTAGAAAGACCATATAAAGAGACAATAATATAATCGAAAGGATGCCATAAGAAAAGGTAGACATCTATGCCTCATTGTAAAGATATATTGTCATCATAAAATACTTTAAGTGTACCCCGGAGTGTGTGAGAGATGTAACTATGGGTCCCATTTCTAGGATAATAACATCCTAAGTATTGATTGAATTAGATGGTCAGGTCCAAGCCCAACTTACAGCGATTCTCAAGTGACAGTAAAGATAATGGGCCTTAACATTTTATTTATAATTTTTTGAAAATTTTCCTTTATATTATCATTATTTTACGAATCATGTGCATAGTAGTGCATTAACCAGACCTCTTTACCCGATATTTCCCCGCTGCCAGCGAGCCTGTTCAGTACCCCAACGGGTTTATCTTGGTACCATGCAAGTATAGTCCCGCTGCCAGCAAGCCTGTTCAGTACCACGACGGGTTTACTTGCATTTATCGAGCTTCCTGGTTTTAAGTTTTTACTTGGCATTGACCCACTGCCAGCAGGCTGGTTCAGTACCCCGACGGGTTTTCCTTGTATATAATGATATTAAATATATGGAAGCCGATTGATACTAGAGCTTGCTAAGCCCTACTAAAACACATAATTCAATTTTACAGAAATAAACTTACAAATAGCTTTTCATATTGGCCTTAATCATAAATCACGTCAAAAGATAATAACTTAAAGTTGTTCTTTGATCTTAAAATCTATCCTTTTCAGAAGAGATAAGTAATGTTCCCCACAGGTAAAAATTCCATCTACTCTCGAGTTATCACAAAGAGATATTTGAGAGACAAGTTTTGATAACAAGTATAGGATGAACTAGTAATCCATAGGCACAAGATGAATGATAATGAAAATAGGTCTTATCAAGCACTGTTCGAAATAACAAATCAGAAATATACATGTCTAAATCAAAATATCAGAAACTATTTAGACCATAAAAGGAGTGGTTAAGAATGATATGCAAGGATTTATCCTTAATTGTCACTACAAACTGCAAATTTAAGAAGAGTTAAGATACCTTACGAGCATAATTACCTTTTCCAGATAATACTTCATGAGCTGCTTATAGAGATGAAGTATCCATGATCAAACTGCAAAACCACTTGTTAGATGATTCAATTTATTCATAAAAACATGGAAAGCAAAAGAGTCGCATGTAATTTATTTTATCAGAAGTGACTCTTATTTATTCATAAAAGCAAAAACATATCTACATATATACAAGTGATGATAACCCAAAATGATTTTCGCGGATCAAGAGGAGGAGGAACACCTTCCTCTTCAATCAATTCCATTTCTCTATGTTGTAAAACATTTTGTACGAAATTTTGTCTAGATGTTGGTTGATGGTAAAGCCTAAGTCTATGTCCATTAACTATAAAGGAAACTTCTGAATCGTCAATTGTTTTAACTTTTACTGATCCATTGTCAAAAGCTGTAACTACTTCATAAGGGGCCAACCAACGGGTAGTTAATTTTCCTTTAAAGTTTTTAAACCGTGAATCGAATAGTAATGCCCAATCTCCGGCAGTAAATTGTCTTTGCTTGATAAATTTATTATGCCATTGCTTCCGTTGATTCTGTATTAGCATGGTTCTTTGGAGCACATACTATCTAATTTCATCTAATTCACTAATTTGTAGGATTCGTTGTTTCTGTGCTTCGTCCAAATCCATAATTAACTATGCTGCCATACGAAAGGTTTTAACTTGAAATTCAATAGGTAAAAGGACTTGTTTGCCATATACTAACTCATAGGGGGTATGTCTGATATTATTTCTCCATGTTATCTGTAATACCCCGGTTTTGACCCTGCTTGCATTAAAATACATGATACATATATTGTAAATAATCTTGGTGTGGAGCTAAAGGCCAAGGCCCCACCATAGATTTGGTTATGTTATGTTTCTGTTTAGGAATGGTCACCGATGGTATGTCAGGACATGCGGCATATATTTAAATTGTGATGGCATGTAAATGTGCATTTTAATTAAAAACCTAGCTAGCTATGTTCGCAGCAACTAAATTGAGAAGGGGCATGATTCCAAAGGATAAGGATGGTGAATGTTGAACATTGAGTCATGGGAGAGGAGCCATGTGTCATCACCACCCTTAGTTGTTTCGTTGTTAGTTGGGACAGCAATTTGGCTGGCAGGGAGGCCACACCCACGCACGCTCACGCTCTCTCCCACTCACACTCTCTCCACTACGCTCTACTGGTCTATCCACTCACCAAATCATGAGTCTGTTCGTCTCCTCTCACGCGAGCTGAGATAAAAGAATCCACATTCCATTGTTGGGGGTTCGCCTTCTCTCTCAGGATTGTTAGTCTGTGGGTTTTCTTCCTTGTTCACGCAGAAGACAGTTCTTTTGCCTCACAGATTTGATGACTGCAGATTGATTCTTTACCTAGGATTCTCGCAAAGTTTGTGCTTTTCCCATCATTATCAGACATCGTATTGTCCTTTGAGTTCCATCGTTGAATTGTTCCTGGGATGTCCTGGATAGTGCTGTGGGCTGCGTTTTTATCTCTCACGCATAGTTGGAAGTCAGGACCTGTTTCATTCCCGGTCTGTATAAGTTTTCCCAGCGACTGCAGTGCGATTTGTGTGCTGTGGGCTCAGGGTTGATCGTGGGCTGTCATTTGCCACGATTTTTTTGGTTGTGTCTTCTTTTCCTTTTGTGGTGGTATCGCTTGAAGGACTGCTGTGAGTTCCTACGTTCTGTTCAATTGTGTTTTTCCTTGTAAATGCTTGAATAGCTGTTTGGCTGCTTGCATGCAGTGGATTTGTCCCTGGACTATTTGGGGTTGGTGAATGAGGGCCTGAGGTGCTTGATAAACCTAGTGGGTTGAGAACCACACGGACAGAGCCACTAAGATGGATTTCTTCTCCACAGCCCCTGAAGAGCACTGGAGGGAAGATCAGGGTCTGAGGGACTGCATTGCAGAGAAGGGACTGACTTCCTTGTGTTGGGTGTGTGTGGGTTTTCTAGAATCCAAGCTGGTTCTGGTGTTGGTGTCTGCATCTATTCAGTGAGCTCACCAGCTTAGCATTAGCCTTTCCTAGATCTTGGAAGGCCTGATAAACCCAACTCTGTTGGCTTGGATGATTTGTTGTTCGCCTAATAAACCCAACCGTGTTGGCTTGGATGAACTGTGTACCCTTGTGGTGTTGTTACCTTGGCTATGTGTAAGCCTGTTAGTTCCTTATTCCTTGGAGAATCATGCCCATCTCGGGGGTGGCAGCGTTGCTGAGAGATTAAGGAGCACGCTGGCCTATGGTTGGGTGGAACGTTGCAGCGACGTAGCTGGTTGCAGAACAAGCTCTTTATAAGATAAGTAATTTTGTCTATTTTACTTCTGCAATCCTATTTATTGTTAATGATCATAATGAACATGTTGAATGCTTGTACGAATGTATGTTGCTTCCACTGTGTATGATAAATAATCATGTATGCATGTTTTAGTTCAAGCATTTTATTTCAGCTTTTCAACATTTTTTATGAATGCACATGTTCATGGGGCTGGTAGCCCGGATGGTTAACGCCATGGTAGTGTCCTCTTCACCAGTCAGAGGGTCGGGGACGTTACAGAGTGGTATCAGAGCTCATGTTGCAACATGGGCCTGAATGAACCACAGGGATGCAGTGATAGAGGCAGGATTTCTTTTTGCCCAGCAGAAATTAGTGAATGACTGGAAATTCAAAATTCAAAAATTATCTAAGTGCCTGAACAGTCGGATCATCAGAGCACTAAAGAGGAACAGAATTCCGATGTATCGGAAGAGTTTAGCGGTTTCCCGTCCGCCGTTGCGGCTTACGAAAGGACTAAATCGCCGATGCAGCAATGATTGTCGACGGAGGGAAATTTCAAGGAAATTGTCTAAGTGTTTGAATAGTCATCGGAACACTTAGTGGTTTGGACTTTCGATGAAGCGGAGGACTTAGTGGAAGAGACTTCCGATGTAGCGGTAGAGTAAGACAAAAGCATACCCGACGAAGGAAATTTTTTTTTGAAGAAAATCGCAGAAACTTGTCTAAGTGTCCATTGCAAGAAAATAGCTCTTCGAGCATCTGCCGTTGCGGAAGTCTAAATAACTACGCCCCCGACGGAAAATTCGTCCGACCGCCGATGCCAGGAAGAAGTTTGGAAAATTTGTCTAAGTGTTCCCCATCGGAAGATTTAGTGAAGTGGACTTCCGCCGTTGCGGAAACGGAAGGCACTAGCCTTCCGAAGTGCAAAGACCGCCGACGCGCGAAGTTAAAATTTCTTTAAGAAAAGAGCGGCCAATCGGAAGAGAAAATGGTTTGTGCGCCGCCATTGCGGAAACCAAAAGCACTAAGGCTTCTGACCAGAAAGGCCGCCAACGCCGAAAATTTTAAAATTGTTCTAAGTACATGCCGATCAGAAGAAGTTAATGTTTGGTGTGCCGCCATTGCAGAAGCCAAAGGCACTAGCCGGCCGATGAGAAAGACAGCCGACGCCGCAAGAAAAATTTAAAATTGTTCCAAGTAAACAGTCGTCGATCGGAAGAAGTTAATGTTTGGTGTGCCGCCATTGCGGAAGCCAAAGGAATTAGTCTTCCGATGTAAGAAGTCTGTCGACGCCGATCTGGTTGTGCCGCCAATCGAAAGAAGAATGAAGATCATGTTCCTCCGTTGCGGCTGCTGATGGACTATTGTTCCAAAGGATTAAGGGAGCCGATAGCCGATGTACAGCGAAGGAATTAGTGGTTTCGACCGTTGGATGGATAGTTGAAAGAGAGCCGATTCTGTGCAGGGAAAATTTCAAGATTTTCAAGTGGGATTTTCCCACAGATTTTGACTATTTTTCAGTGGGATTTTCGGCTATTTTCCAGTGGATTTTTGGGGCCGAAAATGGAGAAAGTGGCAGCGGTCTAATGCGCCAGATTGCGCGAAAGCCAATGATTTACAACAAAAAAAAAATGAGGGCGTTGCCCTCGACCTGTCCTGCAGTGGCGGAAGCCACAAGGGGGTAATCCCCCTTGACCCCCATCGTCCCCCTCAGATAGACGTTCTTTGATGAAGAAAATCTTGTGTTTGGGAAAATTTGTTATTTTATTATTTTTCCAAGAAAATGGTAAATAGTTTGATTTATATTAATACTATGCATCTAATAGTTTGCTACTAACACATTGTAGAACTATAAATAACTTCCAAGAGTGGTACTCCAGAAAGAACAATGTGGTAAAGCCAGAGGTGGTTCAGTCATGAGAACCCATGATGGGTATGATGCTCGGGATTCTTACGAGCGAGCAGAAGATGCCATGGGAGAAAATGTCCATAATAGGAATGATGACATTGAGTCCAATGGAAGGAGATTCCAAGAGACACCGCCAGATGTTGCAGTCACCATGAGAAGCTTAATAAAATCCCAGGAAGAACAGCACCAGTTGAATGCTTCCATATTGGAAAGCTTGATAGACTTGCAGAAAAAAGATAGATTCTAGATGAGGTACATCAAGACTAGAAGGCAGTAAGAGCAGCACTAGGAGAAGGAGAAGGACTTCTAGTGGATCGTCTGACTCCGAAGAATCCAGTGGAGATACAAGTTCATCTCCTCATAAAAAGAAAAGAAAGAGACACCATCGGGATTGTTCTCGAGATGAGTTTAGGAAAGCTAAACCTCCTACATTTGATGTGAGATAAAGACGGGACAAGAAGCTGAGGCTTGGCTTCTTGGGATAAAGAAGTACTTTCAGGTGCAGGATTATTCAGGGAACATGAAGGCAAGAGTTTCCATATTCAATCTGAATGGAAGGGCATCCATTTGGTGGGAACACTTCAAGTAGGTAAAAAGGATCAGTGAAAGGAAATTGAAGTGGAAACAGTTCAAGAAGTATTTTAGGCAGAAATACCTCTCTAACAAGTACTATGATGACAAGATCAAGGAGTTCCATGAGCTGAGATTGGGACAGCAAACCATGGATGAATATGCAAATAAATTTTTGGAGCTATTGAGGTATGTTCGGTACATCAGGGATGAAAAAGTGAAATTCCAGCATTTTCTGAGTGGATTACCTCAGTCTTACAGAGATAGAATTGAGTTTTATGAACCTCGAACTCTTGAAGAAGCAATAAGGAAGGCTAAGTATTGCTATGAGCAAAGCAAAGGTAAGCCAGATTACCGTAAGGCATGGAAGGACAATAAGAATGAGAAGTTTGACCAAAGGAAGAAAGGTTTCAAACCTTCTAGCTTCAGGAATCAGCAGAAGCAGCGATCCCAAGCTGTGAGTAAGCCAGTTGGAGTAACTAGAGAAAATCCTAAAGATCTGCAACCGAACAGAGGACCACTTCAATGTTGGAAATGTGGTGGACCCCACATGCACAGGAATTGTCCACTTGAGAATGAGAGTGCAAGGCCAACTTATAATGTTCAAGAAGCAGAAACAGTGGGTCAAGTAGCAAGGGCAGTTCCTAGGATCTACGCAGCATTGGAGGATTGTCAGGTAGATCACCAATCAGCTATGGTTGAAGTAGCAGGTAAGGTTGTTGAGCAATCTGTTTCTATTTTGATTGAACCTGGTTCTACTCACAGTTACATTACTCCTATAGTAGTGGATATTTGTGCTTTTAAGAAAGTAAAGCATAGGAAGTCTTGGTTAGTTCAGCTAGCCACTGGAACTAAGAGAAAGGTCAGTGAAGTGGTAGATAAATGTCCATTGGTCATGAGTGGATTGGTCACTTGTGTAGATCTGAATGTTCTACCGCTTAGTTCCTATGATGTTCTCATTGGAATGGACTGGTTAGAAGCTCACAGGGTGAATCTTGACTGTTACTATAAGACTTTTGAATGCATGAATGAAGAAGGGAACCTCGTAGTTGTGAAAGGTATCCCAAAGGTGATTTCAGTACGACAGGTTTCAGCAATACAGTTAAAGAAGTTCTGTAGGAAGGGTTTCCAGTTGTATGCAGCTCAGATTTTGGAGGAAACGAGAGATGAAACTCCTAGGTTGGAGGACTATCAGGTGTTACAAGAATTCAGGGATGTGTTTCCTGATGAGATTCCAGGGCTTCCTCCAAAGAGGGACATTGATTTCACCATTGAACTTGTGCCAGGAGCGGCACTAGTATCCAAGGCACCCTACAGGATGAGTACACCGGAGATGCTAGAGTTGAAGATGCAATTGCAAGAGTTGTTGGAAAAGAAGTATATCCGACCGAGTGTGTCTCCTTGGGGAGCACCAGTTTTGTTTGTGAAGAAGAAAGATGGTACACTCAGGTTATGTATTGATTACAGACAGTTGAACAAGGTTACTGTGAAGAATAAATATCCTTTTCCTAGGATTGATGACCTCTTTGATCAAATGAGAGGATCAAAGGTATTTTCCAAGATTGAATTGAGGTCTGGTTACCATCAGGTAAGATTCAAGGATGAAGACATTCATAAGACAACCTTTAGGACAAGGTATGGGCATTATGAGTTTGTAGTGGTACCATTTGGTCTCACAAATGCACCAGCTACATTTATGTGCCTTATGAATAGTGTCTTCAGCGAATATTTGGACAAGTTTGTTCTTGTTTTCCTTGATGACATTCTTGTTTATTCTAAGAATGAGGAAGAACATTAAGAGCACTTGCGATTGACATTGCAATTGCTCAGGGAGCATCAGTTGTATGCAAAACTGAGCAAGTGTGACTTCTATAGAGATAGAATTCAATATTTGGGTCACATTATCTCCGAAGAGGGTATATATGTGGACCCTGAAAAGATAGAAGCCATTATGAATTGGCCTACTCCAAGAAATGTGACAGATGTAAGATATTTTATGGGACTTGCAGGATACTACAGGAGATTCATTGAGGGATTCTCCAAAGTTGCACATACCATCACTTCTTTGCAAAAGAAGGGGATGAAGTTCGAATGGACATCGAGGTGTGAAGAAAGCTTCCAGAGGCTAAAGAGTCTTCTCACCAGTGCACCAGTATTGAAGGTTGCAGATCTAGACAAAGATTTTGTGGTATGTACCGATGCATGTGGACAAGGGCTTGGAGGAGTCCTTATGCAAGACAACCACGTGATATGTTATGAGTCAAGAAAGTTGAAGGAACATGAGATGAACTATGCCACTCATGATCTAGAGCTTGCAGCCATAGTACATGCTCTCAAGATGTGGAGGCATTACTTGATGGGTAGTGTTAAGTCAGGAACTTGTTTCTTCAAATTTTATGTTTGATTGTCATTTTTGTTTTAGCTTGCATATTTGCTTGAGTTTACTCTGTTACTTACTGTGGAATTTTTTTTTATTTTTAGTGAAGTTTTCAATTTTTACATTCAAGTTTTTATTTAGTTTTGTTCTTTTAAGCTTTTGAAGGGTTTTAAAGGTCATTATGTTGAATAATGGATTCACAAATAACATCATGAGCATAGTTTATCATTCGAAGATTTATCACTGAAAATTTTGCAGCAAGGTGTTGCTTCTATAGTGTTCTTGACAACACATTTGAACTTCGGGATGCACACACTTATGCTCTATTTGGTGAAATTGTTGTTGCTCAAAAGGTCATCTATGAAAAATGTGGAGATGATTTCCTCTTACATCTTGCAATGAATATATTTCCATCAATTCAGTGCCCCAAGGATTTTGCTAAGAAGTACTGCTTGGAGCTGAAGGTTTGTGATGTTAAAGATCTCAAATCTATTTACAAATCTCTTGTTGAAAGGCTGAGAATGCAGTAGAATGGAAGTATGGCCTTCAGATATCAGTGGTGTTGCAAAAGTGGCTAATGTTGAATATTGACATGTGATCAACTAATCCAATTTTTGAGACCAGAGCACTTGGGTTTTTTATTCCCTTCGTTATGAATATTTATTTTTCTGATCAATATGTGCCTGGAAGTTCTAATCTGTTGTGCTTAATCAAACTACTCAAGTATTTTGAGTCAATGACAGCATTCATTCTCCTACCTATAACAAAGTTGAAGAGACTAATAGAAATTGAAACTCTTTGGTTTCTATTCTGAGAATTAGATGACCAACAGTAGGTAGTACACTTGCATCATGATCATTGGATAGCAGTTTCCAGGGATTGAGCTAAAGGTGTAGTTGTCAAGGATATCTATGGTCTGCACTGAGTTTTTGAGTTTCTTCCCCTTCCATTTCAATCAGATCCATGAGGCACAGGTCATTCTCATGAACAATCATATTGTGGCAGTGATTTATAGCAGCATCCAGTTGACAGTGAAATGCAAAGATTATTGAGAATTCTGCTCTGTTTTTCCTGTTTTGGGTTGTTGAAGTAAAATGCCGACCACGAGTTAATGGAGAGGAATTTTTGAAAAAAAAAAGATTTTTTTGTTCATAATATACCCATATACAAAAACCTCTCTCAGTTTTTCAACAGCTATCAATGTTTGAAATACTCAGTTTAATCTTTGAAGCCTATTTTTCAGGGATTTTAAATATTTAATATTTTCTTGTTTTAGTGTTCAGTTTGCAAGGAATATTCTGATTGACTGGAGATGAATTTTTAAAAACCAAGAGAGGGTTTTGTCCATAACGGACCCATTTACAAAAACCTCTCTCATTTTTTACACAGCTGTCACCAATTGAGAAATATAGAAGATTCTTTGACACCTATTTTCCAGAAATTCGTCATATTTGCCAGGAATCCGATTTGCTATTTTTAGTCAATTAGTTGAGTTAGTTAGTTAATGTAACTGCTGGGTAGTTTCAATTTCGACCTAATGAAGGGGAGATAGAACTACTTCTTTGTAATTATAAAATATGGACAAAGGGACTGAAGAAGGGTTGGATTTTTGGGATAGCTTCAGGAGGTCTTCAGACTTGTTCATGAGTTAAGTATCAAAACTCTTGTATGCATTTGATGATAAAATTATGAGATATATGACACTTTTCATCTTTCAGTTCTGTGTTGGCTTCATTGTTCAGCTTGTTTAGTTGCTTAATTGATATACTCATTACTGGTTTATGTTTATATGCTGGTGATGCTTGTCTTTTATGAATGAACCTCAATACTGTGTTCTGTTGGATCTTGTTGAATATATTATGCATCTTTGTCTTCTTTTGTTTATGATTCAGTTATTACTTTGCTCATGAGTGTATTCCCTGTCCTTTCCCAAAGTTTATAACCAAGAAAATACATCAGAAACCCTAAACCTAGTTTGTTTTATTGAGTTTTATTTGAGATTGTGTTGGCTTGTTTCTTTGGCCTTGGAAACAATTTCTGGCACAAACAGGTAGGAAATTTGAGCTCAGAACAGATCACTGTGGATTGAAGTATTTGTTTGACCATCCTAATCTGAATGCTAGGCAAGCAAGATAGCTGGAATTTTTATGTGAGTTTAATTTTGAAATCAAGCACATAAAGGGGAAGGAAAATAAGGTAGCTGGTGCACTCAGCAGGAAAGTACAGTAAATGCATGTGGCATCTCTTAGTATTTGCCAATCCGATTTGAGGTAGTATATTGTTGATCATGTTGCCAGAAATGAACTGTATGAGTAGGTCAAAGACAAGTTGCAGCAACAAAGTCTTGAGAAAAGGTATGAGGGATATAAATTGGAAGAAGATGGACTTCTCACTTATAAAGGTAGAATTTATATTCCAAATGTAGTAGATTTGAGGAGAGTTATGGATGAAATCCATCAAGCTCCATATTCTGGTCACCCAGGATATCAGAAGACAATTGCTATAGCTAGAAAGTAGTACTTTTGGCCGGGTATGAAAAAGGACATGGTTGAATACATTTCAAGGTGTATGAAATGTCAACAGGTAAAGTTTGAGCATCAACACCCTGCAGGTTTGTTGCATCCTTTGCCGGTTCCAGAATGGAAATGGGAAGTTATTTCCATGGATTTTATTACAGGATTGCCAATGACTTGGAGACAACATGATTGTATCATGGTTGTGGTAGACAAGTTGACTAAGGCAGCACATTTTATACCAGTGAAGTCTACGCATAAGACTGATGACATTACAAAGATATTCATGAAGGATATTTTCAAATTGCATGGATTGCCTAAGGCAATAGTATCTGACAAAGATGTCAAGTTCACTTCCAATTTTTGGAAGGGATTGTTTGCAGATTTGGGTAGAAAGTTAAACTTCAGCACTGCATACCATCCTCAGACAGATGGGCAGACAGAGAGAGTGAATCAGGTGCTTGAAGATATGCTTCGCATGTATGTGATGGACAAGCCAACCAAGTGGGAAGATTACTTACACTTGGTAGAGTTTGCTTACAACAATGGACAGCAAGCATCCTTGGGGATGAGTCCGTATGAAGCTTTGTATGGAAGATGGTGCAGGACACCAGTGACTTGGGACAACCCGGTAAACAGAATTGTGCTTGGACCAGAATTGCTCAAGGAAATGGAGCAAGAAGCTGTAAGGATTAGGCAGAATCTGAAAGTAGCACAGGACCGAGAGAAAAGCTATGCAGATAAGCATAGAATGAATAGGGAGTTCAGTGTTGGGGATCATGTTTACCTCAGAGTGAGGGAAAAGAAAAGTTACTTGAAGCTTGGAAGTTGTGCCAAGTTGTCACCTAGATATTGTGGGCCATTTGAAGTACTTGAGAGGATAGGGCCCGTTGCATATAAACTTGCATTGCCTGCTAATACTAGAGCTCATAATGTTTTTCATGTTTCTTTCCTTAAGAAATATGTACATGATCCTAACCATGTGATAAATTGGGATGTGATTTAGGTGGAACCCGAGGGAGAATTCCAAATCGATCCAATGCGCATCCTCGACAGGAAGGTCACAATGCTCCGGAACCGAGCCATCGGGCAGGTAAATGTGCAGTGGGATCATTACGGACCTGAAGAGGCTATGTGGGAGCTGGAGGATGCCATGCGATTGGTACATCCATTTTTGTTCAATCCTGCGGAACACTGAGGTAGTACCAGTGCAGATTTTTGTTCAAATTTTGTAAAGCACTGAGGACAGTGCTATTGAAGGGGGAGGGGAATGTAATACCCCAGTTTTGACCCCGCTTGCATTAAAATACATGATACATATATTGTAAATAATCTTGGTGCGGAGCTAAAGGCTAAGGCCCCACCATAGATTTGGTTATGTTATGTTTCTGTTTAGGAATGGTCACCGATGGTATGTCGGGACATGCGGCATATATTTAAATTGTGACGGCATGTAAATGTGCATTTTAATTAAAAACCCAGCTAGCTATGTTCGCAGCAACTAAATTGAGAAGGGGCATGATTCCAAAGGATAAGGACGGGGAATGTTGAACATTGAGTCATGGGAGAGGAGCCATGTGTCATCACCACCCTTAGTTGTTTCGTTGTTAGTTGGGACATCGAATTGGTTGGCAGGGAGGCCACGCCCATGCCCGCTCACGCTCTCTCCCGCTCACACTCTCTCTACTATTCTCTATTGGTCTGTCCACTCACCAGATCGTGAGTCTGTTCGTCTCCTCTCACGCAATCTGAGATAAAAGAATCTACATTCCATTGTTGGGGGTTCGCCTTCTCTCTCAGGATTGTTAGTCTATGGGTTTTCTTCCCTGTTCACGCAGAAGATAGTTCTTTTGCCTCACGGATTTGATGACTGCGGATTGATTCTTTACCTAGGATTCACGCAGATTTTGTGCTTTTCCCATCATTATCAGACATCATATTGTCCTTTGAGTTCCATCGTTGAATTGTGCCTGGGATGTCCTGGATAGTGCTGTGGGCTGCGTTTTTATCTCTCACGCATAGTTGGAAGTCAGGACCTGTTTCATTCCTGGTCTGTATAAGTTTTCCCAGCGACTGCAGTGCGATTTGTGTGCTATGGGCTCAGGGTTTATCGTGGGATGTCATTTGCCATGATTTGTTTGGCTGTGTATTCTTTTCCTTTTGTGGTGGTATCGCTTGAAGGACTACTGTGATTTCCTACGTTCTGTTCAATTGTGTTTTTCCTTGTAAACGCTTGAATAGTTGTTTGGCTACTTGCATGTAGTGGATTTGTCCCCAGACTATTTGGGGTTGGTGAATGAGGGCCTGAGGTGCTTGATAAACCTGGTGGGTTGAGAACTACACGGACAGAGCCACTGAGCTGGATTTCTTCTCCACAGCCCCTGAAGAGCACTGGAGGGAAGATCAGGGTCTGAGGGACTGCGTTGCAGAGAAGGGACTAACTTCCTTATGTTGGGTGTGTGTGGGTGTTCTAGAATCCAGGCTGGTTCTAGTGTTGGTGTCTGCATCTCTTCAGTGAGCTCACCAGCTTAGCATTAGCCTTTCCCAGCTCCTGGAAGGCCTGATAAACCCAACTCTGTTTGCTGGCTGATTTGTTGTTCGCCTTATAAACCCAACCGTGTTGGCTTGGCTGAACTGTGTACCCTTGTGGTGTTGTTACCTTGGCTATGTGTAAGCCTGTTAGTTCCTTATTCCTTGGAGAATCATGCCTAGCTCGGGGGTGGCAGAATTGCTGAGAGATTAAGGAGCGCGCTAGCCTATGGTTGGGTGGAACGTTGCAGCGACGTAGCTGGTTGCGGAACAAGCTCTTTATAAGATAAGTAATTTTGTCTATTTTACTTCTGTAATCCTATTTACTGTTAATGATCATGATGAACATGTTGAATTCTTGTACGAATGTATGTTGCTTCCGCTGTGTATGATAAATAATCATGTATGCATGTTTTAGTTCAAGCATTTTATTTCATCTTTTCAGCAATTTTTATGAATGCACATGTTCATGGGGCTCGTAGCCCAGATGGTTAACGCCATGGTAGTGTCCTCTTCGCCGGTCGGAGGGTCGGGGACGTTACATTATCCTATAGGCCCATAAAGCCTCTGGAAATCTATCCTCCCAATCCTTATGATGTAAGTGAATGGTCTTGGTTAAAATAGCTTGTAATACTTTATTGGTTGATTCTACCTGGCCGTTAGCCTAAGGATGGTAAGGTGAAGACTTGCAATGTCGGATACCATACTTTGTAGTGAGCTCTTGCATTAATTTGGAAGTGAATTGAGTACCTTGGTCTGTGACAATTTCTCTGAGTACACCAAATTGGGTAAAAATTTCTTCATATATGAATTCTACTATAGATTTCTCTATAGCCCTAAATAAAGCTTTAGCTTCTACCCACTTGGTAACATAATCTGTGCAAACCAAGATATATTTATTTTCACGAGACATGGGAGAGATTGGTCCTACAAAATCAAGAGTCCATTTTTCAAAAGGCTCAATCATGACCTAAGGTTGTAAAGGCATTTGGTCTAATGTTGTGGGTCTACCCATTCTTTGACAACTATCACATCCTTAACATACTTGGCAGCATCCTTAAAAATGCTTGGCCAGTAATAACCAGAGTGCAGTACTTTGTATGATGTTTGTCTATCAGAAAAGTGTCCTCCACATGGTCCATCATGGCATGCTTGGAGGATGCCTGTCATTTCATCCTCTCGCACACATCTTCTAATAATAAGATTTGGGCCAGTGCGAAAGAGGTCATTATAAACCCAGGAATAGTTAGAGTTTTGTACTATTATGCGGTGTTTCTTGTATGAATCCAAATGGTGTGGTACTTTTCCAGTCGCTAGATAGTTTGCAATGTCAGCAAACCAAAGGGTTTGAATAGATACAGCAAACAGATGTTCGTTAGGAAAAGTATCATCAGTAGGTTTAGTATCACTATCGTGATGTATACGAGAAAGAAAATCTGCTACTAAGTTTTTTTTACCAGGTCGATCAATGACGGTAATATTAAAAAAAAAAATTTCAAGCGAAAAAACCTGTCCTTGTTATTCAATAGAATCAAAGGGCATTAGTACATACAGCTGCTTCAGCATGTCATTCATAACTACTCGTCCAGAGTTCCCAGACAAGGGGAAAGGCACATAATACCAAAAAAATAACCCATCAGAAAACTGTCTCATCATGTGATGTGGACTGTCCAAAAATTCACATCTACCGAGAGCCAATCACACTCTGATCTGCGTTCAAAGGAGACGCACTATAATTTGCAAATAAGACATCTACATGAAAGGGAAAAAGATACCCTTCAGATACACAAAGACTTCAAGTCCAACAGAAAAAAAACTCTCAAAATCATGCTCAAAAGAGCTGGAAAAATTCCTTTGTAACCAAGTGATTCTCAATATATTCCATTAAACAACCTTTCCCTTGGGGAAAGGAGAGCGCCTTTTTTGAAAGTCTGTCAGCTGTCTGGTTGTGCTCTCGGTATATGTGAGAGAATGACAGATCCTGGAAGCTAGTGGCTAGCTATTTAGTCTCCCGACACCAATGAAATAGGGCAGGTGGGGAGAGAGCAGTCGATCCCTTAGCCCAATTGATGATTACCTGAGAATCACCGTAAACGTGGGCTAAGGGGATCCCCATCATATGGGATATTTGTAAGAGAGCCTAGAGACTGAGCAACTCCACTTTGGTATTTGTGCCATATCCTATCCCCACTGCGAACTCCAGGAAGTGAGTGTTGTTAAGAAAAATACACAGGCCTGCACCAGCTGTCATATTCTTGGAGGCTCCATCAATAAAACCACAAGGATAATATTTGACAGGTGGATTTCCAATAATTCTGCAGCGACCTTTTTTAGCAATAGTCCCAATATTACGATCCTGAACTGTTGATAAAATATGCTGGATGATGCCATGAATATTCCTTCTTTTCCCTTCAAAAATCACCAAATTGCGGGCTTTCCATACAGTCCACATCATGTTATAGGGGAGAAAATAGAGTGGAGAGCTCTTGGAAAACTTGCCAACCCTGTCTTTAATTAGATCAATTGTAGTAGAACCTGTGAGACAAACTGGAACATTGAAGAAGTCGCAAAAAAACCCTGCCACAGTTTTCCAAACTGAACAGTAAGAGAAGAGATGATCAACAGTTTCCTCCTCTGACCAACAGAGAGAGCAAATACCAGGACCCAAGAACCCCCTCCACTGCAAATTATCCCATGTAAGGATACTATTATGTAGTAAAATCCAGATGAAACAAGAGATCTTGCCAGGCAGAGCCTTATGCCAAATAGGAATACAATCAATCACAGAGATCGGGCGAGATGAGGATTTAAAGATGCATTCGTAAGCATCTTTAGCAGTAATAGAATCCCTGCTATAATTATAATTCCAGACCAGCTTATTAGCGTTGTTATTTAAATGAATACCAGCTCCAAATAGACCATCTATATAGTCATTCCAAATCAACTTGAAGGAGCCACCCAAGTCAAGATCATTTGCAGAATACCAGTATTGATGAGCATTTGACATGAGGTTACGGGCCTGTGCCAACGTGCATATATTAAGATCTTCTAAGTATGTTCTCAGATCTTCTGGGAGAGTAAAAGAACCAGCCAGTCCCACAATCGTATCAATCCCCAGAACAATACTTTTTCCATTGCCCACCTGCCAAGCCAAGTGCTTACACATCCAGGGGATCACCTAAAGAAAACCGCTCCAAAAAAGAGAGGCATTTCGTGAACTAAATGATTTCTACCTCAGCCATTCGATGACTGTCAATCCTTTTAAATATTTAACTTGAAGAATCTGGAACCATAACCCATCAGAATGGATAGCTCTCCAAAAAACATTAAGGCGCAAAGCTTGATTAAACCAGGAGAGATTTTTAATTCCCCAGCCCCCAAGGGATTTTGGCTGAGAGAGATCCTTCCAATTTGACAGATGGAATTTAAAAGATTTATCAGAGGATCCCCATAGAAAGTTGAACATCATACTCCTGATTTTCTGAAGGATAGAACTGGGGAGAGGGGCTAAACCCATCCAATATACTGGAATGCTGGAGAGGACAGCATTCACCAAGACAAGTCTTCCACCAAGTGACAGGAATTTATAAGCCCAATGATTGATCCTTTTATCGAATTTTTGTAGAATCCAGTACCAGTCAGCCACTCTGTAACTCAGTGGCTTCAAGTGATAACCCAAGTAAGATATACCAGATTGTAAAGGAAGAATCTTATAGGGCATAGCCGCCTTGAAGTCATTAAGACAGTCTTCATTAAAATAGTGATACAGCAGGCATGATTTGTCAGAGTTTATCCTCATTCCTGAAGCTTTACAAAAGGAGTCAAGAAGTACCTCAAAAGCCAACCAATCCTGGAGGGTACCAGTGCCCATGAGAATAACATCATCAACGAAGAGAAGGTAGGACAGAGTAAGGGAGGGCAAGATCTTGATACCCCGAATGAGACCATTATCCCAAGCATCCTTAATGAGCAGGCTGAGACCCTCTATGACCAAGATGAAAATAAGGGGAGATAAGGGACAGCCTTGACGAATACCCCGAGAGGCAGAAAAGAAACTGGAAGGGGTCCCATTCACCAAGACAACAAAGTTAGCGATGGAGACACAGCTCATAATCCAGTTAACAGTGAGAAGGGGAACACCAATTTGTATTAAAATAAGCCTGATATAAGTCCAGTCAACTCGGTCAAAAGCCTTTGTAAGAACCAACATGAGAACAAAAGCACAGGAGTTTTTTTATCTTGACTGAGTGTAGGACCTCCCGAGCAATGCCAATATGCTCAGTTATTTGTCTGTCTTTGAGAAAGCCAAATTGCTCTCGAGAAATGCTCTGGTCAAGAAAAGGCTTGAGCCGACAAGCAATAACTTTGGCAATGAGCTTGTAAAGGAGATTGCATAAAGAAATGGGCCGGAAGTCCGCAAAGGATCGGGGCTTATCCTTTTTCGGAATAAGAGCAATAAAAGTAGAGTTCAGGGATGGGGGAACGAACCCAGAAGTCCTAGTCGAATCCACCATCTAAACAAGAGTGGGGCCTAAAAGATCCAAAAAGTGTATGAAAAATTCAACCGGCCACCCATCTGGGCCCGGGCTGCGATCTTTCTTGAAAGACTTAAGGGAGAGCTTAATCTCCTTCAAAGAGACCACAGAGGTAAGACTAGACGACTGATCAGAGGGGATCATCCTGGGGAAGAGAGAGATCACTTTTAGTTGATGGTCCAAACAGGTAATCCCTTCATCCTTAAAGATAGACTCAAAGTATGATTTTCCAAGTTCCTTAAGAGGGCCCTCATCTACAATGCAGTTTCCTTCTTCATCTTCAAGAGACCAAATCATTTTCTGGGTCCTTCTGCCAGAGGAAATCATATGAAAAAATTTAGTATTGGAGTCCCCAAGTAAGTCCCACTTAAGTCTGCTCTTAAGCTGCTAGGAGAGCTGATAATGGTCCAAGATACACTGTCTTTCAGCTTTAAGACGAAGAAGTTGCTCAGATTGAACCTCAGATAGGATACCATTAGCCAAAATGGCTTCAATGGCACTGTCCATATTCTATGAGATCGTGACTAGGCTAGCAGACCTATCCTTAGTCCAACACTTAGTATCATATTTGAGCTTTCGCAAAGTTAGATAGAGATCCTCAATGTCTGAAAAAGAGTACGCGTTCGAGTTGTGGGACCACCAGTTGAGGAACCAGTCAATGAACACAGGATTCTCCAGCCATGATCGATTGAACTTAAAGGGGTAATTGTAGGGTCCCTTAGGAGAGTTCCATTCAAAAAGTATAGGGAAGTGGTCAAAGATAAGGGAGCATTTAGTCCAAGTACGGTAGGTCCCAAGAGAGGGAAGCAAATCATTTGAGACAAGGAACCGATCAAGACATTTGCAAATACCCTCTTCACCAGCTCGCCCATTACGCCAAGTAGGGCCAATCGAAGGAGGGGCAACATCCACAAGGCCAGCAGAGTCAAAGAGGGCTAGAAAATGGTCAGAATGGTGATCCAGTAAGGCCTTGCTGCCCCAAATCTACCAAGGGTGGAGTGTGAGATTGAGATCTCCTGCTAGCACAAGATGTGGAAGATGAAGAAGACCCCCACGCAGGGCCTAATCCCAGAAAAATACCTTGTCCTTGTAAGGACCATAGACATTCAAGATATGGATGGGGTGAGGAAGGCCACGGAAAAAGGCGTGGAGCAAAATGCCAACAGCGGTGTGAAAATCCCTACATTTGACCTTTAGTGGATTCCAGGCAGAGAGAAGACCACCTGAGAGGCCCTGGGCGCTGGTGGCACAGAATTCCCAGGAGGGGAGAATTTTTGAGAAAGGAAACAGAGCAGGCCCATCACTGCACATGGTTTCCTGAAGTAAAACGAGGTCCGGCTTGATGGAGTTGAGAAGAGCATGGAGGCCAATGGACTTAGGCCCGCCCCCAAGGCCGTGAATGTTGAGGGACAGAATCAGCATTAGGTCAAGTCCATGGGGGGTGTACTAGCTCTAAGACCCCGAGAGGAAAGACTAGTGACAAAATCCATTAACCGTTCTGAAAGTGGAATGTACGGAGGAGAGCCCAAAGAAAGGTTTCGAGGCTCCCTTCTCCCTTTAGACTTCCTAATAGTAACATTAGCGAACCTGATAGAGTTAAGGGGGAGGATGGAGGGGGAACTGGGTGAAGAGGCAGTAAAAATGGATAGGGATTTTTTAAGGGAGGGGCCCAAAAAGGAGGGGGATGAGGTGGGGCTATGGAGAGGGTTGTCAAGGGTAGCAGAAGGCACCACCGGAGAAAAGTTAGGGGGTGAAGTACTCGTGGGTGGGGGTCGAGAAGGAAGGGGAGGGAAGTCTATCAAGGAGTCAAGAGCCATCGAAACCGAAGGATGGGGCTCAGCATGATGGGCTAGAGGACCTGATAATACTGCAGTGGAAGCCAAAGGAGTACCCGGGGAGGGAGGGACCTGAACAGGGAGACCAGGGGATAGCGGAGCAGATACATTTTTATGAGACATGATCAAGCTATCGACTGTCTCAAGAAAAGATTCAGGAACGACCTCAAAGGAAGGAGAGGCAACATTAGAAGTACCTGAATGTGAATGGAGTGACTCCCCCTGTCGGACCGAAGGTGAAGGCGATCGGCACAAGCTGGAATTCGAAAGACTGCCTCCAGAATGTCGAAGAGGGCAAGAGTTCCTAAGATGTCCAATAGAGCGACAAAAGCTACAACGGAAAGGAACATGGAGGTAGTCAAGTCTTTGTATCAGCAACCGATCATCCAACAGGAGCTCAATATCTGCAGGCAGTCCACGAGATAAATCCATCTCCACAAGGATCCGAGAAATCCTCTTATCATAAACTTGCAAGAAATCATCCTCAACTGCAACAAATTGCCCGATAGTGTTGCCGATACCCTCCAGAATGGTCTTGCTCCACAGAGGAAACGGGAGCTGCGACAGGAGGACCCACAAATGTCTTTTGATGATTTTTTCTTTAAGAGGATCGAAATTTGTGTGCCAGTGGTCGAGCACTAAGGATCCCTTACCAACACGCCACATACATTCCAGAACCCTGGTGCAGTGAGCTGGGTCGAGAAACACAAAAACAATCCATCCCCTGGAGAGAAGACTAATAGTTGGGACATAGTCGAACAGTGGCTTACAGTGTTCGGATGCCCAAGAGACCCAAGACTGTTTGTCCATCTTATAGTACTCCAGACGCCCAATCAGGGCACGTGAACACAGGGTGGAGACACGGTCGATAAAAATATCATGTCCCAAAACAAAACGGTAATGTTCTGCAGCAGCCTTTATACATTTAGACTTGCGCTTCCGTCGAAAGAATAACTTATTCCCAGAGTCCTCCATCCCGAGGAATACCGAGTCAACTACAACGCCAAATGGCCCGAATACAAGTCCCCAAAGAAAGCACAATAGGACCAAACCCTAAGTCAGAAGAGAAAATCACAAAATCCCCATCGAAGAGACAACCAGCTGCAAAAGTCAGCGTCCCCAAATACCCTAAGGAAGAAGGTGATGGGAGCCAGGAGAGAACCACAGACAGAAGAAGATGTGGAGCCAGATGGCAGAGCACAGTGCCAAGTAGACAGAACAAAGGTCCCCAAAGAGAGTGCAATGGGACCAAAACGAAAAGACACCCGTGAGAAAAAGTCAGCGACCCCAGAAGGTGACAGGATCAAAGGGATAGCCACGGACAGAAAAGTGATGGGGAGCACAAGTCAACTCTGTACCCTGAAATACCGGAGAGGAGGTGCCATGCAAAGGTGATGGGCTAGACGTAAGAAAAACGATAACTTACTGAGGCCGCGACAAGAGCGATGTCCTTCCCACTTTTTGTTTAACGCTTGGTTGGTACTAGTCCCCCATCGAAGGGGAGGGACTCCAAGCCAGGCCGCAGACCCCAATAACCCCCAGCCTTTGATAGAAACCCTAGTCAGTGAGCAGAGCAGGGAAACAGAATCCGGCAAGAAAACCCAGAAGGGAAGAGGACAGTGGACAGGTGCAAGGGAAAGTCCAAGGAAAAAATAGCAAACGCAGACAAAGAAAGGGCAAGAAACTCAAAAAAACCTCCCCGACGACGAACCAGCACAAAGTGATGAGAACCCAAAAGCCATCCGGGATGGGAAGCTTTAAAACAGGCTGAAGGGAAGGAGAAAGAGGCAGTCGTAAGTAGCCAAGGGAGCACAGGGACAGAGGGCAAACCCTCAGTCCCATGGTTCCTCATGCAGCCAAGAGAGCGCAGCCATCAGCGTGCTGAGCGTCCCATTAGTGCCAATTTTACTTTACACCCAACTCTTACAACTCCATACACCACCACCTGTACTCAACGGTAATATTAAATTCTTGTAATAGAAGAAGCCACCAGGTAACTCTACCATTGGTGATTGGTTTATTCATTAAGAATCTAATGGCAGAGTGATCAGTGTGCACAAAAACTTTGTACCCTATAATATAATGGCAGAATTTATTAATAGAATAAACTACTGCCAAAAATTCTTTTCAGTAACGGTATAGTTTAGTTCTGCAGGAGAAAGATTTTTGCTAATAAAATAAATGGCATAAAGTGATTGTCCTTCTTTTTGGCCTAGGACTCCTCCTATGGCCGTATCGGAAGCATCAGTAGATATATGAAAGGGAAGGGTCTAGTCAGGGCCCCTAAGTATTGGTGCTACTAATAGTTTAGCTTTCAAAATCTCAAAACAATTTTGATAAGATTTTGTCCATCAGAATTTTACATCTTTTATGAGCAATTTAAACATTGGTGCAGCTATATTTGTAAATTTTTCAATAAAATAGCGATAATAGCCTGCATGACCCAGAAAGCTTCTCACCTCCTTTTGGTTTTTTGGAGAGGGAAGGCTAACTATTACTTCGATCTTAGCAGGGTCTACCTTAATTCCTTGAGAAGAAAAATGGTGTCCTAAAACTATACCTTCAGTCAGTAACATTTTATACTTTTCATGACTAAGAGCTAAGTTTGTCTCTTGACATCGGATCAAAACTTTCTCAAGGTTTTCAAGAGATTCTTGGAAAGTATTACCATATGCTGTAAAATCATCCATGTATACCTCGACATAGTCATGTATAAGATCAGAAAAGATGCCCAAGACTGCTCGTTGAAAAGTAGCGGGTGCATTACATAAGCCAAATGGAAAAACTCGATAAGAAAATGTCCCCCAAGGACATGTAAAAGTGGTCTTATCCTGATCTTCAGGTGCTATTAGGATCTTATTGTATCCACTATATCCGTCAAGAAAGGAGAAGTACTGCTTACATGACAAGGTATCTTGTAATGCCCCGGTTTTGACCCTGGTTACATTAAAAAGGTACATGATGTATATATTGTAATTAATCGTGGTGTGGAGCTAAAGGCAAAAGCCCCACCATCGATTTGGTTGTATATGTTTCGGAAATAGGGATCGTTGTCGATGGTATATTGTGCTATCCAGCACACTATAGTTTTGGGCATCATGTAAATATGCACATCAATTAAAATAAACCTACAGCCAGCTATGATGGTGCAATGTTGAATGAAAAGGGCATGATTCCTAAGGTTAAGGGGGGGTTTTCTAAACCGTGGGAGCCATTGCGAGTTTCCATGTGTCGACCACCCACTAAACTTCTGTTGTTTGATTAGTTGGAAGCAGTTATGGCTGGGGAGTGGCGGGTGGCAGGACTGCCAGTCTTCACCCCACGTACACTCCACCAGCAAGCTCGCTCTTCCTCACGCGGAGGGCAGGGGGACGGTTACCACTCTCTCCACTCTTCCACTCGTGGTTTTTGTCTTGACCATCTCACACATGCAAGGGTTGGTAGGTTCTCCCTTCTG